>VDFB02105785.1:104411235-104562735 GCA_007258455.2 Sequoia sempervirens
AGAAGAGAAAACATAAAACAGAAGAAAGAAATTGGAGACAAAACACAATATTTACGTGGTTCACCAAAAGTTGGCTACATCCACGGGAAAGCAGAGATAACTTGTATTAACATTTATAAGATATCCAGTACATGATGTGAACACATATATTTATACATAGCTATTCGAAGAGATGGGAGAATATGAATGGTCATGTTACCATTGGGATTCACATCCCAACAATCTCCCCCCTGAAGTTCAACCGGCACAGCCATGCACTGTGTCATCCCTACATTTCCAATCTTATCTGCACATTGCAGTCAAGCTTGAAGTTTTTAATTTTGCCAAATATTGTTCACAAACACTTTGAATCAATCTTCTCCAGGCCAAATCGGATAGAATGAAGCTTAACACAATCCTAACAAAATATTTATCATCTCTGCCACCTGCCCATCTAAATACAAGCCAAGACACACTAGCAACTCCTCCAGTTCCACCAGTTGCAAAATGATCAGCACTTCCTTTAAATGCTCTCTCCATCTTTATTGCTAACATGCTCTCTTCAAACTATGTATATGCATCAAAGATAATACTAAAATCCCTCATAGTTATCGTTGCCATCATCTCTGCATTATCAAACTCAAAAGGACCCATAGGGCCTCCATCATTTCCGCTGCGGTTCCCAGATGCCTCTATCTTGGATGCATAAACTAGAGGATATACCATGACCCTGAAGCTCTCCACAGGAAGCACTAAAGACCTGGAAATAAGAAAATTCCATCTACTCCAAACTAGATAGGCCGTGGTAATAAGCCACAGTGGCGAAGCCTCAGATGGCTCCATCCACCTTCCCCATCGGAAAGGGCACAAAGAGTGCCATAAGCTCCACCCGTGCTTAGAATTTTCTTCAAATAACTCTACGTTTTCTTCAAGACTGTACTCAATGAAGATCTCTGCATCATGCATATTGTAAACATGGCCTGCCAGATGTTGATCATAGGTAGATTTCATCGTTTGACAATAGAATTTGTGGACGAATGACAAAATCTCAAGCACAATCTCTGGGGAAAGAGAATTCAAATAATCTATTTTGTTGAACTCGTTCACAGCCTTCATACCCTGCAAAGTGATCCCATTATCAAAAAAAATTAATCTTGACCTTTGTGACTGGGTGAAGCAACCAAAGAGCAGTGCATTAAAGGGAATTGAATACTCCTCTGCAGCTGACAATGGAGGGCCCCCAAGATCACCTAGAGCAAGCAATTTTGCACAACTCCAAGTAGCTTGTGCCTGTGCAACCTTCTCCCACTGCTTGAGATCATTAATCTAAGCATCCGGCTAATTGTCTTCTAAAATTGCAGCTGCTACAGTAGAGACTTTCCTAAGATCTTCCTCAGCTGTATCTTTGTGTTCCTCATGTTCCTTTGCCCTGGAAACATCAAGAACCCTCATTCTTTTCATGCCAACCCTCTCGGGAAGAATAAAATTAAGCTCCTCCACTTCAGTGTTTCCTTCCTTGGCCTTCCACTTACGTTTCTTTTGCGGGATGACTTCCACGACGGCCCCCTTCGACTCTTCCTCATTTTCATTGCTCTTAGTAACAGTAGTATTTTTGTGCTCCAAAACGCGATCCTCTTTACCATTCTCTTCATCGAGAAGCACAAGATTCTATAGCGACCCAAGTTCAAAATGCGCTTTCTTCGCATGGTGAGTATCTTCTCGCCCCTCTGAATCTTCTGCTACAGCACTGGGTACCGAAAAATCCTTTGCTAGATGCTACATTTCCAATAAATTCAAGTATTGTGTTGGTCCGTTTTCTAAAATATTGTCTCGCGTTCTCTTGCGTTGGCTTTCTGTCATTGTCACCAATATACTGCTCGTGTCCTCGTCTGCCTCAAAAAGAACACCCAACATCCTATGTTGGATTCGAACCATGGGTGAACATTTCTTAGCATGCCTATTCTAGATTCTTCCTACCGTTTCTTGCAACAGCTCATCTCTTCTATTGGGGAAAGAACAGTTGGCACCCGACGAAACTTCTACCTTACAGCTCAAAGTAGTATTTTCAAGAGAATCGATAATGTTCGGAGGACCACCATGCAAGTCCACCATTACACTATTATCCAGCAGCTCCTCATCTTCCTTGATCGACCACCAGCACGGCAGCTCATCCTCACTGATATTGCTAAGTATCACAAGGCCCTCTCCCGTCTTTTCAGTTTCACCTACATCCTTAATCACCTGGAATTTCTTCTTAAATTTCTTCATCATGTGACCTTTTTGCTTCGTACGAAGCTTGAAAGGTTGTGCACATATGACCTTGAGTCACTTGCTCTAGCTCTCTTTGTGGCCTCTTCTTCTCTTCCTAGAACTGCCACTTTCCTCCTGAACATGAGATTGCGGAACAAGAAATGTGTTGGTGACATCAACGCCTCGCCTGTAAACATTAGAGAGGGTCATGGGCTCGGCTTCATGGATGACCTCTACAACAAAGGGAGGAATAACAACATCCTCAAAGGCATTCATGATCTCCTTGTCTTTATGCCTTTTAAAATCATTAGCCCATACCACTGTGTTTCTAATTTTTGTATTTTCTGCAAAAACTCTTGCACTATCTTGCACAAATGCTTGATCAAATTCCAATAGGTTAGCAAGACTCTCTACGACATACAAGGTACCTACTTTGTTTCCCCGAGCAATTATCAAAGCCCCTTTTGTGACTTTCCAACTATTCAAATCAAAATCGACTTTGCATCCTTGTGAAAACAAATGTCCAACTAAAATCAAATTTTGTTTGAGCTAAGGGACATATCTAACATCTTGCAACAGCCAATTATTTCCATTTTTGAATTTTAACAAAACATCCCCTTTTCCAAGAACATCACAAGATTCATCATTGCCAAGAAAAACCTTACCAAAGTCACCACTTTGCAAATTTTTGAAGTACTCCTTGCATGGAGTGGCATGAAATGACGCTCCCGAACTGAGCACCCAAACATTTGGTGTTGTTTCTTCCCAGGCTGAAACAAGAACACCATTTGTTGTACCGGCATCCTCTTCACGTACCGGATTCATTTCATCTTCTTTCTACTGATTTTCAGCCTCCTTCAAAAACCAACAATTCTTCTTGATGTGGCCTTGCTTGCCACAATACCAGCAACTAGCATTTCTCCCACTAGATTTAGACCTCCCTTGTGATTTCCTACGACTTCCTTCATCAAGCGGCATTGCTCCAACTCAAACTAAAACCTCTCATGTCAAGAGATCGAGCACCATGGCTCTGATACCAATTGTAAATTTTAAACAAGAAGAGAAAACATAAAACAGAAGAAAGAAACTGGAGACAAAACACAATATTTAGTTGGTTCACCAAAAGTTGGCTACATCCACGGGAAAGTAGGGATAACTTATATTAACATTTATAAGATATCCAGTACATGATGTGAACACATATATTTATACATAGCTCTTCGAAGAGATGGGAGAATATGAATGGTCATGTGACCGTTGGGCTTCACATCCCAACACGAACTTCATCTTGTTGGCCTTTCTTGTGGACACATCTCCAGTCGTTGCTCTGCTTTCAACACTAAGTTCTTTGATCGCTCTATTTCTATTCATGTCCTAGCTACTCAACACGGATTTAAGTTTTGTAATGGTCAAAATACTAGGTGCACTCACCTTTGTGTTGTCTGGTTGCAGCTACCTAGCAATTATGGCCACCAAATTGTGTCTCGTCTCCAAGGGTAGTGTTTTTTCCCTGTTCGCATTTGGCGCCATTGCATTTGGCACCATCATCATGTTTGTAAGCCACAGCGTCAGAATGGAAAGGCCTCCTCCTACAACCTCTACAAGTGTGAATGTTGTTTCGCAAGCGCAAGCCCCTCCAGGAAATGTTGCCTGAAAAGTGCAAGACCGGGCTTTTATCATTATGATAATTTTTTTATATTTCATTTTTCTACTGCAAACAGTCGGCATGTTTGTTCAGTGGATCCCTTTTGTGGGTCAAACCTGATCTAAACGTATTTTGGAAGATTTGAATGTTGATGGATGATAATAAATTTGATTATTATATTATTAGTAGTACATGTGTTTTCATTTTTTAAAGTTTTATTAACGGATTTATCCATTTTACTGTGAAATATATTTTTGTTGAACAGCCTTCTAAATGGCGAGAAATTTTTTTTGTAATTAAAATATTAATTTATTAAAAAAATTATATTTATAAACTTATTAAAAAATTATATATAGATATGATATTTATATAATCTAAATAAACCTTTATAGTTTCAACCCTGAGATTCGCTGAAGTTAAATTTGACTTGCGGCCCTGCCTGTCAAGCAATTTTTTATAACGGTTTTCCATTCTGCGGAGCGGTCCTCTAAAATTTTGGTTTCATAGTTATCATACGGAAAAAATGCCTAAATATGGCCATACGGCCTTAAAATTTGGAGCCTAGCAAGCCCAATTTTGAATGTTCCAACAATCAGTGGTGGGAACAATAGTCACGGGCACGTGGATTCCTTCCTTTTCGTGGACTACTGCCAGAATTCTAATCATTCTCCATTCTTGTGGGGTTTTCGGAGACCTTTCTTTAGCGACGATTGATGAAGTGTATTTCGAGGAGTTGGGAGCTCAACAGTCATGACCGCGGCAGTCAGGTATGCACAGGCTCTTATTTTATTTCAGGCTTAAGCCATTTGGTAGGCTTCGGGCTTCATTTCCGCGAGTTGTGTTTCCGCTATTCCGTTTTCCTATATTGGTGTTTTTTTACAATTTTGAGGTATTTTTGACAGGTTGCAGTTGTGTTCGTTGGCTCGTCAGATGTCAAGCGACAAGACGGAGTGGACGGCGGCAATGATACTATCTTCAGTGAGATAGGCACGACTATGCATGTTCCCCATGCTGTGTTCTTGGATGTCTGTCATCAACGATGTTCGAACCGGGACGCCACAAACAACCTCGCCCGTGGCCACTACAAGAGTGAGCGATACTTTTCAAATTACCATGCCAGCATTATACTTTCTGTCATTTTGAAACCCTAAAGCGAGAATATATGAGATTTGATATAGTTGGTTGAAACCCTAATCTGTAAATAACGTTGTCCTTGTTTTGGGGCCTATCGTTGGTAAGGAGATAGTGCATCTGTGTCTGGATCGAAACTGGAAGGTGGCAGACAACTGCACGGGTCTACAGGGGTTTCATGTATCCCACGCAGTAGTAGGCGGAACCGGTCACGGTGGGGGTTTCTCCTCCTTGACAGCTTTCTGTGAACTACAGAAAAAACCCAAGTTGGGTTTTACAGTTTACCCATCTCCTCAGGTCTATACATCCGTTGTTGAACCCTACAACACCATGCCCTCGATTCATTTGCTGTTAGAGCACATTGATGTTGATGCTCTGTTAGATATCAAAGCAATTTATGAAATTGAGCGCCCTACTTACACTAACCTTAATAGGCTTGTTTCCCAGGTCAGTAACTATGTTTCCTATTTCCTGCACTTTAAGGCAATAATATTTATGTTTATGCGTAGGTCTTTAATTGTTTCACGTAGAGTTGTAGCCTCCGCCATGGAAAGTACATGGTCTGCTATCTCATGTACAGATGAGATGTCGTGACCAAGGGTGCGAATGCTGACTGGTGCCCCACCAGTTTCAACCAATAGTCAGCTCCCTAGCATTGTTCCCGGTGGCGATCTTGCTAAAGGTGCAGAGGGCTGTTTGCACGATTTCTAACTCAACAAGTGTTGTCGAGGTCTTCTCTCGTATTGATCACATGTTTGGTCCCATGTATATCAATTTTTTCATTCCTTAGGTAACATTGGATAGTACCTCCTACCTATTTTAAATACTCTGCTCAAGGTTCACTAACATGGCTATTTTGTGATATTCTATTTCTTATTCATTTATTCCTGCCTTTGGATGGGACAATGCAACATTGTTAAGCAGTAACATTTAGGAAAAATTGAAATTAATATTCATGCAGTTATGAAGTTTTAAAGCTACTTGCACACATGATTACTGGTTATACTTGTGAGCACCACAAATCTGCAAAATAGCTCAAACTTCAAAACACATTAGCATGTTAGTTCAAACTATCCAAATACCATAGTGCTCCTATGAGATAATCTATCATGTCTCACAATGTAAATAAAACAACTAACTAAGAACATAAAAGAGCATAATGGATACCTATACCATAGTGGATTAGTGTTTCTATGGAAAGAATCCATTTTCCAATCCTTTGCTAAGCTAAATGATGCAATGCCTTGAGATAGAGTGGATGGATAAAATCAGTTCTCAATTGAAGAGAGTGACTTTGCATGAGATTGTAGATATGAAATGCTAAGATTGTGGAGATTTGTGGAGGATTTTTTGAAGAATGAAGCCTTCTATTTATAAAATTTCAAATGCTAAGAGTGTTTAAAATAGAGCAATGTGGGATAATGATTGGACCAATGCGATAAAGCCACTTGTCATATTTTGATAGGTTGAGGAATGAGCATATTTTGGTCAATGTGCCAAAGAGGTGGAGATTCAAATTTGAATTTGATGAAAGGATAAGTTAAATGCTAAGCTTGACTTGTGCAAGAGACATGCAAGAGCTTATTAATTGCTTTATTGGATGTACATGCCAAATTGGGGGGGGGGGGATTCAAACTTGGAGAATACTATCTTTTTATGCCAAGTTAAAAGAAATCAACAAATGAGTTTGATTGATATTGTGGCCTCTTCAACCAAAACTCGGATGATCAAGGATAAGCAAAGGAAGGATGAGCTTAAGGCTCAATTGGATCAGCTCCATGGTTTCTTGAAGGATGTTTCCATTCCCAATTCTCAATAGGCTGCTCCTCTTGAATCCCCAGTTTTGTTAACAAAGAAGGAGGCAGATGATTTGATTCAAATGAAAAGTAAGGTGGGGATGACGGAAAAATGGTTGGATAAGCTCAATCGGGAGGTTGATGATGTTCTTGTTGAGGGTGCTAAGATTCATAAACCTTCTCTTGAGTTAGCAAAGGATCTGGACCAATAGGCTAAGGATTTGGACAAGCAAGATGATGAATATAAGGAATATGTTAAAAGGCTTGAGGACGTCAACAAAGTACCCAAATCCACCTTGATAGAATATTGAATTCTTGAGCTTGGTGATGAAGATTTTGTGGAGAAAACTGTGAATTAAATTGTTATGGTATTCATTTGATTTGTGTTTTGGATGATGAGTGAATGATTTGTTTAAAGTAAGTTTAGTGAACGTTGATGATAGCTGAATTAGTATTATGGATGTATGCAGTAGCGTAGTTTATTCTATGGATTGCATCTTGTTGTAGTTGCAGTTAGGTAGAATGAACACTCATTGTTGATCTACATGTCTGGATACATAAGGATTTTATTCATGTTTCTCTGATTTAAAGCTCTGTTTCATCTTTTTCTTTTGTTTTAAACCCCCCAAATGTAGACTACCTAATGTTATGCATTCTTGTTACAATCATATTGACCATTGAGCAATAAAAACATAGTTGAGAACCAACTACCAGGACTTTGGGAGTTACATTACTATATGTTGTCTTTCTCTTTCAGGAGAAATAGAATAGTAATATTTTGTTTAATGTTGTTGTGTTGTTTTGACCATCAACAGTGATGACAACAATAATGCCAAAGGGAGAAGATGCATCAGACTGCAATTTAGTGGTGTGGGTAGTTATTCCCCACTTCTCCATTTTACAAACAAATAGACTGGCCCAGCCCTCCGCGCAGTGCTATAGTGGTGTTAAGAAGTTCAATTTACCCTTAAAATCGCAAAATTGTAGTTCTTTTATTAAATGTAAATAGGTAAGAGGGAGTTAGTTATTAGCCAAGTAATGCTTCTAACCATATGTAGATTTCTTAGTGCAACCATTATTTTTTGTATTTTTTTTGTAATGTTGTTAAATAAAATAAGCTGGTTCATTTTTCGAATCAGTCTAGGTATTTCTTCACTGCAATCTAGAAGTAGTTCTTATGATTTTTTGAATTTGTTTTGGTTTTCCTTCACTGTATTTTGAAGCATCGTACTCAAACACATATTTTCTATATCGATCTAACCTATCTAATAAGATGTGGAAAACTCCAACCTGTAATTTGTCCTATCAATATTTCCTAGAGATTTTGCCTTTAAACTTTTACTTTTATTTACCAATTATTCAGCTATAAAAATAAAACCTTCAATATCTTTGAGTTTTCAATACACTTTTTTTGTGGATTATTTGGATTTTAAAGATATGCTTTTAAATATTTTAATGGAAAAAGCTTAACAAAATGTGATTTTCTTTCTACAAAGTAAAAAGTAAAAATCAAATTGATTTGGGTGTAACTTTGCTTTCACACCATTGTATCTTTATACCATTTTGGTATTTTGATGTTTTTACTTTTTTATAAAAGAGTTTAAAAGTTCAAATTCTTTATTATCTAATTTTAAAGTTTGAAATATTATAATATATATTTAAATATGTTATATTTACATTGTAGACTAAAAAATATAGATTAATCAAAGATGTATGTCTAATTCTAATTGAATTAAAAGATTTATATTGAAATAAATATTGGGATTCAAACAATTGATGGTAAAAAAAATAAAATTAAAAATGGATCAAGATTTTTATGTGGATTTTGACATTATGTCAAGCTTTATCTTTGTCCATTTAATACTTTATGACAAAAGACTAGAAAAATGATTGATTACCAAAGAAAAGATTAGTACGTTGGGTGGCATATACTGAAAGAATTGTGTTTTCTAAAATATAATCACACACATGGTCTAGTCTTCAGACTAGGACATCCTAGACTCAATCTATTCTAACAAGTGTGGTTTGTATTTTTGTTCACCTATACAAATAGCTTGCATACACTTGCACACAGGTTTGAAAATGGGTTCTGATATTGAAAAGAAACTTTGGATTCCAATAATAAAATAAAGGGAATAACTATATATAGCTTCCTTGATAATATTCATGCCTTGAGCATTGATGTACAAAGATTAAAAAATAATAAGAAATTATGCAAATATTTATGTACTTATATTTTAAATGTTCTAACTATGATTATATGCTAAGAATAATTGATTATCCTAAATGAGATGTATTGATGTCCTTCAATACAAATCATAGACACAAATTGGATCTTTGTCATGCAAATTAATGGAATAACAATCACATTTTTAGAAAGCCTCAAAAGTGGGTGAAATTTAAATTGGCATGAGTAGGCAACAACATGACCTAATCCAAGGAACAAAATGGTGGGTATGTTAAAGTCTAAGAAGGTAGTAACCATTTAAATATGGATTGGTCTAGATTGAGATGATTTGTAAAGTAGATATAGATCATGGTTCAATATTGTGTGTCAAATGACCCAAGTTGAGTTTTAAGACCACATATTTATGAAATTCATGAAAAGTGGAGTAAAAAAAATGGGTTAAATTTACAAGTATGCACCATTAGCTATTAAATTTCCCTCTTTTCATGCATGCATAAATATATATGAGAAGGCATTGAAATTGGGAAACAAGCAAACATCACAAGGCTCCTATACACAAATTTACTCCTTCATCTTCAACTCCCTTTACATTCTTTGAATTATATATAAATATTATTTCTCCTGTAAATACTTCACCTAAGTAATAACTAACACATATTAATAAATTAATAATATTATGTTAATTTATTATTTATCACATTAGTAATAACTATCACAGATTAGTTATCACACAGGACCACCTGAGGAATGGTTGCTTTCTACTTAAAGTTCAACTACTCCATCATATTCACGATCCATCAGGTCATTCCATCATTCAGGTTGTTAGATTCACACTATGGGATACCTACATTGAATGTTGTTAAGTCCAATGTGACAATTAAAGTTTCAACTATTATTCATGATAGTGATAATGGAAAGTATTTGTGTTCTAATTAAATGGAAATGGTTGATGTTGATGTTATGTTTTGCTATATACAAGTTGGTATGATTTTAAGTTAATCTTTGTAAAAAGAAAAATTAGATACTTACAAAGCTACCGTTAATCAAAAAATTAAGTTATAAATTTTGGGAGGAATTCCACTAAATTTTAATATCTACCCTTATATATGGGAATTGAAATAAAAAATGATGAAAAATATATTGAAATCATATATATTACTTTTGAAATGAATGTAAATGAAGTTGTAAGCATTTTTTAAGGTATCTATTTAATAATAGTTAAAAAGCTACTAATTATTTATTAAACATAAGCATTATTATTTATTAGAATGCGTTAAAGAAAAAAGTATGTTATTGCAATTGAATTTATAATTATTATTTTCATAATTATACAAATATTATTTAGCAATTATTACAAGTGTATTAATTTAAATTATTTTAGGTTAACAAATTGAAAGTATGTGCATTTTAATTAAATACAAATGGTTGACGTTGAAGTTTTGATTTTCTATATACAAGTTTGTATGATTTCAAGTTAATATTTATAAAACATAAAATCAAATACTTACAAAGCTACCCTTAACAAAAACATTACGTTCTAAGATTCAGGAGAAATTCCACTTAATTTGTAGTCTTATATATGGGAATTGAAATAAACAATTATGACAATATTAGACTAACTCTAATTCAAACCTAACCAAAACCTTAATTTAACCATATATAAACTCTAACCCAAACTCTATTTTAATTGTAAACAATATTTTACACTAACCTTATTTTAAAAGTAACACTAACCTTAACCCTAATACAAACCCCAATTAATTTTATAATATAAAAAATAAAATTAATAATACTTCTAAGAGCAATGCAATAGACTCCTCAAATATGATAACTCTCAGCGTATTTTATATATATTAATATTTAATATATGTATTCTAGTTATTACAACAAAGAAATTCCCTATATGAAATGGGCAACCTACTTTTTGAAATCAATGGTTGAGAATTGAGGAGAATGATGCAAGATGATGAAATTAATTTCAACCGCCATTATCTATTTTTATTTTTCAAATGATTTAACAATTTAAAGGTAGGATTTTATTTTAAAAACAAAGAAAAGAAAAGTTGATAAGATTGAAATGAAATCTAGAATTATATTTTATTAATATTTCAACTAATAAATCATTTAGGCTCCCACACACCTTTTCGTCCACTTACTTCACTCACACTTCAGCTCAAAAAGGTCTTGTATATATACAAGTACATTTCATACATCAATTAGGTCGACCTAATTGGATGAAAACAAAATAGTCAAAATACCTCATGCCAACACCATATAAGATTATAACATTTTTATCCATGTGGTGTATCATATCAAGTTGGTGTAGATCTAAAAGAGATCTAACTAACATCCACAAAGTATAATCATTCTTCTTAATACAAGTCATATATTAGGTCAGCCAAGAATAGGACCTAATCATAAAAACTCTAAGTCAATACACACACTCCTTAAGATAAACACCTTTTGGACCCAATATTACATCAGTTTCTCATCACATTAATATCAAGGAGATCACCCTTAGAACCACAACACCAAAATTTTCTTTACAAGGAAATGTGGAGTCTCCCGCACTGGCATACTAAATAGATAAACAATTGTTTTCATATCTCCTTTGAAGCTTCATTTAATGGAGAACCCCCATTTAATCACACTCAGGAAATCCCTAGTGCTTCCCTTAATTGAGTCACTTGGTTGAGGAATCTTGGTCTCCTTTAATGAACTAAAGTATGAAATAGGTCCCAAAGTTCCATCTCCTAAAAGGTGAACACCTTATTTTCCATTTGGTTCAAGTATTTAGAAAGAACTAAGACTTAGAAGGACATGTCAAGCTCGCTTGCCACTCAATGCTTAATTTAATAGGAAAGTGTTCTGACAAAGTCACATCCATTAAAGGCATGAACGATAAGGCATCACAAATGGAAAAGAAGAAAAAAAATTGCAAGTTGATAGATCATGGTATGATCAAGATATTTATTTATTTTGTCAAATTTATCTAAAAAATTACTCCACGTATGTTAAATAGGTATTTTATGGTGGCAACCCAAGTTAGGATCATAAATACCAAATTTATTGTGCATGTAAAATAATACCTCTCTTTCTCCAATTCTCCAATGAAAATGAAAAGTCTCATCCTTTTCATATGCCATCTCAACCATATTGAAATTGCGACACAAAACACAAGTGGCAGAGGGCATTGAATCCCTAATCCATCTCCACAAAAGAAAATTCTCCACATCTTCATTAGGATCATAAACATTAATAATGCCAAATGAATGAATTTCAACATTCATTAGGATCTAGACTAGTTGATGAGTTGGATCAAACCCATGATCCACCACATAGGAATGCCACTATGGAACTAGAAAAGTGGCAATGCCTCCATGATCGGCTTTGTGATTGGTCATGAATATTCTCCCATTTTTCCAAATAATCCAACATGTTACTGAACTATTGATTTCTGGCTCCAATGTACTCTCTAACTCTTCTAGAGTTTTTCACCTAAAAGGAGAGAACTTAGGCCAAAAATGCTAAAGAGTTCATTCAATTTATGCTATGTGTGATGTTATTTTAACTAAATGAGATGATGATGATGAGAAATGATGATGATAGATGGATGATTTTCTTATCAAGGATTGGGATTTTAAAAGGGTCACTTACCTTATGTTTGATAACACGTGTAGATACGATGCATCAAGGTATAAAGAACCAAGGTGGCATTGTACCTAGTGCGATGGACTTTGACTCAAAAAATAGATAGAAGTATTCTTGTTCACACTTGACATACGAAAACCTTGCTAGGGCATACCTAAAAAAGCAAGTATTCACCAAGTTATATTATAGGAATGTCCAACAAGCACAACAGACAAAAGGATAATGATTGTTGCCCCATTCCTATCTCTCTAAATCCTTTGTTCGGATATCATCGAGAGGTCCTTGGAATGAGCGCAATAAGATAAATCAAAAGAAAAGATCAAGTACACAAGCAAGTCAATGTTCTTCAGACCTTCAGCCACAGGGATGTGTTTTGATAGGATAAGAATCCAAGTGATATCCAAAATGATGCCCATTGTCGGAACGATATATCCTAGGACATACATTGTATAGGATGATGACGGGTTGATATGTTGATTGATAGGCTATTGATATAAGGTTGATTGACATGTTTGAAAATGATCAAGAGTTTAATTTTGTGTTTAACGATTTGTTGCTTCAATTTTGATTTTATGTTTGAAGTTTGTTTTTGCCAATTGTTGTGATTGTTTATGTTTGTGTTGCCAAACGATGAAGGTGATGATCAGTTCATTATGGATGATTGAAAAGCAAGATGGGGATGGATGAATTTTTTCAAATATTTGGATGTTTTTGAAATTTTTGGAATGTTTTGAGGCTGTTTTTGGTATTTTTTGAGATTTTTACAAATGTTTTGATTTTTGAGTTTTGCAATGTTTTGGGGTTTTCTAATATTTTATGATTTTTTTTGGATTTTTGTGTCTCGGGGGCTGATCAAAGATTAGCCTTGCCTATGTTTAAGATCAAAGATGACGTAGTTCGGATTCCATGTTTTTGACGTTTTTCTATTTTTTGACTTTTTTTGGATTTTGATATGTTTTGAATGTTTTTGGATTTTTTTGTTTTCTAATGTTTTAGAATTTTTGGATGATTTTGACGATTTGGATATGGATATGATATCAGTGCTTTGTTTAGGATTTTGTTGAAAATGAAGCTAGGGTTGATTGATCTGATTGATGGATCAATAATGATAACATTGTTGAGGATGCACAACAATGCAAGGATTGATTAATCAGGATTGATGATGATAACATTGTTGAGAATGCACAATAATGCAAGGGTAGTGTTAAGCAACACAAGGATATCTCGAGATGATGATTTTTTGATTGGATTTGATTGATCATGATTGATGAAGCTTGATTTTGGAATAAAAGTTGTTCGAATGATTTGGTGTGAGGTTTGAAGGGTGCATTAGATGTGACTGATATTGATTGTTTGGATTCAATGTTTGAGTGAAAGATGAAGCCTGATAAGGAACATCTTCTTGTCAAAATATGCCATGGGCTAGTGACTTGGATTTTTTCTCACAAGTGGTGGACCAATTTGATTTCATGTTTAGCAATGTTCAGATCACCACATAAGGAAAAGGCTATAGATCAATATTTATTCCTGAATCAAGATGCAGAAATCTGTCCCCAGTGTCTAGCAATGTAGGGAATGCTTGGATGGGTGGATGCTCGAATAAGTGTATGGATGGATGGATATGGTAAGTACGCCAAGGATGCCAAGGATTATATTGTGATAAGATAAGGTGTTTGAATGGAGGAATGCTTCATTTGGATAGTGCTTCATGGCTCAAACAATGCTACATAGGACAGGATCAATGAAAATGACCCATGTCAAAGATGCTTACCATAAGCAAGTGAAAAGTGTGCACCAAAATTTTCAAGATCAAGATAACTGGGATGATGGATGCAGATGGATGAAAATGGATTAGATAACTAGTTCATGGATACATAGGTTTATGGATAAGACAGATGAAATGTTGGCTTTATTATGGATGGGATGAGATGCTTTCACCTAAACTGGCGCACGTAGATGCTCGATTCTACACATGATGCATGTTTGCCAATTTTTCATCATGGTACCTGCCCAAAGTTCCACCCATGCGATTTTCACTAGAGGACGATTTATTTTCTTTACTGTTTTCAATCCTTTTTCTGATTTTTTTGGATTTTCATATTTTTTGATTTTTTTGGTTTTTTTGAAAGATTCATGTTGACCCACCTAGTGGTGTTGATGTAGATGCTTCTGTCATAATGTTCCATCGATATCCTACTTGAAGAAGCTAATTTTCCAAGATACGTGCACTTGAATGCAACTTTTGGGATTCTTGATCTGCTTTATTGATACTAGGGTTAACTTTGTCTCTGTGCACACATCGCAATAGAGTTCCTTCGAAATACTTATGATGAAGGGTCATTTCAAATATATGGTCAATGTGAGAATTGGATATCATGCATGGAGGCATGGATGGAGTGTGTTTAGGGATAAAACATGGATTGGTTGATAGTTTGGAACATTTAACTCTCCAAACTTGGGAAGATAAGCAATGATGGGTGGATATGAAAGTGTGCATGGAATTAGGACCAACTGCTTGATACACTTTGTATGTCACTTGAAAACCTGCTTTTTCTTTTGTGGACATCTTTGATGGATACTTTTCCCATTTTTATTTTTCCCCATAGTTTCTTTGACTAATGGAGTTTGATAGGGATAAGCTTTCTTTGTATTCTTTGGTATCCATTTGTATTTGATTTGTCCATTATGCTTCTCAGCTTCTTTTGCTTTGATAACATTATGTGTACTTTGATTCAAATCTTTCTTTTGACGTTGGTCCCAATTCATGGATGGGGTGATGGGTGGATGAAGATTCATGATGTGGTTGGTTGTAGTATTGACATCGGTTTCATCATAAGGATTCTTCGTGCTTCCTATGTTGATGTTTTCTTGAGACGAATTTTCCCCCAGTATTGTGGAAGTAGTACCTTCATGCTTTTGTTTCGCTTGTTCTGAGAGCTCTTGTTTATAATGCATTCTCTGATAGATAGCCACTGTAAACGACGTTAGTTCAATTTGCTGCTCTGCTAACTCTGGAATATCCTGTTCTATCTGACATGTTTCCATGAGTGGATAATGTTGGATATCCTCATACATGATGTCCTCAATCTGAATTTGGGATATATCTGATCCTAATGTTGACAACTCAGTTTGACTGTAGGAATCAATAATCTGCTCTTTTTGTGTGACAATATCAGGAGTAAAGGAATCTTGTTATGAATGAAGATCATCTATGTGTCCATTCGCAGAAAGCATCTCATTGGTAGATCGAGGAGTATGTGTTACATGGTTATGATCATCTTGCATAGAGAAGAGAGTGTCCATTAGATTATTGTAGTATCTTGAAGATACAAATTCTTGATCTTGAATGATTTCAGAATTTCTTTCGACGTGCTTTGGATCAAGTTCTTGACATGGGACAGTTTCAAAGGATGGATTTCCTACAAAGGGTTCTTGGATGTCGTCCTTAGGCATGGTAAGTGGTTCAATATCCTCTTGATATTTGAGTGAATTTGGATCAAGTGTCAAGTTGAGGATTCTCTCAGTATCTATAACCATGAGGTCAAAGGGGGTCAACATTTCTTGGAAGGGACCATTGCTAGACCTTGGTGAAATATTTTGATCATGCTTTGGAATGAATTCTTGAGATATGTCCTCTAACTCATAAGGTGATGTAGATACATTTTCAACATGATCATAGGTCAACGGATCATGCATTATGTCAATAAGATCAAATAATCCTAGCACTCCTTGAAATAGATCACTAAAAAGTGGCTCTTGATGTATGGTGAGTAGATCATCGGATGGGGTGGAAACATCTTCAAGGTGCTCATCGATGGAGAGATCTTGATCATTGTTTTCAAAAATTATGGTGGAGGGATTTCCAATGTCTTCAGCCAAAGGGTCAAATGATGTTGACATTTCTTAAATTGGATCATTGTTGGTTGGTGGATTTTGATCATGATTGAAAAGTGACTCCTGACATATGTTGATTTGATCTTTAGACGAGATAGAAACAACTTAAATGTGCTCTTTGATGGATATATCTTGATCATTTCTTTCAACAATTATGGCGGGGAGATTGTCAATGCTATCACCAGTGGTTGAATGTTCATCGTTATCCCCAATAGTAATCATTTTTCGTGTTTGTGCTTGTGTTTGTTGGGTAGCTTGAGAGGCTTGTTGCACTTGTTGAGCTTGTGTTGCGTGTTGTGTGGCTAGATATTGTTGGATATCTTTTTGGTAGGCCTGGTGAGCTTTTAGTGCAATGTTATATTGTCTTGCTACATTTGGTTTTGGTGGTAGTGGTGGTGGATTTGGAATTGTGTTGGATGTAGTGACAAGTGGTTTAGATACATTTGGAGTGATCGTGAGGGTTTGAGATATGATGGTTGTGATAGGGGTGGTTGGAGTGATCGAGGTGATAGGAATGCTTAGAATGACCGAGGTGATAGGTCCTTGGAAGACCATATTTTGATTTGTCAGGATTGGTGTTGTCATTTGACTAGATACCATCTGTTGGTGCGATGACAATGGTATATTCAAAGGATTTGATGTGATGGCTTGATTGGTATTAGGCGGATTGATTTGGATGGAGTGATTGTTGCTAGGTAAAGGGGGAAGCCCTAAACCAAGGAATGATGTTGATATGGGTAATGGTGGTGGAGATGTCTCTTGGCGCAATGACTCAACTATTTTGGTAAGTATAGAAATTTGATCTCACCAAATTTGATCTTGATTTCGATCTTGACTCCCTTGATATAGTTGATTCAGTTTTTATTCAAGCAAATTTGGGATGCATACTTGTGGTTTTTGAATTGGATCATGGACAAATTGATTTTGGAAAATGTTCTGATTTGGGATGATGTTCAGATTTGGCATGATAGGTTGAAATTGAACATTGTTGATGTTGGGAATCACATTGCCTTGATTTAGGTAACTTTGATTTTGCATGGTGTTACCTTGACTTGGATTAATACATGGATTTGTTAACGTCTTGTTTGGAATTTGAACAACATTTGTATGATTCACAAACATATTTATCCCAAAGTTTTTTGGATTCATGTTTGGTAAAGTTGTACTTGGTACATTCACATTTGGCATGTTGGGATTTGATGAGATGACATTGTTCATTTGAAGGCTCATGCATTGATTGTTCGATTGTAGTTTTGGATTTAGATCTCCCATTGGGAAAGGTGTCCCAAACTTCAATTTGGGCATACTCACATTTTTTGTACTATTGAAATTTGTCAAAGGTAATGATCCCATGTACGGTTTGTATAGATGTGAGTGTTGATAATCAATCGGCGTTGTAAGGCTTTGATAGCTTAGTTGACTTGGATTACTCATGATGTATGGATCAAGTTTATATTCCATGTTCCTCTTATGTTTTGACCTTTTTGTAAAAGTGACCTCTAAGGTTCTTAGGACTAATGACGAGATGAATGATGAAAGGGGTGAATGATATGGGTGATGAACGTTTAGGAACTTTGTATCAATGCTAGACTTAGGGTTTGGTTTTGATTGGTTTGATTTGAATAGTGAACTTGTAAACCCTAAGATATTAGATGTGATCTTAGGATGAATTTGTTCAAAAGGATGGTAATTTAGCTAAAGGTATGAGAAAGGATGCATTCCCATACTCTTAACTAAACAAGGTGATTTTGATTTTGATGATCTACCCAAGTCTAAAATGAGGTTTTCAAAGCTCTAAAGTTGTTTGGTGGGATGGATTTTGATAAATGTTTTGGATGGGTGAAATGTTCGATTTGATCCTAAATGAACCTAAGAAGGACTTTTTTACGAGACCAAGATAGTGAAGAACATGCCTTTCTCTAAGAATAATTCAAAATCAAAAGATCAATGTTTGCATGAAAACCATACAACCAAAAGATGCCAAGCACATATGTGGGGTCCAATTGATTTAATCTTTTCTTAATGGATTATTTTTACCACAAACACACTCTTGATTAGATTTTGAATCTAGATGTCTAAAGTCTCAACTTTCCCCTTATCCCGCAAAGTGTATTATGCAGAAACCAAGGAAATTTGAGGCAAGAGTTACCTTAGTAGGAGCAAATTGAGATGAAATCCAAATGTTTAGAAGCCTCTAAGAAGATGAATCCCAAGGGCAAGCAATAACATGTGAATTTGTTCAAGGATATTTGCTTCTCCTAAAGGGTTTGAGATTTCATGCTCATGTTGGATGTTGGTTTTCCCATGTTTTCAATCAAAGCACTGTGCTTTCAAACTGACTCACAAGCAATATAACATCATAGCTCAATTGGTATGTTTTTCTTGGTTGGCTTGCCTCATGCCCTTCATAGTAGAAGAGAAGATTTTACATGCAACCAAGGAAAAAAATATAAAAGTATGTTAAGAAGGAAGTCTTAACCTCTATACTTTAACCAAGATCAGACATGGCAAGTAACTTCTTGGAATCTAAGTTCCAATGCACCACTTCGATAAACTCTGTGAATGAGTTAATAGGCCACTACAAACAAGGGTTTTATTTTGGACTTTCCGTTCGTGGAGATTGAACCATATGGCGAGAGTCCCCTTTCGGATCCATATCGTCGGAATCAACCATGTGATATTGGCATTTACTCCAATACTCACATTTATATCCCAATTGGAAATACTCTTGGCTTTAGAGTGTTACTGGTTGAGTCATTCCCTTGGGTGAGTACTTTTTCCCCAAGGCAGGCCCTCTAAGATAGACAAAAGCTATTGAAATTATTCATAGTTTGATCGACCCTTGTTTAGAAATAAAGGGAGAACCCATGCAATAAGCTCACTCACACTCGCAAAGTGTTTTGTTCAATTTTAGTTCCCAAAATGAAGTGTGGAGGCAATATTTTATGCAACTTAATGTCATCAAAAATAATTTTGATTCTCAATATCGCTATGAAGTGCAAGAGAAGTGCATACACCTTTTTAGATGAGATTATTTTCCATAAAAGATTACAAAGGACAAAAAAAACATGTTCATTTTAAGCCTCAAAGCAATGATTTTGATACTTTTTAATGCACCAAGATGAAGTGTGAAGTTGATTGTTTAATTTTAACCAAATCCAAAAGCTAGTGAGTTTCTAGGGTTTAGTTTTAGCCCAACTTTTAAAAAAAAAGCAAAAAAAATGATTGATTTTAAATCCCAAATTAATTGGTCTAAAACATAAAATAAGAGTAGCAAATGAATGCTCCAAACAATTAAAACAATAGAATTTAATAATTCTCTTTTCAATTTCACTGCCCACTTTTCCAATTTAATTTGCTTGTTATTTGATTCCCTTACCTAATTCCAATGCCAACCTCCAAACAATACAAAGTTATTACAAATAAAAAGTATGATATTTCAAGAAATCAATGATATAATGAATACAATTTCAAACATAATGAATGCATTCATAAGGAATCAATAATCAAGTAAAGAGAAAGTTGTCCTTTGGAGATTCTTGGTGCAGATGTTATGTTGATTCCTTCAAAAATTTGATAATAACTTTAGTCCACGATAATGCTTGCTTGTATACCACGCCTCCCCAACCATAGGCAAAGTTAACATCTTTACTGCGCCACCGTTGATGCCATAAATAGATAAATCTTTCAATCATCCATCTCCAAGTCAAGACATAAGGAAACAATGCCCAATCCTTTTGTTGAATATTAGCAAAGTTCTCCCATAGCCTGCAAGCCAGACAAACAAAAACTTCATGAAATTAAAATAGAACTGTTATGTACATTTAAAGTTACACATAGAGCCAAGAAAATAAAATGCATCTAAAGCGTGCCAAGCCATTCTGCAGACCCTTGAAAACCATGAAGGTCACGACTCACTACCTATTATTATTAATACTTGATGAAACTGTACTGTTTATTGCTATGAAACTGAAATTGAGTAGACAGTGGTGGGGACTAAAAAATTCTCGCTATAAATCAACACCCCTAGCTACAAAATTTAAATAGTCACAGTAAAAGAATTAATGGAAATAAATGCAGTTTTCACACCCCTTTCAAAATTGGAGTTGGGTAGCTAATAAATGTTCCTCAAGTGACCTCGGGTAATAGTCATTTCTTCACCAAATACAATGATCAAAGTTTTCTGCACTCTAGCCACACTTTCAAAGATGGGGCATTCGGTTGTTCTTGACAATGTTTGAAGAAAAGATATCTTCCTCTTCAGAGATGTGTATCAAGAAAAGAGAGGTGGATAAACTATCAATCTATTCTATCAATTATGGCTAACTAAGCATAAAAAAGTGAATAAATGACAACTGACAGTAGATGGAAGCCAAATACACCAAACAAACATGGGTCATTAAATGAGTGACACCAGTATATCTCTAAAGAAACTTTTAAATTAATGCAATTAGCAGGTGTAGAGATGACTTCTATTGTTCTCTGAAAAAGTGTAATTGAGTGTAGTACTTTATCCCATTGCGTAGGTGTAAAGGTAAATTCCTCAGCCTTCTCCAGCGTACCCTCTGCCTTTCTGGCACCCGACAGTATTATCAACCATTATCTACATCTTTTTGTCAAATCTTACAAGCAGATATAGAGTAAAATAGCAATCATAACATTAATTGATTTCATGTTTTCTGGATGGTAAAATTCACCGACTATGAAGCCTGACAAGGCGCATGGCTGTCACATGCTAAGACTTCCATTCAAGTTAGTAATATAGTGTATCCTGCACGTTGCATTCAAAGCCAAAGTAGAAAAAATTAAGTACATAAAGATGGAGTGAGCCTAATCGATTAAGTGATGTCAGGGATAGAGCGACACATTTCCTTCCCTTATTGCTTCCATACGCTACCCATATCCATGGGAAGACCCACAACCCACTGCTCAAAGTGTGATGTCTTAATGGAGATACCTAGGTAGCGATGAGTTTAAGGCATCTATGTTTGATGGGAAAAATAATGTTTCAGAGCTATTTGTATTTTGAAGCAGGCATATAGAGTGTTTCATGGTCTGAGGGTTTACTATTCAACACTAAAAGTTGAAGAATAATGCTAGGGAGAGAGCTAGAAATGAAGCAAGATGGTCTCTAAGAATACTTGTGGCAGAGACTGATGATTCCATGCACCAGATTGTGAGCGCACTATTGCATAATTGCAGATATCTAGGGATAGGTTAAGCTTGAAATACCAGTATGCTTCCTGGCATGACTTGAGGATAATGATGTGAAAAAAATAGGTGAGGTATGGGGCATCAAATATATTTTGGTACTTTGCTACAACTACAACAAATTATCTCATGCGAGAGCTTACTGATTACAATACTAGAGACCCTTGCCAAGAGGCAAATCCAGTGATGACATTAAAGGCTCTCTCCCACACAGTGCCATCTATTAATGAGCATCACCATGGTACTCTTGTTAGTTGTGTCCTTGGTATGAGCTTTTGGAATTACAGTTTGGATGTAGTAGATGTGTTAATGGAATTTATTATCAATTTGGCAACATCTAATGGAGGGTTTGTGAACAAGTTTTTTGGATATGCTTATCAAAAATTTCCTTCCTCCTTTATGCCGATTGCCATTTCAAATGGATTCGCTAACCAGGAGGCGGATATTAGGCGGGCTTTCTATAAAGCAACTTCTTTCGAAAAAAGGTGTTCACCTTGCAAGGAAAAGTGAAATTTTGGAGCGTGTGCACTTGGCAATACAACAAATTGCAAAAATTGTGCCAAGTGCTACTTTAAGAGTGCAACCAATAATCCTTTGAAGGATGCCTCATAGAATTATTCATAAAGAGTGGAATGCTTTGTATGTGGAAAACATGCTTAGGGTGGAAATTAGTGTAGTTGGAGAAATCATTGGTAGCAGGATACTTATGGCAGTGGTGGATAGGCTTATTGAGATTGACGTTGAAATAAGATGGGAACACATTTTACATGAAGACTCAAGCAAGGTCTATGTATTTGAGATGGAGATGGAGGAAGATGAAGAAAATGAAGAGGATCCAGGAAAACCTGGTAGTGAGGAAAATATTCAATTTGCAAAATCTTTTGATGGTAAGCTGAGTTTAGACAAAATTGCAGATAAAATGGATGTGTTAATGGAGTTAAGCATAGAGTAGACATAAGATGAAATACAAAATAGATTACAGTTGTACTTGAATAGAACACCTCATTCTAAAATTGTATGCATGCTTTCAAACTGTTTTATTTCAAAACCCAAAAAGAAACAACAGATATATGTATGCTTTTAAATCTGGATATGCTTAAAATAGATCTATTGTAAAGGCTTTAGAAACTTTCACAAATGTTATGTTAATAAACAGCTAAAAGTAAATCAATGCATGACAAATGTGAAGAAAATCAAGGAGCCCTCCTTCTAGTACCATATGTGAGCACCACAAATCTGCAAAATAGCTCAAACTTCAAAACACATTAGCATGTTAGTTCAAACTATGCAAATACTATAGTACTCCTATGAGATAATCTATCATGTCTCACAATGTAAATAAAACAACTAACTAAGAACATAAAAGAGCATAATGGATACCTATCCCATAATGGATTGGTGCTTCTATGGAAAGAAGCCCTTTTCCAATCCTTTGCTAAGCTAAACGATGCAATGCCTTGAGATGGAGTGGATGGGCAAAATCAGTTCTCAATTGAAGAGAGTGACTTTGCATGAGATTGTAGATATGAAATGCTAAGATTGTGAAGATTTGTGGAGGATTTGTTGAAGAATGAAGCCTTCTATTTATAAAATTTTAAATGCTAAGAGTGTTTAAAATAGAGCAATGTGGGATAATGATTGGACCAATGAGATGAAGCCACTTGTCAACTTGTGATAGGTTGAGGAATGAGCACATTTTGGTAAATGTGCCAAAGAGGGGGAGATTCAAATTTTAATTTGATGAAAAGATGAGTTAAATGCTAAGCTTGACTTGTGCAAGAGATATGTAAGAGCTTATTAATTGCTTCGTTGGATGTACATGCCAAATTGGGGGAGATTCAAACTTGGAGAATATTCTCTTTTTATGCCAAGTTGAAAGAAAATGATGAATTTAATAAATCAATAAATTGATTTATTGGTGCAAGTGGGAAAAGCTAGAGGATGTGATGGGTGGTTAGGTTAGGTTAATCAGGATTAGATTAGCTTAGGTGATGATTAGATGCTTTGACCCATTTGACTTAGATTCTTTGATTTATTTAAATCAAAAGGGATGGAAGGTGATTTTAGACTTAATTAAATAAAGGTTTGATTTATTTAATTAAAAGGATGATGATAGGATCAAGTTTGATTTATTTAATATAAGTTGGTGACTTTAGGGGATTGATAAATAAACTTGATTTATTTTATGAATGGATGAATATGACCTAATCAAATGCATGATTTCAATTTCAAGTGTCTACAATACTAATTAATTGGAGCACCAACAGCTTGCCATTTCAAAAAGCCATAATTGCATCGATCTAGAGAAACTCATTATATTGAATAAATTGTGTTGTGATTGAAGATCTTTTTCACACATAACATTAGTACCTGTTTCTTATATCTTAATAGAAGTAATTATATGCATCTTGCAGATTATTAGCAAGTAGCTCCAGAACATCAATTGCTTATTTCATTTGTGTGAATTTCACTTAAAGCCCTGCCTGGTGATGGAAGAGAATAACATTTAAGTGTGTTTTGCATCATGTAAATCCTTTGATGGCAGGTAACATGGATGCAGAAATATTTCAGACGAAATCCTACCGGCAGTTATTCAGTTGTTTCTTTTATTTACAGTTGTATATAATTGTAACTATCTTCAGAAGCCTTACTGGAAAAGCCTAATCTCTTTATTTTGGTATGCTAATAGTTGTCTATGGTTTAGTAGGTATCTTGCCAATATTGGAAAACCCATAGGCAGTAAAAGAGTTGATCAGAAAAAGAGGTTCGGGAGTAGCTAGAGAATATTCATTCATGGGACTCGAAACTCTTCACCTTCAGAAGGTAACTTGCAAAATATCCCGATCTTGCAGAGAAGTACCATAGAGAACTCTAAGAAATGCACTCAATTGAGGAAAGATTGAAGGACCAGGATGCTTTGACTTCAAATAAGAATAAGCTTATTAGCATGCTCAATATTTCTGAAAATTAATTGAATCATTCTGAGTATATGACTCGATGTGAGTTTTCTGTGGCAGATTGTGTATTTATTCCTACACTTGCCAGAATTTTGAGGTATTGAAGTTGGACAAGGGATGCTAGCCCTTGCTCCTGCACAATCACTTGCTTATAGCCAGCTGAAAACAGAGCACGAGCACATGTGAGGCCGGCTATGCTGCCTCCGACCGCCACTATGACCATTCTTCTCTCCGTTTTCCTCATCTCTCACACGTTTCATTATGGTTCTGTACCTTTTGAATCCCAAAAATTGGGCTCTGAAATTACTCTCCATCGTTCTTTGCTGCCATTGTGGTTAAGGACATTGTTATTGTCTCAAGACCATTTGGGTGAATGAGGAGTGAGGTTAAAACATAAAAATGTTATCCCTTGCTTGTAGATTCTCTCTACATTCAATTTTAATTTATAAAAAGTTGTTAACTAAAATCCAAATCTCTGGCAGTAGGTCCATCTATTGTACTTTCTTTGTTATTATTTAATCCTACCATTGTACGCATAAACCACAATCGTTGGCAAAGATAAAACTTTTGTCATTAAATGATTAAAACCCACTTTCCAAGTCTGCGGAAGATGGGTGGTGTTGCACTCTAATTGTTTTGCCTTAGTTGTAGATTAATCAAGATCATATGCAATTTGATTTGTTTTGTTCTCGGGTATGCATCTGCCTATCTGCACATTTGGATTTTTCAAGAGTTGCCATACTGTTTAGCTATAGATTCTAATGATCCATCTCACGTTTATTTTTTATAGGTTTTTCTGAAGTACGGGTTTTTTATTCTGCTAATTAAGTTTTGGGGGCTGTTCATATATCAGACCCTGGGATCTAGTGTTTGACCGTGGACCATTGGTATTGATCATCCATCCATTGTAATTTCTGTCAAGAGATTAAATTTTTTTCTTGATTTGACTTAGGCAATGTTATGACAAGAGTTGATAATGGTGATGAAGCTGATTTTTCCTAAGTTTTGTATAGATATTAATTACTTGAATCTTAATGGATATAGCACTCTTAACAAGATTTGGAAAGCATGGAAAACTATTTCTGAATAGATCTAGTGATATAGCAAATTACTAAGACATGTCCTTAGCTTCCCCTCCACTATCTAGTGGAATCATTTAATTTGAGCATATGATTAGTCACTTTCTCTTTATTGAAGTTTCAAAGAGTGTTGGGCATTTTCCATGGGATTTGAAACATTTCAAGACTTGTTGAAATTGTCTACTATCAAATAGAAAACATAAACTAGCAATCATGCCTTGGTGTGCAATGGGTACACCGAAGAGGCGCAGAAGGTCAACTTTGAAATATTTTGGTCTATTTTTTGCATACATTTGTGTAATACATAGGTCAATTGGTAAGCCCTCTAAATTGGGAAGATGATCAGACTCCATTATCAATAGGCTCATGTTATGTTTGCAATAGGGAGATATAAAGAGAGAGATGAGAGGAATATATAGATATGGAAGAGCTAAATATATATATAGAGAGAGAGAGAGAGGGAGAGAATGTGAGAGGGAGAGATAGAAAGATAAAGATAGAGATAGGAAGTGATATATATAGAGAGGTAGAGAGAGGGAGAGGTATAGAGGTATCTGAGAGTGACGGAGAGATATAGATAGAGGGGGGGATGGAAGAAGAAATATGGAGAGAGATAAATAGATAAAGAGATATAGATATAGAGGGATATGAAGAGGGAGAGAGAGATAGGGAGAGAGATGGATGGATAGAGAGAGGGAGACATGTATAGAGATAGAGGGGGAAGAGGAAGATAAAAGGAGAGATGAAGATAAAAGGAGAGAGGAAGAGGGAGAGAAATAGATGAAGAGATGGAGATGGGTAGAGGGAGAGATAAAGATAGAGAGATATAATCAGATTGAGAGGGAGAGATAGAGAAGACAAGGTTTAGAGGAAGATGGAGAGGGAGAGAAGGGGTGAGGGAGAAAAATAGGTAGAGGGAGAGAGAGAGAGAGAGAGAGAGAGATAGAGAGAGAGAGAGGAGGGGGGAGAGAGGGAGAGAGAAAAGAATGGGTGGAGAGAGGGAGATATATCTCAATATATAGATGGAGAGGGAAAGAGAAGGAGAGATATAGATAGAGGGTGATATAGAGAGATAGAGAGGGATAGAGAAAGAGATAGAGAGACAAGGAAAGAGATAAAGAAAGCTATGGATAGAATGAAATAGAGAGAGAGGAGTGAGATCAGTTGATAGGCCATTTAGAAAATGATATTGTTTGTATAGTAAAGGTCTCAATGGAGAAGTAATAGCTTTAAAATGTAGGGATCCAAACATGACTACAACAAAACCTCTGAATTAGGAAGATAATAATGCTCCATTATCAGCAGGATCATGTTTCTTAATAGATAAAGAGGGAGAGAGGGGGTGATATAGATAGAGGGATAATAGAGAGGTAGAGAGGGATAGGGAGAGGGATAGAGAGAGATAGGGAGATATAGGTAGAGTGATATTTATAGAAAGAGATAGAGAGAGGAGGGAGAGGGAGAGAGATAGCATGAGAGATGGAGTAAGAGAGAGGTAGAGATAATGATATATAGAAAGAGGGGGGGAGAGATAGGTATAGAAAGAGGGAGGGAGAGAGCTCAAGAGATAAATAGAGAGAGGAGAGAGAAGTAGAGAGATATAAAGATAGAGTGGTAGGGAGAGAGGGAGAGAGAGGGAGGGAGAGATGTGATAGAAAGGAGAGATAGAGAGATATATATAACTTGGGAAAGAAGGGGTGAGAAAGATAAATATATAAAGAGGGAGAGATGGAAGGAGAGAGGAATAGGGAGAGGGAGAAATAGAGATAGATAGAGAGAAAGGTGGAGAGAGAGAAGGATAAATATATAGGAAGTGATGTATAAAGAGATTCGATAGAGAGACAGGTGTATATATTGAGAGAAAACAAGAGAGATGGAGTGAATAAGAGAGAGATAGAGATAACAAGTTATAGATTGAGGGGGCAAGGGTGAGATAAAGGAGGTGACAGAGATAAGTAATAGAGAAATGAGGGGGAGATTTAGAGATAAAGATGGAGATAAGGAGGGAGAAACAAGGAGTGTGTGTGTGCATGAGTGTGTGTGAGATATATATATATATATATATATATAGAGAGAGAGAGAGAGATAGGGAGGAAGAAACAAGGAGTGTGTGTGTGTGAGTGAGAGAGATAAATAGAGATAAAGATAGAGAGGAAGGAAGATATATAAACACTTAGAGGACGGAGACAGAGGGAGATAAATAGAGGATAGAGGAGAAGTAGAGAGATATAGAAAGAGGGAGTGATAGGGAGAGAGGGAGAGAGATAGGGACAAAAATGAGAGATGGAGATATAGATATAAGTTGGGAAAGATAGAGGGGGTGAGAGAATATATAGAGAGGGAGAGATGGAAGGAGATAGAAAGAGGGGGAGGGAGAAATAGAGATAGAAAGAGGGAGACAATGAGGGGGAGATGGCTCATATATTATATTAATAATAATATCTATAAAAAAAATTTGTTCGGTAAATCACTGCTAAGGGGTAACACCCTACACTTTTGACTGGAGCTATGAACCAATGAGACCACATATAGGGGACCTAATCCCCGATATCTCCATTTCTCCTCCTCTCCTCCCTCCTTCCTCCTTGGCACCTTCAACCTTTGTACCCCCTCCATCTGCCACTCCTCCATCATTACTCCTCCCGCCATTTGTCGGGTGCCTTGAGTACTCGCTAATTTTGCCACCCAACCTACTGCTAACCTGACCCTCTGACCCTTTGTCTGCTACCTTGCCATCAACCCTTCCTGCAACCCTTTGCAACCTCCCTGCAATCTCTCCCTACCTCAGCTCCTCCTTCATTGACCTTGCAACAATGTCTGCAACTTGCACCAACGAGCATTCCCACAAAAAACCATGGGATTCAAACCTTGAGTAGCTCAACTACTACCCTTGCAACTTAATCATTGCACTATGGGGTCATCCCCAATAATAATATCTATAGTTATATACTATAATGAATTAATAAATATAAATGAGTATCCATTATATAATTATATAGTACATTAATATATCTCCCCTAGATCTTACAAATGAAAAATATGAGAAAGGTCTACATACAAGGCTTTTAAAAGAACAAGTTGACATAAGCATGCAAGATGATTTGAATGATCATGATTGTTCCTCATCTCGCCAGTTTTTGCTTGTCATTTTTTATGTTAGTCTTTTTTTCGACACGCATGCGCTTTGTATTATTGAAGACCTCCCTTTACCTCGTTAAATAGACTCCAATCACATTGATGACTATTAATTTTCTCACTTTATTTTGAACCTGCAAAAAAAATATTTTTATTTTTATGTATGGTTTTACATTTGATTTCTAGTTGTCATTTCTTTATACTTGTAATTTTAAACATTTTTTAATAGTTTTTACATAACTAATATGCATTTTATTTAATCGTTATTATATATTACATTTTATATAATGTATATCTAATTATAAAATAATATTATATTTAGATTTATTTTATTTATTATATTATATAACAGTGAGTGAGTGCAATAAATATTATCCATATAATTATAATATTGTGTTTATATATTTATTTTTATTTATCATTTAATTATATATTTTATATTATTACTATTATAATTATATTTATTAATCTATATTATATATATTATTTAATTTCATCAAATATATCTATATATTTGTAATGATGATATTATTTTAAAGTAATCTATAATTATTATTTTTATTATATTTTATAATAGTGAGTGAGTGCAATAGTCATCATCAATATAATTATTATTTATTTATACTTATTTATTTTAAATATAATTAGTATTATAATTATATTTATTATTTTATATTATATAATATAGATTATTTAATTTAATCAAATATTTATTAAATTATGATATTATTTTAAATTAATCCATACAAAGTTAGAAGAATTAATTAGAGAGGCAGTTACTCATATAGCAATCCAAATTTTTCTTTAACTAAAAATTAATGTATTGTATATAATATAATTATATGCATTATTATTATATTTCAAATGTAATTTATATTTTTTATAATACAAATTAAACTATATATAATATATTTATACTCAATAATATTATGTATATAAAGTATATTATATATTATATTCTACAATAAAAATATATAATATTATTATTATACTTATTATTGTATCTAATATTATAATATATAAATAATATATAATATATCATATTATGTTATTTGATAGTATATTATTAATAACTATTATTTATATAATTATTAATATATGAATAAGTATATTATGTATAATATTAATTTATAATATAATTATTAATATTTAATTGTAATATATATAATATTATATTATTAAAAATATAATATAATTATTATAAAATTATATATACTAATATTATACTTATTAAAGTCTTCGTCCATGAAATTGTCTCAAAAAGTTGAGCTTGTAGAAATATTCAAGAGATTAATGTCCTACCTCACTCCATTTATACCTAATGTGAAATTTGCACGTGCCCACATGTAGATTGAACAGGAGAGACAAACCATTTGGATTCATTTGTTCCTTCATTCATCCTCCATTTTCAAGGATATTAAATTATAGCTGTCAAATTTGGACATTAAATTATACTAGTTAAATTTAGAGAAAATTTGTGTGAATGATTTGGTAGGTAAGAATATGACGGCCTATCTTCATTTATGAAGTCACTAAAACACTTTTACCTTTCCTAACATGTCGATGATTTGTCTTCATGCATATGTATGTATATATGTATAAGACCATATGTTGAGGATTGGATGTAGTGCCCCTCCATGATTCACCTTTTTATGATGTTTATGTCAGATTCTTGTGGATTCATTTTATGCCTCGGGTACTCTTTGCTTGTGGTTAAAACATTTTCTAGTGACATTTGTTATAGTACGTTACTATATTAGATGATGTAATACTCAAGACTTGTTAAGATGCTACGTGTAACACCCTGTCGTGCGAATCCCAAAGGACAATTAAACAATAATTACAGCACAATTTTTTTTTTAAAGGTAAACATAACATACATGTAATACACATTAAGACATGACATGAATTTTATTTAAGTAGATTCATTAACATATACATCCCTTGGGGTACACGAGGAGTCATTACGAGACTGAGATCCACACAACGACAATAAAGAATGAAATCCAAAGATATAATCCATAACAAAGAAAACATAACAAATATAACACATACATGATAATCATTGATAAGAAACCATTTGAGAAAGTACAACTTAAACATAATTAACTTAACACATTGAATATCAACTGCAAATAGCCACATAAGGTTTAATGTTACATTACAATACACTATTCAAGAAGTACAATGATACAAAAGTGTTTCCAATATGCACGGAAACCATACAATAAGAATCACGATACAATGAATAGATGAAAACTGGGTCCATAACGGATACAATTCTGGAGTCGCTGCAACCGCACCAATCCGCACCTCTCGATCCTCGACTGGGGACCCAATGGGGTGCTTAGCACGTTCCACCCGACCATGTGAGTCCGAAGACCCATCCCCCCGTGCTAAGGAGCTAACAAGAAAGAGACCACAACCACAAACATCCAAACAAGGAACCACAAGACTCAACATACAAAAGTATCATAAAACTCAAGGATAACAAGAGTCAACATACTAACTTAAAATCATAAATCCCATCACATAAACTAAAGCAATGACCAGTAAACAAGTAACCAAAGGATGATCATGAAACACTTCCAAATCAACTGAATTAATAAACATAATACAACTCCAAATTTCAATCAAATAATACAATAACATCATATCACAGTATCACAAGATACAAGATTGTAAACCAAATATAAATGAGATCATACAAGACCGCAAAACATACTAAACATGTATTAAAACAATAATCATAAATCAATTTAAATCAATTCAAACAACAATCTAAACCAACTCCCATAACCTACTTCCAGAGGAACACAATAAAGTAAAACACATGGGCAACTAGGGGAGAGTGTCATCGCATAGCCTACATGGGTTCTCCTGGCCCTTCCTCTAAACTGAGGCGCTGGCCCCCATCTATGGATCTCCTGGCCCTTCCTCCTACTTGAGGCACCGGCACCATAGGGTAGCTCATGCAGAGCCGATAACCTCTCATGAGGACGAGGTTACGACCTTGCCAACCACGGCCTTCCCAGCCTTCCATTAGTCTGCAGAAGCACTAATGAAGATGAGGCATCCATTTTTTTTAAAATCTTATTATGATGTTACTACCCAACCCTCCTAAATTAATTATTAGGTTTTCACTTGATTACCAACTCACTCGTGGGTTCTCCTATGCTCTTCCCCTTACGCGGGGCGCCGGCCCCCACGAGGAGCCACTCTCCCTAGAGACCCAACAACATAAAAACCAAGAAACCAAGGGTTGTACAATATAACAAGAATATTAGATCACAACTGAGAAACCTGCGAGGCATTACCAATCTCGCTATAAATACATAATCAAAGTCTCAACAATTCCCGTACAACCCTTTTAAAATCATGAAACCAAAACACTTGCCACATCAAGGCACATAAAGAGAGAGAACATCAATTATCAATCATCTCAAGCCTCTGGAAGCCCAAAAGAATGAAAACCCACAACCAAGGGTAAAGCGAAGCATCAAGAGTTTTCTCCAATAATTCCAACTCAAGGATAAAATTTCATCAAATATGAGAGTAAATCAAAAATCCATAAAAAGGGAAGGTTCATCAAGACCCATCCACAAATCAACAATGGTGTCACCTAAAAAGGAAAAACACAAAAGAACATCAACCTTTAATTCAACGAAATCACTTAATAAAACGAAAAGCCACCAACTAGGTATTCCACGGGGGACCTCAATTTTCTCCTCACATGAACCCCCTTATAGTGGTACGCAAATCACCTTCATAAAATCAACAACATAGCAATGATAACAATAATTACAAAACCACAAGAATTATTTTCAATTTAAATATAATAGGTGAATACGTTAAAATAAGATCAACAACTCCATCCAGACTACATAATCAACTTAGATACAAAATAAATAAAAAAATCAAGAAGATCAACTATCCACAACTCATAAACCAAAACACAAGTTCCCAGGTACATTGCAACACAAATCAAATGGCAAAGGATTCCTTGAATCAAAACTAACCTTCAAAGGCATTCACACCAACATGGAACCATCCCAAAACCATCCTTCAACAACAGAGGTAAAAGCATGCAACTAGGCATCCAAGGGACCAAATTAAAGAACACCTTAAATACCCAACCACTCACAACTCCACCAAACATTCGCATAATAAACAACAACCAAAAATTCAAACAAGAACAATATTTAATAGTCAATCAATTAACAACCAGAACTAAATGACTTTACAACTTACCCATCTAAATTACCCAATTAACTAGACAATTTATGATAATCATCACAAGTATTCTAAAAGACTTATCCATAAAGAGAACTTACAATCTACCATTAAATGAATATAAAGAAAGTCAATTTTCCAAAAGATTAAAATCCCCATTTTTTTTTTACCAATAAACTATCCGATTCGAGAATATCCTAATCAATCTCTAACCATACCCATACATTTAAATTTCCCCTTTCATTTAACAACATAATTGAAAACTACTTAATAACTGGGTAGTTAACTCATTATTATTTCATAACTACTTATGTTCAAACATTATTTCCATTTTCCTTTCATCATACTAACTTAACACTCACTTCCAATGTGAAACCCATTTAAGAACAATTGTTTATACTTAAAAATGATCATAATGACAATACTCTAAATACTTAAACTACATAATAGAACTTACCACATTAAAATATTAAATCTATCTAAATAATTTTACACACAATAAATACCTTTTAAAACCACTACATCTTTATATATTTTAATTCATTTTGAGGAAGGAAAGTAGAAAGAGAATAGATCTTTTCTAAGAATCCAACAGGTCTAGAAAACTTAACTTCATAAAAAGATAACTTATTGGATTCTATATATTAAATTCTATTTCCACCCTATACACATTTAGAAAAAAAAGAATTAAACAATCAATAATGATATATATATATATATATATATATATATATATATATATATATATATATATATATATATATATATATATATATTCACAAATTGCCCTTCTACTATATTATCCTATTAAATTTCACAATTTAATAAAATTAATAGGAATTCTTTTCTATTCCAAATATTCACTCAAAACAAGAATTAAATAAATCAATGCTGTCATATATTCGTAAATTGATTTTTCAACTAACTTATCCTCTTATAGTTGATAATTTAATAAATCAATAACAAAAAAAATAGATTTCTTTCTATTTTATTATTATTTCCCTTTTAAACAGATTCTGTTTTATTTTAACCAGAAAAAGAAACAGAATATTTTATTTTGAAAAAAATTAAAAAATCAGTGGAATCTGAATAAATAAGTTATTAAAATTTTATTTATCTCAAACCAGAAAGTGAAACTATCTGCTCACAGACAAAATTTAATTAAATAAATATAACAGAGAAATTATGACATAAAATATAATTAAATTAAATAATAATAATATGATATATATATACATATATATACATATATATATATTTACAAATGCATATATATTAAAATCGAAATACAAATTTTTGTTTAAAAGAAAAGCGTGCATTTTAAAGTCTATATTTCCTTTGGAATGGCCACGGGCTGTCAGCAGCCACCGGATTTACACCCGGCTGCGGACAGTCTATGGACTGTTTGCAACAGTCCGTAGGACTGCTGTGGACAGTTCGCGAACTGCCGCACGGGTACCAACCCCCGGCTGGGTGGTGGGTACGGCCGAGGCCGAACCACCACTCAGTCGGTGGTTTATTAATATCAACCATAAGCAAAATTTCGATGGGAATTGGCAAATTTCAAAAAATAAATAAATTTACAATCAATATTTTATCAACGTATATATACATATATATATGGGTATATATATATATACATATATGTATATATCAAATATAATATATATATATACTTATATATATTTATATATATATTGTATTTCAAATACTTCAAAAACATAGATAGATATACACTGTACAATTTTTTTTTCGGTGTATATTTAAATGTAAACAAGGATATACACAACCCAGTTTTCCTAGTAAAAAGATTATTTTAAATTTATTAATTGTATTTCCCAGTCAAAACTATAGTATTGCTGGTTATTTCCAGAATTTCAAATCTTAGTTTCATTATAATAAACAACAGTCTAAAACCCAACAAATAATTTCATTTAATCAACTAAAATCTCGAACCTTGGTAAAATTTTCGTGATTGAAGCACAGTCCAAAAACATTTATAAGAATTCGAGAGTTTTCTTCATGCATTAAATTTCAAATCCAGAACAAAGAATTCTTATTTCATTTGATGCTATAGAAAGAAGATAATTTAAAAGAAGAAGGAGAACCCGGCGTCCTGCGCCTATAGATAACTGTAGAAACTTTATCCTTCTTGCTGACCCAATCCTTCCAGCAGTAGCTCCAAGATCCTCCCTCAAACATAAATCTTAATCCTCAAATGAATTCTCAGAAGAATAAAAGAAAGTAATACTATAACAGAAAGATGACTACCAAATTCTCCAAAATCTGTTGGAAAGAGAATGCAACCCCCTTCCCAATCCAAAATAAATAAAATCTCACACAAGAAGCCTCTTTTGTTTCCTCTTCCAAAGAATACCAACAGTCACATTTCAAGAAATAAATCAAAATAATATTTAATCCTTAATTCTTTTTGTTGCCTTTTCATGTATTTATATTTCATTTTCTTGTATCATGCATTTTGATTAAACTAAATAAATTTAAATCCACAAAAATGAACTTTTTATTTGAATATATATTCATTATCTCCACAATGCACTATTAATTAATTACTTCCACATTAGAATAATTAAAATCAACCATTTACAAGATTCTAAATAGGCATCCATTAAATTTCTTATTATAATAATTATCTTTTCAAGATTATTTGTTCATAACAATTTAAATCAATTTATCTAATAATATCACTTTTACTTTTAAGGAATTAGTTTAATTTGATCATTTGTTCTAAATCATTGGATTTAACTTAATTGATTATGATTTTAATTTCTAATTATACTTCAAATAACCTTGCAATTTCACTTATGATCTAATTAATTATTTAAACATGACTACTAACATATTATATTTTCCACACAATCAAATAACACAGTAATCAATGAAGCACACACAGATACACAAAAGTTCAGAACAACTAACATGGAGGGGTATTACATCCTCCCCACCTTAAAAATTGACTTACTCTTGGAAGTCAAGCTCAATCATAAACATGGTAACACAACAATATCAATGATCCTAAGCACATCAACACCATAAATTAAAACATCAATTAAACGTCATCAAGAAAATAATGAAAATTTAACAAACCAATAATACGGAAATGATACCAAAATGAAAGTGGTGGCAGGGTTGCAACCAGACCAATTTGACAAACACAAGGACAGATGACGAACTAGGTTGGGGAAACTTTCTTGTCAGTTCCTAATTTCCACATCAATCCCATTGGGTGTTTATGATGCTCGCCCTGTCCTGACAATGCAGGTGGAATCGAGACTTAGAATCTGCAATCCTGCATGCAAACAAACGCTGTGCACAATACATATATATATATATATATATATATATATATATATATATATATATATATATATATATATATATATATATATCACAAATACATCGTGAGAGGAACTCCCAGCATAGTAGGGCACTTGCAAGCGAGTGATACCACACTGTCCCTCCCACTAAACAACACATAATAGTCACAACAATTCTAGTAACTCATAAACAATTTGCTTCTTATTAGTTAGGAAATATTTGTCTAAGGATACTAACCATAAATCTAATTCCTATACTGTATCAAAATTAATTACTACTTGACATTATAAGTATCTATACCTGCATATTACAATTACATTACCTTCGTCACTATGCTTTCTGAAGCCCACTTCCTATAAATCAAAAGCTACCATAGAGCATTGCACATTAGTACCAATAATTCAAGTTGCATCTTCGCCTAAAGATACTATATTCTACTAAAATCATAAAATAATTATCCACAAAACCTCACATTTTCGTTAAAACTCATAATTTTCACACAAAGAACTCCACTTTAACCGTTATTCAACACCAAAATTCACATTAATTTCAATAAAAAGGGTAAAATTTTACACCTTCACAAATTCAAGAAAACATAATTCATCACTCAAGGACAACAAAATCGCAAATCCACACACACTTGACATAATCACACACATAAAACACATCACCAAGAAACACATCACACTAAAACTCAAGGGTTCATAGAGCATCCCCGACAGGAAGGATATTGGTGCATTGCGCACTACACCGCAGGTCCTATCCTTTCCCATCAGTTTCCTGCACCATCGACCCGACACCATCTAACAGAAGAAATTCAAGTTCACAACAATGACAAAAGAAAAGTGAAACTCAAGACTCACGGGTCTAAGAGCAAGGTTACATAGTGAGCACACATAGTGCCCATTGTATGAACCTAGGCTCTGATACCATGTTGTAACACCCCGTCGTACGAACCCCAAAGGACAATTAAACAATAATTACAGCACAATTTTTTTTTTAAAAGGTAAACATAACATACATGTAATACACATTAAGACATGACATGAATTTTATTTAAGTAGATTCATTAACATATACATCCCTTGGGGTACACGAGGAGTCATTATGAGACTGAGATCCACACAACGACAATAAAGAATAAAATCCAAAGATATAATCCATAACAAAGAAAACATAACAAATATAACACATACATGATAATCATTGATAAGAAACCATTTGAGAAAGTACAACTTAAACATAATTAACTTAACACATTGAATATCAACTGCAAATAGCCACATAAGGTTTAATGTTACATTACAATACACTATTCAAGAAGTACAATGATACAAAAGTGTTTCCAATATGCATGGAAACCATACAATAAGAATCACGATACAATGAATAGATGAAAACTGGGTCCATAACGGATACAATTTTGGAGTCGCTGCAACCGCACCAATCCGCACCTCTCGATCCTTGACTGGGGACCCAATGGGGTGCTTAGCACGTTCCACCCGACCATGTGAATCCGAAGACCCACCCCCCCGTGTTGAGGAGCTAACAAGAAAGAGACCACAACCACGAACATCCAAACAGGGAACCACAAGACTCAACATACAAAAGTATCATAAAACTCAAGGATATCAAGAGTCAACATACTAATTTAAAATCATAAATCCCATAACATAAATTAAAGCAATGACCAGTAAACAAGTAACCAAAGGTTGATCATGAAACACTTCCAAATCAACTGAATTAATAAACATAATACAACTCCAAATTTCAATCAAATAATACAATAACATCATATCACAGTATCACAAGATACAAGATTGTAAACCAAATATAAATGAGATTATACAAGACCGCAAAACATACTAAACATGTATTAAAACAATAATCATAAATCAATTTAAAGCAATTCAAACAACAATCTAAACCAACTCCCATAACCTACTTCCAGAGGAACACAATAAGTAAAACACATGGGCAACTAGGGGAGAGTGTCATCGCATAGCCTACATGGGTTCTCCTGGCCCTTCCTCCAAACTGAGGCACCGGCCCCCATCTATGGATCTCCTGGCCCTTCCTCCTACTTGAGGCGCCAGCACCATAGGGTAGCTCATGCGAGCCGATAACCTCTCATGAGGACGAGGTTACGACCTTGCCAACCATGGCCTTCTCAGCCTTCCATTAGTCTGCGGAAGCACTAATGAAGATGAGGCATCCATTTTTTTTAAATCTTATTATGATGTTACTACCCAACCCTCCTAAATTAATTATTAGGTTTTCACTTGATTACCAACTCACTCGTGGGTTCTCCTGTGCTCTTCCCCTTACGCGGGGCGCCGGCCCCCACGAGGAGCCACTCTCCCTAGAGACCCAACAACATAAAAACCAAGAAACCAAGGGTTGTACAATATAACAAGAATATTAGATCACAACTGAGAAACCTACGAGGCATTACCCATCTCGCTATAAATACATAATCAAAGTCTCAACAATTCCCGTACAACCCTTTTAAAATCATGAAACCAAAACACTTGCCACATCAAGGCACATAAAGAGAGAGAACATCAATTATCAATCATCTCAAGCCTCTGGAAGCCCAAAAGAATGAAAACCCACAACCAAGGGTAAAGCGAAGCATCAAGAGTTTTCTCCAATAATTCCAACACAAGGATAAAATTTCATCAAATATGAGAGTAAATCAAAAAGCCATAAAAAGGGAAGGTTCATCAAGACCCATCCACAAATCAACAATGGTGTCACCTAAAAAGGAAAAATGCAAAAGAACATCAACCTTTAATTCAACGAAATCACTTAATAAAACCAAAAGCCACCAACTAGGTATTCCACGGGAGACCTCAATTTTCTCCTCACATGAACCCCCTTATAGTGGTATGCAAATCACCTTCATAAAATCAACAACATAGCAATGACAACAATAATTACAAAACCACAAGAATTATTTTCAATTTAAATATAATGAGTGAATACGTTAAAATAAGATCAACAACTCCATCCAGACTACATAATCAACTTAGATACAAAATAAATAAAAAATTCAAGAAGATCAACTATCCACAACTCATAAACCAAAACACAAGTTCCCAGTTACATTGCAACACAAATTAAATGGCAAAGGATTCCTTGAATCAAAACTAACCTCCAAAGGCATTCACACCAACATGGAACCATCCCAAAACCATCCTTCAACAACAGAGGTAAAAGCATGCAACCAGGCATCCAAGGGACCAAATTAAAGAACACCTTAAATACCCAACCACTCACAACTCCACCAAACATTCGCATAATAAACAACAACCAAAAATTCAAACAAGAACAATATTTAATAGTCAATCAATTAACAACCAGAACTAAATGACTTTACAACTTACCCATCTAAATTACCCAATTAACTAAACAATTTATGATAATCATCACAAGTATTCTAAAAGACTTATCCATAAAGAGAACTTACAATCTACCATTAAATGACTATAAAGAAAGTCAATTTTCCAAAAGATTAAAATCCCCATTTTTTTTTTACCAATAAACTATCCGATTCGAGAATATCCTAATCAATCTCTAACCATACCCATACATTTAAATTCCCCCTTTCATTTAACAACATAATTGAAAACTACTTAATAACTGGGTAGTTAACTCATTATTATTTCATAACTACTTATGTTCAAACATTATTTCCATTTTCCTTTCATCATACTAACTTAACACTCACTTCCAATGTGAAACCCATTTAAGACCAATTGTTTATACTTAAAAATGATCATAATGACAATACTCTAAATACTTAAACTACATAATAGAACTTACCACATTAAAATCTTAAATCTATCTAAATAATTTTACACACAATAAATACCTTTTAAAACCACTACATCTTTATATATTTTAATTCATTTTGAGGAAGGAAAGTAGAAAGAGAATAGATCTTTTCTAAGAATCCAACAGGTCTAGAAAACTTAACTTCATAAAAAGATAACTTATTGGATTCTATATTAAATTCTATTTCCACCCTATACACATTTAGAAAAAAAATAAGAATTAAACAATCAATACTGATATATATATATATATTCACAAATTGCCCTTCTACTATATTATCCTATTAAATTTCACAATTTAATAAAATTAATAGGAATTCTTTTCTATTCCAAATATTCACTCAAAACAAGAATTAAAAAAATCAATGCTGTCATATATTCGTAAATTGATTTTTTAACTAACTTATCCTCTTATAGTTGATAATTTAATAAATCAATAACAAAAAAAATAGATTTCTTTCTATTTTATTATTATTTCCCTTTTAAACAGATTCTATTTTATTTTAACCAGAAAAAGAAACAGAATGTTTTATTTTGACAAAAATTAAATAATCAGTGGAATCTGAATAAATAAGTTATTAAAATTTTATTTATCTCAAACCAGAAAGTGAAACTATCTCCTCATAGACAAAATTTAATTAAATAAATATAACAGAGAAATTATGACATAAAATATAATTAAATTAAATAATAATAATATGATATATATATATATACATATATATACATATATATATATATAGATATATATATATATATATATATATATTTACAAATGCATATATATTAAAATCGAAATACAAATTTTCGTTTAAAAGAAAAGCGTGCATTTTAAACTTTATATTTCCTTTGGAATGGCCACGGGCTGTCAGCAGCCACCGGATTTACACCCGGCTGCGGATAGTCTATGGACTGTTCGCATCAGTCCGTAGGACTGCTGTGGACAGTTCGCGGACTGCCGCATGGGTACCAACCCCCGGCTGGGTGGTGGGTACGGCCGAGGCCGAACCACCACTCAGTCGGTGGTTTATTAATATCAACCATAAGCAAAATTTTGATGGGAATTGGTGAATTTCAAAAAATAAATAAATTTACAATCAATATTTTATCAACGAATATATACATATATATATATATGGGTATATATATATATACATATATGTATATATCAAATATAATATATATATATATATACTTATATATATTTATATATATATTGTATTTCAAATACTTCAAAAACATAGATAGATATACATTGTACAATTTTTTTTCGGTGTATATTTAAATGTAAACAAGGATATACACAACCCAGTTTTCCCAGTAAAAAAATTATTTTAAATTTATTAATTGTATTTCCCAGTCAAAACTATAGTATTGCTGGTTATTTCCAGAATTTCAAATCTTAGTTTCATTATAATAAACAACAGTCCAAAACCCAACAAATAATTTCATTTAATCAACTAAAATCTTGAACCTTGGTAAAATTTTCTTGATTGAAGCACAGTCCAAAAATATTTATAAGAATTCGAGAGTTTTCTTCATGCATTAAATTTCAAATCCAGAACAAAGAATTCTTATTTCATTTGATGCTATAGAAAGAAGATAATTTAAAAGAAGAAGGAGAACCTGGCGTCATGCGCCAGTAGATAACTGTAGAAACTTTATCCTTCTTGCTGACCCAATCCTTCCAGCAGCAGCTCCAAGATCCTCCCTCAAACATAAATCTTAATCCTCAAATGAATTCTCAGAAGAATAAAATAAAGTAATACTATAACAGAAAGATGACTGCCAAATTCTCCAAAATCTGTTGGAAAGAGAATGCAACCCCCTTCCCAATCCAAAATAAATAAAATCTCACACAAGAAGCCTCTTTTGTTTCCTCTTCCAGAGAATACCAACAGTCACATTTCAAGAAATAAATCAAAATAATATTTAATCCTTAATTCTTTTTGTTGCCTTTTCATGTATTTATATTTCATTTTCTTTTATCATGCATTTTGATTAAACTAAATAAATTTAAATCCACAAAAATGAACTTTTTATTTGAATATATATTCATTATCTCCACAATGCACTATTAATTAATTACTTCCACATTAGAATAATTAAAATCAACCATTTACAAGATTCTAAATAGGCATCCATTAAATTTCTTATTATAATAATTATCTTTTCAAGATTATTTGTTCATAACAATTTAAATCAATTTATCTAATAATATCACTTTTACTTTTAAGGAATTAGTTTAATTTGATCATTTGTTCTAAATCATTGGATTTAACTTAATTAATTATGATTTTAATTTCTAATTATATTTCAAATAACCTTGCAATTTCACTTATGATCTAATTAATTATTTAAACATGACTAATAACATATTATATTTTCCACACAATCAAATAACACAGTAATCAATGAAGCACACACAGATACTCACACAAAAGTTCAGAACAACCGACATGGAGGGGTATTACATCCTCCCCCCCTTAAAAATTGACTTACTCCTGGAAGTCAAGCTCAATCATAAACATGGTAACACAACAATATCAATGATCCTAAGCACATCAACACCATAAATTAAAACATCAATTAAATGTCATCAAGAAAACAATGAAAATTTAACAAACCAATAATAAGGAAATGATACCAAAACGAAAGTGGTTGCAGGGTTGCAACCAGACCAATTTGAAAAACACAAGGACGGATGATGAACTAGGTTGGGGAAACTTTCTTGTTAGTTCCTAATTTCCACATCAATCCCATTGGGTGTTTATGATGCTCGCCCTGTCCTGACAATGCAGGTGGAATCGAGACTTAGTTTCTGCAATCCTGCATGCAAACAAACGTTGTGCACAATACATATATATATATATATCACAAATACATCGTGAGAGGAACTCCCAGCATAGTAGGGCACTTGCAAGCGAGTGATACCACACTGTCCCTCCCACTAAACAACACATAATAGTCACAACAATTCTAGTAACTCATAAACAATTTGCTTCTTATTAGTTAGGAAATATTTGTCTAAGGATACTAACCATAAATCTAATTCCTATACTGTATCAAAATTAATTACTACTTGACATTATAAGTATCTATACCTGCATATTACAATTACATTACCTTCGTCACTATGCTTTCTGAAGCCCACTTCCTATAAATAAAAAGCTACCATAGAGCATTTCACATTAGTACCAATAATTCAAGTTGCATCTTCGCCTAAAGATACTATATTCTGCTAGAATCATAAAATAATTATCCACAAAACCTCACATTTTTGTTAAAACTCATAATTTTCACACAAAGAACTCCACTTTAACCATTATTCAACACCAAAATTCACATTAATTTCAATAAAAAGGGTAAAATTTTACACCTTCACAAATTCCCAAAAACATAATTCATCACTCAAGGACAACAAAATCGCAAATCCACACACACTTGACATAATCACACACATAAAACACATCACCAAGAAACACATCACACTAAAACTCAAGGGTCCATAGAGCATCCCCGACAGGAAGGATATCGGTGCATTGTGCACTACACCGCGGGTCCTATCCTTTCCCATCAGTTTCCTGCACCATCGACCCGACACCATCTAACAGAAGAAATTCAAGTTCACAACAATGACAAAAGAAAAGTGAAACTCAAGACTCATGGGTCTAAGCGCAAGGTTACATAGTGAGCACACATAGTGCCCAGTGTATGAACCTAGGCTCTGATACCATGTTGTAACACCCCATCGTACGAACCCCAAAGGACAATTAAACAATAATTACAGCACAATTTTTTTTTTTAAAGGTAAACATAACATACATGTAATACACATTAAGACATGACATGAATTTTATTTTATATTCATTAACATATACATCCCTTGGGGTACACGAGGAGTCATTACGAGACTGAGATCCACACAACGACAATAAAGAATAAAATCCAAAGATATAATCCATAACAAAGAAAACATAACAAATATAACACATACATGATAATCATTGATAAGAAACCATTTGAGAAAGTACAACTTAAACATAATTAACTTAACACATTGAATATCAACTGCAAATAGCCACATAAGGTTTAATGTTACATTACAATACACTATTCAAGAAGTACAATGATACAAAAGTGTTTCCAATATGCACGGAAACCATACAATAAGAATCACGATACAATGAATAGATGAAAACTGGGTCCATAACGGATACAATTCTAGAGTCGCTGCAACCGCACCAATCCGCACCTCTCGATCCTCAACTGGGGACCCAATGGGGTGCTTAGCACGTTCCACCCGACCATGTGAATCCGAAGACCCACCCCCCCGTGCTGAGGAGCTAACAAGAAAGAGACCACAACCACGAACATCCAAATAGGGAACCACAAGACTCAACATACAAAAGTATCATAAAACTCAAGGATATCAAGAGTCAACATACTAATTTAAAATCATAAATCCCATCACATAAACTAAAGCAATGACCAGTAAACAAGTAACCAAAGGATGATCATGAAACACTTCCAAATCAACTGAATTAATAAACATAATACAACTCCAAATTTCAATCAAATAATACAATAACATCATATCATAGTATCACAAGATACAAGATTGTAAACCAAATATAAATGAGATCATACAAGACCGCAAAACATACTAAACATGTATTAAAACAATAATCATAAATCAATTTAAAGCAATTCAAACAACAATCTAAACCAACTCCCATAACCTACTTCCAGAGGAACACAATAAAGTAAAACACATGGGCAACTAGGGGAGAGTGTCATCACATAGCCTACATGGGTTCTCCTGGCCCTTCCTCCAAACTGAGGCGCCGGCCCCCATCTATGGATCTCCTGGCCCTTCCTCCAACTTGAGGTGCCGGCACCATAGGGTAGCTCATGCAGAGCCGATAACCTCTCATGAGGATGAGGTTACGACCTTGCCAACCACGGCCTTCTCAGCCTTCCATTAGTCTGCGGAAGCACTAATGAAGACGAGGCATCCATTTTTTTTAAATCTTATTATGATGTTACTACCCAACCCTCCTAAATTAATTATTAGGTTTTCACTTGATTACCAACTCACTCGTGGGTTCTCCTATGCTCTTCCCCTTACGCGGGGCGCCGGCCCCCATGAGGAGCCACTCTCCCTAGAGACCCAACAACATAAAAACCAAGAAACCAAGGGTTGTACAATATAACAAGAATATTAGATCACAACTGAGAAACCTACGAGGCATTACCCATCTTGCTATAAATACATAATCAAAGTCTCAACAATTCCCGTACAACCCTTTTAAAATCAAGAAACCAAAACACTTGCCACATCAAGGCACATAAAGAGAGAGAACATCAATTATCAATCATCTCAAGCCTCTGGAAGCCCAAAAGAATGAAAACCCACAACCAAGGGTAAAGCGAAGCATCAAGAGTTTTCTCCAATAATTCCAACACAAGGATAAAATTTCATCAAATATGAGAGTAAATCAAAAATCCATAAAAAGGGAAGGTTCGTCAAGACCCATCCACAAATCAACAATGGTGTCACCTAAAAAGGAAAAACGCAAAAGAACATCAACCTTTAATTCAACGAAATCACTTAATAAAACGAAAAGCCACCAACTAGGTATTCCACGGGAGACCTCATTTTTCTCCTCACATGAACCCCCTTATAGTGGTACGCAAATCACCTTCATAAAATCAACAACATAGCAATGACAACAATAATTACAAAACCACAAGAATTATTTTCAATTTAAATATAATGCGTGAATACGTTAAAATAAGATCAACAACTCCATCCAGACTGCATAATCAACTTAGATACAAAATAAATCAAAAATTCAAGAAGATCAACTATCCACAACTCATAAACCAAAACACAAGTTCCCAGTTACATTGCAACACAAATTAAATGGCAAAGGATTCCTTGAATCAAAACTAACCTCCAGAGGCATTCACACCAACATGGAACCATCCCAAAACCATCCTTCAACAACAGAGGTAAAAGCATGGAACCAGGCATCCAAGGGACCAAATTAAAGAACACCTTAAATACCCAACCACTCACAACTCCACCAAACATTCGCATAATAAACAACAACCAAAAATTCAAACAAGAACAATATTTAATAGTCAATCAATTAACAACCAGAACTAAATGACTTTACAACTTACCCATCTAAATTACCCAATTAACTAAACAATTTATGATAATCGTCACAAGTATTCTAAAAGACTTATCCATAAAGAGAACTTACAATCTACCATTAAATGAATATAAAGAAAGTCAATTTTCCAAAAGATTAAAATCCCTTTTTTTTTTTTACCAATAAATTATCTGATTCGAGAATATCCTAATCAATCTCTAACCATACCCATACATTTAAATTTCCCCTTTCATTTAACATAATTTAAAACTACTTAATAACTGGGTAGTTAACTCATTATTATTTCATAACTACTTATGTTCAAACATTATTTCCATTTCCCTTTCATCATACTAACTTAACACTCACTTCCAATGTGAAACCCATTTAAGACCAATTGTTTATACTTAAAAATGATCATAATGACAATACTCTAAATACTTAAACTACATAATAGAACTTACCACATTAAAATCTTAAATCTATCTAAATAATTTTACACACAATAAATACCTTTTAAAACCACTACATCTTTATATATTTTAATTCATTTTGAGGAAGGAAAGTAGAAAGAGAATAGATCTTTTCTAAGAATCCAACAGGTCTAGAAAACTTAACTTCATAAAAAGATAACTTATTGGATTCTATATTAAATTATATTTCCACCCTATACACATTTAGAAAAAAAATAAGAATTAAACAATCAATACTGATATATATATATATATTCACAAATTTCCCTTCTACTATATTATCCTATTAAATTTCACAATTTAACAATTAATAGGAATTCTTTTCTATTCCAAATATTCACTCAAAACAAGAATTAAAAAAATCAATGCTGTCATATATTCGTAAATTAATTTTTCAACTAACTTATCCTCTTATAGTTGATAATTTAATAAATCAATAACAAAAAAAACAAATCTCTTTCTATTTTATTATTATTTCCCTTTTAAACAAATTCTGTTTTATTTTAACCAAAAAAATAAACAGAATGTTTTATTTTGACAAAAATTAAATAATCAGTGGAATCTGAATAAATAAGTTATTAAAATTTTATTTATCTCAAACCAGAAAGTTAAACTATCTGCTCATAGACAAAATTTAATTAAATAAATATAACAGAGAAATTATGACATAAAATATAATTAAATTAAATAATAATTATATGATATATATATACATATATATACATATATATATACAAATGCATATATATTAAAATCAAAATACAAATTTTCGTTTAAAAGAAAAGCGTGCATTTTAAAGTTTATATTTCCTTTGGAATGGCCACGGGCTGTCAGCAGCCACCGGATTTACACCCGGCTGCGGACAGTCTACGGACTGTTCGCAGCAGTCCGTAGGACTGCTGTGGACAGTCCGCGGACTGCCGCACGGGTACCAACCCCCGGCTGGGTGGTGGGTACGGCCGAGGCCGAACCACCACTCAGTCGGTGGTTTATTAATATCAACCATAAGCAAAATTTTGATGGGAATTGGCAAATTTTGAAAAATAAATAAATTTACAATCAATATTTTATCAACGTATATATACATATATATATATGGGTATATATATATACATATATGTATATATCAAATATAATAGATATATATATATACTTATATATAGTTATATATATATATTGTATTTCAAATACTTCAAAAACATAGATAGATATACACTGTACAATTTTTTTTCGGTGTATATTTAAATGTAAACAAGGATATACACAACCCAGTTTTCCCAGTAAAAAGATTATTTTAAATTTATTAATTGTATTTCCCAGTCAAAACTATAGTATTGCTGGTTATTTCCAGAATTTCAAATCTTAGTTTCATTATAATAAACAACAGTCCAAAACCCAACAAATAATTTCATTTAATCAACTAAAATCCTGAACCTTGGTAAAATTTTCTTGATTGAAGCACAGTCCAAAAACATTTATAAGAATTCGAGAGTTTTCTTCATGCATTAAATTTCAAATCCAGAACAAAGAATTCTTATTTCATTTGATTCTATAGAAAGAAGATAATTTAAAAGAAGAAGGAGAACCTGGCGTCCTGTGCCTGTAGATAACTGTAGAAGCTTTATCCTTCTTGCTGACCCCCTTCTAGCAGCAGCTCCAAGATCCTCCCTCAAACATAAATCTTAATCCTCAAATGAATTCTCAGAAGAATAAAAGAAAGTAATACTATAACAGAAAGATGACTTCCAAATTCTCCAAAATCTGTTGGAAAGAGAATGCAACCCCCTTCCCAATCCAAAATAAATAAAATCTCACACAAGAAGCCTCTTCTGTTTCCTCTTCCAGAGAATACCAACAGTCACATTTCAAGAAATAAATCAAAATAATATTTAATCCTTAATTCTTTTTGTTGCCTTTTCATGTATTTATATTTCATTTTCTTTTATCATGCATTTTGATTAAACTAAATAAATTTAAATCCACAAAAATGAACTTTTTATTTGAATATATATTCATTATCTCCACAATGCACTATTAATTAATTACTTCCACATTAGAATAATTAAAATCAACCATTTACAAGATTCTAAATAGGTATCCATTAAATTTCTTATTATAATAATTATGTTTTCAAGATTATTTGTTCATAACAATTTAAATCAATTTATCTAATAATATCACTTTTACTTTTAAGGAATTAGTTTAATTTGATCATTTGTTCTAAATCATTGAATTTAACTTAATTGATTATGATTTTAATTTCTAATTATATTTCAAATAACCTTGCAATTTCACTTATGATCTAATTAATTATTTAAACATGACTACTAACATATTATATTTTCCACACAATCAAATAACACAGTAATCAATGAAGCACACACAGATACTCACACAAAAGTTCAGAACAACCGAGATGGAGGGGTATTACACTACGTTTATATAGGTTATGTTTACTGTTTATGTTTACTATGAGAATATGAGCTATTTCTGTATGATTACATGTTGATGATGATTATGACATTTTTATGTTTATGCTAGAAGTAGAATGCATTACATTATTTTGGAATGGTTGATGATTATTGATGTTACGAGATGTTTGATATACTATGTGACTTTTAAATGTTATTTAGGTGTGGAGGGAAGGATGTCGTATTTCTCACTTATGAAAGCCCTACGATGTTTTGATTTCCTCTCACTAGGTATATGATAATTATATGTATATGCAAAGATGTTTGTGTGCTACAGGTTGCAGGTACTAGGCATCAAATCCACTTGAATTGGAAGGTCTAAGCATGTCTTAAACCCAATGGAACAATTGATCAGAGATAGCACTTGGTCCCCTACCCTAGTCATCATCATCGAAGAGGATGAGTATCTGGTTCGTTACCTCATCAGTGTTGTCAGATGTCTGTGATCAGTTGGTCTTGCTTTTCAACCCTAGTTAGGGATTAGGTAATTGTTGTTGAAATTTGGTTTGTTTAATTTAAAATTTGTTGATAAGTGTTGTTTTGGTTAATTGATGTATTAAAATAAGTTATTAAGTAAAAAGAGCACTTGATAAATAAATATAAATATAATTATTAATAATCATAGTTTATAATAAATTAAATACATGTAATGTAATATTAAAATAAAATAAAATAGAAAAGAATTATGGTGGAAAGCTATAATTAATAAATAGTAAAAATAATTTGATAAATGGAAATATTTGCATGCAACAACATGCAACTCATGTAAAAATTTGAATAGATTGTCGAAAAAGAAAATTAATGCTTTTTGGGGGATTTTGTGAGATTTTACTGGATCTTCAGTTTCAAAAACAAACAACCTTCTTGGAAACATTTTTCCTTTTGGGGAGATTTTTTTAGGGAATGTTGTTTTTGGGGGATTTTGGGAGAAAATTAATTCAGAGTTTTGGAAAGAAAATTTATGTAAAATAATTTTATTCCATCGTTGATTCTTGGAAGGGAGGAATGTAGAAGGATAGGTGAACGAAGGCATTGTGTCAAATCAATTTAGGGAAAACAAATTTTACATATGAGTCTTCGTTCTTCTTACGATAATGCTATTGTTTGATTGTTTAAAAATTTAATCGTATTGTTTATGATCGTAAGTACCCATATATTTTATGCATATCCTATATTCGTTGCATTCCCGAGAAGTCACTTATTTGATTTGGCTTGGCTTAACCAACACACTCTAAGCATTGACTGCTTAGGTGGCTAGTTCATGTGGGTCCCCCTTAACTTGACCATTGTCTCAATTTTTTAACTCTAGCTCTTTCTCAGTTTCCATTTCCGTCCCCGTTTCACACAATCAATCAAAATCCCGCACAAAATTTGATTTAACTTCAAAACCCACATAAACTCTTTCCCGCGCTGTTGGTATTGGCAATGGGGATTGTTTCTGCACATATTTGTGAGTGTTCAAGCTGCTTCTAAATGATTGTGGGCTACTTCGATCTCCCTGTCATGGAAGGTAAGAAAATTATAATATTTTCTCAGTTCTATTGTTGAGTCTGTTAAGGCTGCTTAAATAATATTGTGTATATAAATTGTAGGCATGTACTTCCTTGATTGTGCCAAGCTCACAAAAGTGGATCTTGCTGCATGGTACGAGCAATTTTTGAAGTTTTGAAAACAAGTATTGCAGCTTAATCAATTGATTTTTTTTTTCCTCTATACATCACAACCGCCATTCTTGTGGCTTCTCCAGCTCCATAAAGTTAAAATAAAAAAATTCTTTCAAATAATATGTATGATTGCTTTCCAGAATTAAATCCTTTTTATGTGGATATTTCCAAATAAAATATTATAGTTCATGCCGTTTTTAATTGTTTGGGAAAAATTATTTTTGGTTGTTTGTGGTGGGTGATTATTTTCACATATTCTTCTTAGATCAATATTGTATATTTTATATATATAATCTAGAAATGAGATCTTGGACATTTTTCCAATTTAAATTTTATATTTTTCATGTATTTAATGAAACTTTTTTTTAATTTTGTTATTAAATTTAGATCAATTTTATGTAGTGGAGCTAAAATCAATGCCACAATTAATTTTTAAAATTTAAATTTTTTTACTCCTATTTTTCGCTAGTTTTTTAATCAATTTAGTACATGTTTGCACAATTTATTAATATTATTGTTTAAAGACATTCATTTGTCCATTTTAATACCTAAGAGAGAGTCACCTTAAAATCATAAGAACTTCAATCCTTAACTTTGTGATTTAATACAATTCCATAATAAAGGATTTATTTGCTCTATTGAAAATGCCTTTTGACACAAGAGGTTCCAAGCTAAGCTTTAGAATTTCTTTGATTTGCAAAATATTATCAATATGAACCTACAATTCTTATCTAAATTTAGCTAGAATATTTTTTATTAGGTAAGAAATCCCATTGATTCTATTATGTAGAGCTATAACATCTTTAATGATATTTGACCCTTGTGACATAAATCATTTAGCCATTGCTTTATAGCATTTGAAATATATTTCATTTCCTCAATGGTTGAGACATTTTCTTGAGAAACTATGTTAGGGGCAACAATTGGCACATCAAAAGATTGGATAAGTTCAACCAATTATTAAAATCCCTTTGACTTTCCTTAAGTTTTGACTAAGGATAGAGCTCATACACATTCTTTTATACCACTCCAACACCCACTACTCCATTTTTGGTTGACTCAAGAAAAATAGGCCTCATTGCCATTGGATAAACAATGTAAGAAGTTATAGATAACTTCCTCTTTTCTTGAACCTTATGAGCACAAATGTCACATGAGGGTTTTGAAGGATTGTGGACTTTCAACTATTGAAATTAAAGTTAAATTTATCTATATAGAAACTATGCAAACAATATGATGAGCAAGTGAGTACGTAGAAGTGTAGAAGGAAATATTTGAATCAATAACATGATGTGTTAGTTAAATCTTATGTGAATAAATTTTGGATCAAAACTTTACAAATGTGTGCATGTGAATCTATAGAGGAGACAAATATCCTACAAAGATCTATTGAAATGCATTAATTCATTTGATTAGTTGCAAATGAGGAGAAATGCTCATAATTTTTAGAAATAACTCATTCACATGTGTGTGCATTAAATTTATTTATGTTTTCATGCTTTAGGTGCTTTTATGGACATGAGCATCATAGACGCAAGTCCTATAGATGGGAGATGAGATCCTATGAAAATGAAGAAAGTAGAGTAACGAGATTAGAAATCCACTTATAATTTATAACTTAGGAGCATGTTCATGAGCTTGGAAAAAAATTATATGGAATTCTAACATCACTATACAAGCATTGTGAAATACAAGATGTCAATATAAGTTCACAATTTGCACCTTTTGAAAATGTGTATTGGGATTCCACTTTATGGGAACTTTGTAAGGTGGCGAGGTTAGAAGGGGTAGAAACATGGTGTGGAAGTGAAAGGTGAGTTTGCATGCATGCACATCAAGTCCACCTTTCCACTTGTTTTTCTTTATTGTAAAACTTTGGAATGCAAAAGCATGATTATATTTTTGTAATTTGTGCATAGTTTCATATCATATTACAAACTTTTTAAAATCAAATGTATAAGTGTCACAAAACGGAGAGGTCAGAATGTAAATCATGTTTGCAAATGTACAAGAGTGCATTACTTCCACAATTCTAATCAGTTGTGCACTTTACAAAATCATAGCATTGTAAGGAAATAGTGTGCACTCACAAACTAAATGGCATGTACACAAAGGGAACAAACACATGCGAGATTTGTATATAACAATTATAAAAAATTAAAAATAAGGGAGCAAGTTGGGTTTTCATCACTTCCATCCTGGATCTTAAGTTCAATAATTAATGTTGTATCGTTGCAAGTTGTAGGCCCAATGAGAAAGTTTTCATAAACCTACAAAGATGCAAGGGACCTCCACATTTCCATACAACACTTGAAGACTTCAAATTTTAATTTTTCATTCTTCAGAATAAGAATCTAACGACTTTTAGATTGGTGTGTAACTAAACTCATCACAAGAAAAATATTTTAACCATGTTGTAAGACAATTCAAAGACCATAAATTAAAAAAGAGAAAAAATTGACGTCATAAACTATAATAAAGACATTGTGTGAGTGAAAACTTCAACTATATAGAGAAAATCACAAAGGTGAGACAACAACTAGCTCTAAGTATGGAAAAGGACTACAAGGATATAAATGAAACTAGAATCTCTAGTGAGAATAAAGTCTAATTCATTGGGCCATAGATACAAAACTAAAAGTTATACAAACAACAAATAGGAGTCTATATGTGGGCACTCCCTAATGTGGTTGAAATTATCCTTCTCAAAACCCTTCAATAAGAATTTATATTTTATTTCCTTGCAATTCATGTGGGATATTGGGTGTCTAGTTAGTGATGCAACATGTAAAGCTCTTAAAATATTCTCTTCCATTTTAGATTTAGCAACTAAGAAGATTTTATTTTTATATAGAATGAGACCATTTTTTACTAAAAATATGTTATCTTCCATAGTCATATCATTGATGTTAGTAGAAAATATATTATTAGCATATCTTACCATAATGGAAACCTCACAATTAGTAGAAATAATAAAAGTGAAGTAACAAAATTGGGTGTTGTTTTGCCCTCAGCACACACGCCCCGTTTGGAACGGGGACCCTCTTTTCTTTCGCCTTGTCGGGTCATTTTGGGGTCGCCTCGTTTTGCATGCCCCTCTTTTTTTGATGTTTCAGATGGTCGATGTTCCCCCAAGGTTCCATCATAAATCGATCATGCCTCGGCTTTTGGTTTTTGCTGCCTTCCGAGGCCTCGGGGAATCCCTTTGGCATTTTGGCCCTGAAACGGCTCCGGGCCCCTCCGGGCCCAGGCGTCCGGGGTTCCCCTTTCAGGTTTCCCCTCTGGAAATGCCGCCACTCGTGGCGTTCGCTGAGCATCTTTCCAAACCTCGGGGTCCGCCCTGCCGCTCGCCGTCTGAAACTTGTTGCAAAATTTTTAGGGCGACGCCTGCCCCTCTGGGCCCCAAACCCCAAAAGTCTGCTTTCAGACTTCCATCTTGGTTTTGCCGTCCGCGACGGCGAACCTCCTGCGGTGACCCGCCCCCGGGTCCCGCCGTAGTCTTCGTCGGCCATTGTCATCTCGCCCGCTCTCTGCCGCGGGACCTTTCGGGCCCGGCCGTCCGGAGTTCCATTCCCGGAATTCCGTGACAGTTTCATCGCCCCTAACGGCGGATGTCTGTCAGCTCCCCGCCCTCCAGGCCTTGGACCGCTCCTCGCCGTTGCCGATCACAATAGGAGAAAATCAAATGGCGGCCATCACCTCGCGTCCTCCCAGCCGCCGAGCCCCAGCGTCGCTGCCACCACGGCCGACCTAAATTCAAATCTCACCAACTTTTCCCACGGCCGTACATGCATTAATTGCAAGAATTCATGGTGGTTGGGGTATAAAATGCCCAATCCGCTGAAGTCTTTTTCACAAGCAGGATTGGAGCCAATTGAGAAGCGATCATCTAGAGCCCACAGCCTTTGACAAGCGTCGCAATCATCGTCGTCAACATCACTTCGTCGACTCCCAGTGGATCCCACATCTTCCCGCTCCGCATGTTTGAGGTAGGTGATCGGTTTCCCTCTCGTTCATCTTTTTCATGATTTTCAAAGATTTAATGAAATGAACAAATTGTTAGGGAGGCGTAAAGTGGTAGAAAACCAAATTGCGCTCATAACCCACATCTTGGAAAATCGGCAAAACTCATGAGATGCCCTTGCCACCGATTCAGAGCTTTTCTGTGACACGGTTGTTCTTCGCGCAGGGAAATTCCTCGCCTCGGGCCCGAGACCCACCTTCGTTGTCAAATTCCAACTTCAAATGCCTGCTGAGACGGCAATCCTCCCCGCCAGGCCCGGTTCCTCGGGTTTCCCTGCCTGGGCTTCCGTTTAAACTTCACCACGCTTGAACTATGAACCTGCTCCTGCCTCCCGGCCTCCGAGCCCCGGAATGTCCATCGCCATCTAGACTTTAAGATTCAGCAAGTGTCCTTTTGTCGCCTCGGACTCCGAACCTTGGGGTTCCGTCCCCGGAGTTCCGCGCTATTTTCGCTGTCTCCAACAGAATTCGTGCCACGGCTTCCCACGCCACGGCCTCTGTCCTGACCCTCGCTGTTAACTCTTGGGCGATATCATATCGGTGCATCATTTCCACCTTTGGGCCCCAGATATCGGGCCTCCGTGCCTTATTTTCTGCCTTTCGAAAAGGCAAAGCCTTTCGACAAAATCCCCAATGCTGCCCGACCCCCGGACCCCGCCCTCCGCTCCGCTGTCGGCATCGATTTTTCTAACCATGACTTTCTCGTCCTCGGGCCCCTGCTTCCGGACTTCCATCCTCTGAAGTCCGTTCATCCCCTGCCAGTGAAATCTTTGCGGCGTCTGCCCGGTCCCCGAACCCCGAGCATTAACCTGCCGTGTGTTCCTGCTGAGACTCCTCACTGTCGCGGGACCTTCCGGGCCCGGCCGTCCGGAGTTCCGTTCCCATAATTTTGTGACGGTTTTGCCGCCCTTGACGGTGAATGTCTGCCAGCTTCCCGCCCTCTGGGCCCCGGGCCGCTCCTCGCTGCCACCGTTTAAATCAACGAAAATCTCACGGCGGCCCGCGTGTTGCGTCTTCCCGGCCGCCGGGCCCCGCCACGCCGAAGGCTGCCAAGCCTGAACGATAAACACCTACCGGCCGTCCTTTGGCCCCCCGAACCCCAGCCCTCGGACTTCCACCGCTGGATTTCTGCCCGCTGTCTGCCATCACCAACGGCCGTCTCCTGACAGCTTCCCAGCTTGAAACCTCCGAGTCTTCCTAGATCGATCCTATCAGACCTAAATCTGAAATCCAACCTCGACCCACATCCTAAATTTTGCTCTTCTCCATCATGGGCCTCGTAAAACATTAAAATTTGGCCAAGAAGGGTCTCCGGGAGTTTTCGGCTATGTTTTCCCTTTCAGACACCATTCCTGCCAGGGAAGTTCGGCCCTTCGGGCCCGGATTTTCCAAATGTCCTGAAACGAAGATCAATAACATTTAGAGATAAGATTTATGATATACTTGATTGATTATTTAGATGTTATTTTGAAATATGGACTAACATGAACGCTTTTGATATTTTATTGTGCTAACTTTGCCCTTGCTTGCTGAATATATGGAATTGGCTGCAGGAACTTCAGGGGCCTCCGCCGAAAAGGACAAGGGCAAAAATTAGGGAGGACCCCTTGGGGAAAAAAACACAATGATCAAATGAAGTTTCAGTTCCAGGGTGAGCCGCTCCACTCAAAGGTCACAACCGACTGGAAGGAGATTTCAAATACTAATATTGGCCAAGTGAATATTGATGAATTCACTCAAAAGGTTAGAGTCAACCCGACCACAAAGAACGCTAGATTAATATGGCAGAGTGGAATTGCCAAGGCCGCCGGTTTCCCTCCCTCACTCGTGGCACCCGAATTAGTGATGGCTTGTCGAGAAGCCTATCAAACAGACACCAGAACAATTGTGGACAAGGAAGGGAACATCCTTGCAGACATGTCGCCAAAAGGGATCACCAAGACATTCCACATCCCCACATTCCAATAGATGGAGGTCCCCACACTAGACGAATGCCAAGCGGTGTGGGATGCCAATCCGGGAGGATGCAAGAAGTCAATCAACCTCTATTGGCTTAAGGAAAAATGGGGCAGCGCTGCGAAGGTTCCCCAAGAACTCTTCCGCAGTGATTTCCACGAGGATTACCACGACTTGGTAACCTTGTTCAACAGGGTCAAATGTCTCCCAACGACAGCCTATTTCCAGGAGTGGATGGCCTATTTTATTGAGCAGATTCTGGAGGGAATGAGGACGTCATGACCAAGGTCTCCTTCTATTAGGGAGGGATTATAAGCGACTACTTCCATGAGCAGTTCATCAATGTGAAAAAGACTTCCAAATTCTACATGACCTCCTACCTCGTCTACTCCCTGGCAGATCAAAGACAATACAGTGGGTTGTTCACAGCACCCAATCAGGGGTAGAAGCGAGGACTAAAACCATTTGAAAAATATCCACAGCTCCAGTACCACAACTTTAAGAAAGAATACTACAGGGTCAATGACGCCTTCATTGGCCACATCATCAGGTTGATCGCTAGGGATTTCAAGAGGAGGGTCTCTCACAGCGCTAGGGTGCTCTTAAAGGAATATGCCTTTCTATTCATCCAGTTCCCCAAGTTCACCTACATCTAGGCCAAGGGTTTCACAAAGCGGTCGAATAGATTGCCACGGTACCCAAATGACAGGATCATCCTCTTGGAGCTTTCTCGACAGCTCCAACACATCCAAGCCATCTTCAGCAATAAGCACATAGCGGGGATTTCCTACCCCATGACCCTCGGCAAGGGCCTGTACCAATTACAAACTTCTCAATGCGCCAGTAATTCTGAGAAGGAGCTCAAGGATTATAATTTTGACTGGTACACTGCCCACCCGTGGATGGATTTGCATGGCCATGTAAGGAAGGCACTAGGGCCAGCATATGCCCACCAATACCACATTGAAGATTTCTGGGGTGACTACAAGGATGACAAGGAGGTTTGCGCCAAGCAATACATGCGCATGACGCTCCAAATGCAGGCAAGGAGCTAGAGCTGGGTTCGAACTCATCAGCCCAACAGGTAAAACATTTCTCGCTGCCCACCGATTGCAGTTTTATTGGACCAATAATGTAGCGGAATATGAGGCTTTAGTCCTGGGCCTTCTTATGGCCTTGAAGAAAATGTGAAAATGCTGCAAGTTTTCAGAGATTCCACACTCGTAGTTAAACAAGTCAGGAAGTTGTATTCCTATCATGATCGGAGACTCACAAACTATAGGCACAGGGTTTGGGATCTCTTAGAGGGCCTAGATGCATTCAACATACAATTGATCCCTCATACTCAGAATCACACAGCTGATGCCTTGGCTCAAGTGGCTAGCACGCTGCAACCCCTCTCTTTGTCTGGGCTCAAGAAATTCACTGTTGAGCTAACATCCACGCCATCGGTCCCAGATAATGTTACTCACCTGCAAGTATTCAATGACGACAAACATATCCTTCAGTTCATCACAAGCTCCGATGTCTTCGTAGCTCAAATAATTGATGAGGCTGATCCATAGGAGGTCGAACTAGACATAGAGCGGGTTATCAACCTCAAGACTAACACAATCCCTAGGGGTATGGTTCAGTTGGAACGCATTTTTGACTTGGATCAGATCAGAGATCAGGATCAACAAACAAAAAAGTAGGCCATAGGCAACCAGTGCAACGCACATAACCTTGGGACAGCTGGGGAGACCAAGAACGTTTTTATTGGCAAAGTGTGCATGCCTGAGGAAAAAAGAGGAATTACGGATGCGTTGCGAAGGTACCATGACGTGGTGGCATGGAGCTACGAAGATTTAAAAACTTATAACACTTCTGTCATTACCCACACTATCCCTCTTAAGACAGAAGTGAGGCCATTATGCCAGTGGCAGCGCCCTATCAATGCCTTGCTGAAACCTGTCGTTTATAAGGAAGTACAAAAGTTGCTCTTATCAAGAATCATTTTCCCAGTTAGGAATTCCACTTGGGTGGCTAACTTGGTCCCTGTCAGGAAAAAGAATGGGGAGATTAGATTATGTGTGGATTTTCGCAATCTAAACCGTGCCTCGGAGAAAGACAACTATCCAGTGCCTTCGCTGGATGAGGTGCTACAAATCGTCAATGGCTCCCAGATGATGTCGTTCCTCGATGGATACTCTAGGTATAACCAGGTAATGGTCCAATATGAGGATCGTCACAAAACGGTGTTCACCACTAAATGGGGGACATTCGCATACAGAAGAATGCCTTTCAGACTCATCAATGTCGATGCCACTTTCCAACGCGCCATGGATATCGCCTTCAAGGACCTAATTGGCAAGTGCATAATCATCTACATGGATGATTTCACCATATTTTCTAAGAGGCGGGGCGATCACGTCTCTGACTTATGCAAAGTATTTCAGAGATGTAGAGAGTTCGGGGTTTCCCTCAACCCCAAGAAGTGCATTTTCAGAGTGACTGAAGGCAGGCTGCTCGAAAACATCATTTCAGAGCAGGGAATCTCCATTGATCCTGAGCATATTGAGTCCTTACTCAGAATTCAGCCCCCGAGTAGGAAGAAGGAATTAAAATCCTTCTTTAGAAAGATCAACTTCATCCGGAAATTCATCACAGGTTTCGCAGAGATTGTCAAACCTCTCAATGCCATGCTCAAACAGGACGCCAAAGTTGAATGGACACCTGATGCCAAACAATCCTTCAAAGAAATCAGACGGGCTATCGTTGAGGCCCTTGTGTTGGTTAGTCCGGATTATCTGAAGCCATTCTACATCTACTCATTTGCTTCAGAGCATTCTTGTGCTAGCATGTTGACCCAGAAGGATGACGAACAAAATGAGCATCCGATCACCTTCATGAGTGCTCCCCTCAAAGATGTCGAATTGCGTTACCACAACATTGAAAAGCAGGCGTACGCTCTCATTAGAGGGGTGAAGAAATTTAGACACTACATTCTATGCAACAAGGTGTTCGCCATTGTCCCCGACCCAGCAGTTAAGACACTACTCATGCAAAATGAATTGGGCGAACAAAAGGCTAAGTGGGTCACCCTGCTACAAGAGTATGATATGGAGATCCAACCGATGAAATTGGTGAGAGGGCAGGCACTCACCCGCACAATTGTCAAAATAGCAGCAGAGGCTGGATCTGAACTCACGGTCCAGCAGTACCAGCTTGAAGATGTCTCCCCGGGAGAATGGTACCAAGATGTCATCTACTATCTGTTGAATCATAAGTGTCTGTCACACCTGCAAGGAGTCCAAAAGCGAGCCCTGAGATTGAAAAGTAATGGTTACATGTTACAGGGTTCCATCCTCTACAAAAGGAATCATGAAGGCATTTATCTGAGATGTCTTGGCAAGGAAGAAGTAGAACGCATCCTGAAGGAGTTTCACAATAAATTTGGCACGGGCCATGGTTCGGGTTCTTCTACAGCACATCAAATATTGAGAGTAGGGTACTATTGGCCTACCGTCTTCAAGGATTCCCATTACCATGTTTGTTCATGCCACACATGCCAGACCGCTGCCACTAGGGAGAGGAATGTCGTTGTCCCACTGCAGCCTGTGCTGGAGGTAAGGTCTTTTGTGCAATGGGGTCTCGACTTCATCGGTCCGGTAAGCCCTCCATCATCTGCGGGACACAGGTACATTCTTACCGCTACTGATTATTGTACTAGATGGATGGAGGCAATAGTATGTAAGCAATGCACAACTGAAGTAGTCACTGATTTCCTAGAAAGTTCCATTTTAAATTGTTTTGGTTTTCTGTATGCTTTGGTATGTGATAATAGACCTGCGTTTGCTTCATTAAAATTTGCTAGTTGGGCATTTGACTATGGAATAGCCCTTAAATTCTCATCTAATTACTACCCTCAGGGCAATGGCCTTGCTGAGTCCACGAATAAAAATTTGATTACTGTGATCAAAAAGCTGGTAGATAGGAATCCCAAGGACTGGCATACCCAGCTCCGTTTCGCCCTTTGGGCTGATCGCACTCGCCACAAGGCGGCCCTTGGTGATTCTCCATTCCACCTTGTTTATGGCCTAGAACCTATATTTCCCATCCATCTGAAGATTCCTACTCTCCAGTTCATCAATGATTTTTATGAGGGAGGAGATCATAGGGAAGCTTGATTAGCTGAGCTCTTGCATTTAGAAGAAGTCTGAAACCGCGCAATAGAAAAATTTGCTAAACATCAAGGCGTAGTGAAGAGATGGTTTGACCGCCGAGCCAAAATCAAGGCCTTTAGAATTGTAGATATGGTCATATATTGGGATAAGGCCCATGAAAAGAAAGGGGGACACAAAAAATTCGACAAGCTTTGGCTTGGCCCCTTTCAAATAGCTAAAATTTTGGGAGATAATGCCTTCCGCCTAAAGGCATTAACTGGTGAGAACGTCCCGTTGCCAGTCAACGGGCAACACCTGAAGCATTACTTCCAGGCTTGAGCTCCTTTCGGCTCGTTGTTGTAAATACTTGTACATAGGTTAGGGTAGTTTGCTTTCTGGCTTGTTTGCGTTTATTTGTGTTGCTTTTTGTTTTCTCCCTCCCGGCAGTTTTGTTTTGAAAGATGTTCCCCGCTCCCTTTGTGGTGGCCGTGCTTGCCCGGCAAGAGGTTCACTTTGCTATCCGTTCTTTGTGTTCTTTGGCTAAACATTCACTCTAGATCATCAATCTTTGAAAGCCGTCCGCGAATGATTTCCTTGTTTGAACTCTGCTCAGAATTTGACCCTTAGCTGGATCTTCTTACCCACATCTCAGATCTCACACAAATTACATAATAAGAATTTCTGAAGGACCGTACTATGGTTGTTATGACACCCAGTGAGTGAAAAATCTTAAGTCTACTCCAGTGACCACTGCAGTCTCAAACCCATTGTAGGCTTCAATGCTTACCTGGTCGAACTAAATGGTAAAAGAGAAATGAAATATCAAAGAAAAAAAGGAAAAAGGGGGAACTCTAAAAAAGGAAATAAATGGCTGTATGGGTGTTCGGATAACTCTACTGGGGCTATGGACACCCGACCAGCAGTAGAGCAATATCCATGAGATTGCAGCGACAACTCCGTCGGGGCTATGGACGCCTGACTGGCAGCGGGGCAATGTCCAGGTTACTTTTGGTGTTAGACGATTTATGTAGCTCACTCGGTTGGCTTGGTAACCCTCGTCACCATCCCTAGGAAATAAATGAATTCTCTACACACACACTTCCAAGATGTCCTATAAGCTCACCCAATTAAGGATCTCGTTCTCCCAGATTCATCTTTGGAAGCCACTCCTGGTCTACGAAACCAGAGATTCTGGGTCCTGAATGAATATTTATCCCTAGAACGCTCCAGAGCGTTCTCTAGCGGAGTCGCCATTTGTTGTGCCCTCAGCACACACGCCCCGTTCGGAATGGGGACCCTCTTTTCTTTCACATTGTTGGGTCATTTTGGGGCTACCTCGTTTTGTGTGCCCCTCTTTTTTTGATGTTTCAGATGGTCAATGTTCCTCCAAGGTTCCATCATAAATCGATCATGCCTCCGCTTTTGGTTTTTGCTGCCTTCCACGGCCTCGGGGAATCCCTTTGGCATTTTGGCCCTGAAACGGCTCCGGGCCCGGGCGTCCAAGGTTCCCCTTTCGGGTTTCCCCTCTAGAAATGCTACCACTCACGGTGTTCGCTGAGCATCTTTCCGGACCTCGAGGTCCGCCCTGCCACTCGCCGTCTGAAACTTGTTGCAAAATTTTCAGGGCAGTGCCTGCCCCTCCGGGCCCCGAACCCCAGAAGTCCGCTTTTGGACTTCCGTCTTGGTTTTGTCGTCCGTGACGGCGAACCTCCTATGGCGACCCGCCCCCCGAGTCCCGCCGTAGTCTTCGCCGGCCGCTGTCATCTCGCCCACTCTCTCCTGCGGGACCTTCCAAGCCCAGTCGTCCAGAGTTCCGTTCCCAAAATTTTGTGATGATTTCGCTGCCCCTGACGGTGGATGTCTATAGGCTCTTCACCCTCCGGACCCCGGACCGCTCCTCACTGTCACCGATCACAATTGGAGAAAATCAAACGGCGGTCGTCACCTCGCGTCCTCCCAGCCGCTGGGCCCCAGCATCGCCGCCGCCGCCGCCGACCTAAATTCAAATCTCACCAACATTTCTCGCAGCCGTACGTGCATTAATTGCAGGCATTCATGGCAGTTGGGCTATAAAATGCCCAATCCACTGAAGCCTTTTTCACAAGCAGGATTGGAGCCAATCGAGAAGCGATCATCTAGAGCCCATAGCCTTCGACAAGCGTCGCGATCATCGCCGTCAACATCACTTCGTCGACTCCCGGTGGATCCCACATCTTCCCACTCCGCATGTTCGAGGTAGGCAATCAGTTGCCCTCCCGTTCATCTTTTTCATGATTTCCAAAGATTTAATGAAATGAACAAATTGTTAGGGAGGCGTAAAGTGGTAGAAAACCAAATTGCGCTCATAACCCACATCTTGGAAAATCGGCAAAACTCATGAGATGCCCTTGCTGCCGATTCAGAGCTTTTCCGTGGCGCGGTTGTTCTTTGCGCAGGGCAATTCCTCGCCTTGGGCCTGAGACCCGCCTTCGCCGTCAAATTCCAACTTCACACGCCCGCCGAGACGGCAATCCTCCCCGTCGGGCCCGATCCCTCGGGTTTCCCTGCCCGGGCTTCTGTTTAAACTTCGCCACGCCTGAACTGCAAACCTGCTCCTGCCTCCCAGCCTCCGGGCCCCAGAATGTCCATCACCGTATAAACTTTAAGATTTAGCAGGTGTCCTTTTGTCGCCTTGGACTCTGGACCCCGGGGTTCCGTCCTCGGAGTTCCGCGCTATTTTCGTCGTCTCCAACGGAATTCGTGCCACGGCTTCCCGTGCCCCGGCCTTCGTCCTGACCCTCGCTGTTAACTCTTGGGCGATATCATATCGGTGCATCATTTCCGCGTTCGGGCCCCGGATATCAGGCCTTCGTGCCTTATTTTTCGCCTTTCGAACAGGCGAAGCCTTTCGGCGAAGTCCCCAATGCTGCCCGACCCCCAGACCCCGCCCTCCGCTCCGCCGTCGGCGTCATTTTTTTGAACCATGACTTTCGCATCCCCGGGCCCCGGCTTCCGGACTTCCGTCCTCAGAAGTCCGTTCATCCCCTTGGCAGAATCTTCGCGGCATCCGCCCGGTCGTCGGACCCCGAGCATCAACCTGCCGTGTGTTCCTGCTGAGACTCCTCGCTGCCGTGGGACCTTCCAGGCCCGGCCGTCTGGAGTTCCGTTCCCAGAATTTCGTGAAGATTTCTCCGCCCTGACGGCGGATGTCTATCGGCTTCCCGCCCTCCAGGCCCCGGGCCGCTCCTTACTACCGCCGTTTAAATCAACAAAAATCTCACGGCGGCTGGCGCGTCGCGTCTTCCCGGCCGCTGGGCCCCGCCACGCCAAAGGCCGCCAAGCCTGAACGATAAACACCTACTGGTCGTCCTTTGGCCCCCCGGACCCCGGCCCTCGGACTTCCGTCACTGGATTTCTGCCCGCTATCTGCCGTCACCAACGGCCGTCTCCTGACAGCTTCCCGGCTTGAAACCTCCAAGTCTTCCTAGATCGATCCTATCAGACCTAAATCCGGAATCCAACCTCGACCCACGTCCTAAATTTTGCTCTTCTCCATCATGGGCCTCCTAAAACATTAAAATTTGGCCAAGAAGGGTCTCCGGGAGTTTTCGGCTGCGTTTTCCCTTCCAGATAGCATTCCTGCCAGGGAAGTCCGGCCCTTCGGGCCCGGATTGTCCAAATGCCCTGAAACGAAGATCAATAACATTTAAAGATAATATTTATGATATACTAGATTGATTTTTTAGATGTTATTTTGAAATATGGACTAACATGAACGCTTTTGATATTTTATTGCCCTGACTTTGCCCTTGCTTACAGAATATATGGAATCGGCTGCAGGAACTTCAGGGGCCTTCGCCGAAAAGGACAAGGGCAAGAAATAAGGGAGGACCCCTCAGGGAAAAGATGACAAGGATCAAATGAAGTTTCAGTTCCAGGGTGAGCCGCTCCACTCAAAGGTCACAACCGACTGGAAGGAGATTTCAAATACTAATATTGGCCAAGTGAATATTGATGAATTCACTCAAAGGGTCAGAGTCAACCCGACCACCAAGAACGCCAAATTAATATGGCAGCCAGATTCCCTCCCTCACTCGTGGCGCCCGAATTAGTGATGGCTTGTCGAGAAGCCTATCAAACAGACACCAGAACAATTGTGGACAAGGAAGGGAACATCTTTGCAAACATGTCACCAGAAGGGATCACCAAGACATTCCACATCCCCACATTCCAATAGATGGAGGTCCCCACACTAGACGAATGCCAAGCGGCGTGGGATGCCAATCCGAGAGGATGCAAGAAGTCAATCAACCTCTATTGGCTTAAGGAAAAACAGGGCAGCGCTGTGAAGGTTCCCCAAGAACTCTTCCGCAGCGATTTCCACAAGGATTACCACAACTTGGTAACCTTGTTGAGCAGGGTCAGAGGTCTCCCAACGACAGCCTATTTCCAGGAGTGGATGGCCTATTCTATTGAGCAGATTCTATGGGGGAATGAGGATGTCACGACCAAGGTCTCCTTCTATTGGGGAGGGATTATAAGCGACTGCTTCCATGAGTAGTTCATCAATGTGAAAAATACTTCCAAATTCTACATGACCTCTTACCTCGTCTACTCCCTGGTAGATCAAAGACAATATAGTGGGTTGTTTACAGCACCCGATCAGGGGCAGAAGCGAGGACTAAAACCATTTGACAAATATCCACAGCTCCAGTACCGCAACTTTAAGAAATAATACTACAGGGTCAATGACGCCTTCACTGGCCACATCATCAGGTTGATCGCTGGGGATTTTGAGAGGAGGGTCTTTCAAAGCGCCAGGGCGCTCTTAAAGGAATATGCCTTTCTATTCATCCAGTTCCCCAAGTTCACCTACATCCGGGCCCAAGGTTTCACAAAGCGGCTGAATAGATTGCCACGGTACCCAAATGATAGGATCATCCTCCTGGAGCTTTCTCGACAGCTCCAACACATCCAAGCCATCTTCAGCAATAAGCACATAGCGGGGATTTCCTACCCCATGACCCTCGGCCAGGGCCTGTACCGATTACAAACTTCTCAATGTGCCAGTAATTCTGAGAAGGAGGTCAAGGATTACAATTTCGACTGGTACATTGTCCGCCTGCAAATGGATCTACATGGCCATGTAAGGAAGGCACTAGGGCCAGCATTTGCCCACCAATACCACATTGAAGATTTATGGGGCAACTGCAAGGATGACAAGGAGGTTCACGCCAAGCATTACATGTGCATAACAGTACAATTCTTGAGAAGGGTGCAACCATTCCCGATACCGGACTAGGTCGAAGAGGATGAGTCCACCATTATGCACCCAAGGTACCCTGCAGTCGCCAACCTGCCAATACCATCAATTGATTGGGATGAACAAGAGGTCGATGACCTAGACACCATCACCCAGCCGATCATAGCTTGCACCAGGGAGTGGATCGATGGACAAGTGGCGCATCTGAAATGACACGGGGTAGTCCTAGCCTATGAAGGGCTCAAGACCGAGCCAAGTGCCTCGGAGGATGTTGCCGCCGCCACATCAACTAGTGAGACCTCCAAGTCTCCTCCGCTCACCAGGTCCCAGAAGAGAAAGGGAACGAAGATCGCGCAGTCTACGGATCCCAAGGAGCAAGCAAAGAAAGAAACGGGAGGCTCATCTCCCAAAAGGCTCAAGCAGACAGTGGCTACGATAGAATTGCAGCCTCCCTTGCCTCTCCCTGCCCCTCCTGTGGCGCCACCCACCTCTCTTGCTGCGGTTGCCACTTCCCCACCGGCGGTGGACATTTCTGTCCATCTTGCTCCTTCACCCCTGGCCGAGTCAATAATTAATGTTGACTCCTCCTCTAGCATGACCACTCCCCCTTCCTTCTCTGCTGCCATGTCGCCAATAACCTCACTCCCTCTGGCAACAATAACATCACCTATTCCCCTTGCCACTATGCCCGAGGCTCTTACAAGGCACATGCAAAACCTTCCCCCTGAGCTCTCACAAATCTTAATGGCTCCAGCTCTCCAAGCAGCCCTCGCCCAAGCCCTCGTGACTGCTCAGCCTTCACAACCGCCAACCGGGCTGCCAGCTACGGAAGCCACAATACAAATTTCAAAGGAGTTGGAGGAGCAAGAATGGGAAGCCTCGAAGTTTGTCGAGGAGGAGGCTGATGAGTACCATGAGCACCCTGAGTACGAGCACCGAACCATCGATAGGGTGGTCCATGAGGAAGAGGAGACAGGCTCTTCCGAGAGTGGAGACGAAGGGGGTGGCTCAGATGCTAAGGAAATCATTCAGACGTTCGATGAGGACCTTGAGGAGGAGTTGGTGCAGCAACTAAAGGATGTTGGGGAGGGGGCAGAAGCATCACCACATGATAAAGAAGGGCAGCCACCAGAAGAGCAGCCAATAAAAGATTTGACAGAGGCTGAAACCTATGTTACCAAGAGCCTTGAGGTTGAAGCCATTGAAGAGAAGAAGGAAGAAGAAGCAGCGAAAGAAGAAAGCCCCATCCAGCAACCATCAGTTGGGCTACCTGTCAAGTGCCTTATATTCGTTCACGACTCCGACGAAGAGGAGGATGCTGCCCCAGAGAAAGAAGAACCCCAAAAGGAGAAAGAGGCAGAGGTCTTGCCTCTAATTGAGAAGGGCAAGGGCAGCCGTGAGTCACCTAAGGATAGGTCTGTTGTGCCCGAATGGTTGGAAAGGCAATTGGAGAAGACAACCCCTATGCTGAAGGACCCAAGGGTGAGATTGGAGGCCATCTTGGCTCGATCTCTGACCACAACAAAGAAAGAGAAGAAGTCCAAGGTCCGATCCAAGATAACCATAGATGCTTCTGGTTCTCGGGCGGCACAAATTGCAATGCCAACTGTTGGCCAGGCAGGGGTGAGCTACAGCATCTCCACCATTGACTTGGGGACAGCAACTAGAGAGCAAAAGGTCGAGCACCTGGAGGAGTCGATGGCCACGATGGTGCACCTGATAAAACAGGACAAGGTCTCCAAGGATGAACTTAAAGCGCAGGTTGCTGCCCTAACAGACTACATACAACAATGGTCCTCAGTGGACGACCTGCCCACCACCTTCGCAACCACACCATAATTGCTTTCCAAAGAACAGATTGACAAAATGGAGAGAAGGAAGAACTTGGAGAAAACCACTGAGGATTGGTTCCGGCAAGTCACATTTGTCAGAAACATGGGAATCAGTAGGGTTGTGCGGACAGCCAACAAGTTCTTAGACTTGATGCAATCTCTTGAGGGCACAAAGAGACTCTACGCCAATTTCCCTGCCACTTACGACTCCACCCTCCCAAGAATTGAAGCCATCCTTCAGATGCCTAAGAACACGTGGGAGGAGAAGCTAGAGCTGAAAAGGGAAGATCACTGGCTAGTGGATGTGTGGCGCAGAGACCTCGACAACCAGAAGGAGAGGTTAGAGCAGATCCTGAGCAGAGTGGATTCGGATATTGAATGGATCAAGGAAATCCGGGCGGAATGCACCGAATATCTCAAGTTGATGACGGGCTATGATATGCCCACTGTGCAAATGGATACAGAGAAGGTCAAGCCATACTTCCAGGAGAAGATGAAGGACGGGACAGCCGGAGAAATCACAATGGAGTTCCTAAGTTTTGATGCCCGCGCCTTCGACCAATCAGAGCTATTCAGGGACCAAGGCTCGAAGTATGACGAAGATTGGAAAAGGCTGGAAGAGAATGCTAAGGAATGGAGCTACCAGGCATTGCGATGCGAAATCCTTGAAATCGACAAGCTCCAGGCCGTCATCCTCAAGTACATAGAACATGCAGCTTCCGAGGAGCGAGAGGACAACCCAGCCAAAGAAGAAGACCTCCCTAAAGAGTAGCTACAGCAAAGGAAACAGTAATCAGCTACAGGATGAAAGAGCTATAGTGTCATCCACAAGAGGACAAAATAGGGAAGAGACAGAAATGTAATTTTAAATTGAGATCTATTTGGAGGTAGGTGAAACCCTATTTTATAATGAATCTGGGCCACATAATGAGAATAAATCTTGGCCATTCATTTAACTTTTTGGAAACTATAAATAGAGCACTCCCCTCATTTGCAAAGGTGAGAGTTGAGTTGTTGTAAAGACATGCTACTGAAATTTATAAGAAAAGACATTGACTTGGTGTATTTCCTTGGTTTCTCTCATGTTATTTGATTCATTCTCCAATTTCACATGTTTAGCTTATATCTATGGCTGTTTAGTTAGCTGTTTACTTTCTTTGGATAAATCTTAGGAATGCTGTTGGGTGATTGTGAAAATTCTTGCCTTGTTGATGATCCCTTAGTCCATACTTTTTGCTGTTTGCTGAAGGTAGATAGCTGTGCAAAGTTAGCCTAGACTTGATTTGAAGCTGTTCCAAACATTCATTCTTAATTCATGCATGTATGTGGTGGATGAAGGATGAAATATCTGCAGCCCTTAGAAGATAGCACAATTTCCATGATACTGTGAAATCCATGGTTAAGTGGGATATTGTTTTAAAGAATTGTCCATTGCAGGAACTCCATTGTCACTATTCATAGCAAGTTTCAGACTTAGGAACTTTTCCTCTCCTTCGCCCTTTTCCTTTTTTTAGTAACTGACCTATGCTAAGGTTCATTGCATGTTGTAAAGCCAAATCCAACCACTAAATGGAGTTCAAGATTGTTGTTTGAACCTACAGCCAACTCATAATAGCTTTTATCCCAAGAACTCCATTTCTAGATCCAACTTCCATGCTTTGTATCCACACTTTGTATTTTCTGTAAGACCGCCTTGTGATTCCAGCAAATCACATCATATTACTGAGGTATCTAAGCACTGTCATGACCTGACATCCGAGAGACCTTGGGATAGTGTTCTGCAATTCGATTGTGGGTGATTGTCTTTCAAGAGAGGTAGTGCACCTATGCACTGCCTGTGTTGAGAAGTGCATAAAAACACCATCAACAGGTGTCCCAGAAAGAGCATTAACAATTATATTGAAAGAGCTTATTCATTGATGTAAGAAATATTTCATCACCAATCTTTTATTGTTTTTTGCTTTGTTTGTTTAAATTTTTTAGTTATCTTTTGGGTCACATCATCTCAAAAGAAGGAATTGGAATTGATCTTGCATGAGTCAAGGCTATGTACAAATTTCTCTAAACCTACAAGTAAACTTGGCATTAGGCCTTTCTTCACTCAAGTGAACTTCCTCAGAAGGTTTGTTTCTAATTTTTAAGAATTGACTAAATGTATGTTAGAGATGAAAAAAGATAAAATAATATTCAAGTGGAACTAAGAAGGAAAACAATATTTGAATAAATCAAAGTAGATATAGCTCATTTGACATGCCCAATTTCCAAAATAGTTTATAATTAACTCTTATACATCTAAACACACCATGTTTACAATATTTATTTAAAAGAATGACGAGGGTGTTGAATTTCAAGTATGGCTTTCTAGAGTGCTCCTTTGAAAAATCATGATTTGATTTATTCAATGATCGAAAAATATGCATTTATATTGTCAAATTTTTCAAACAGATTAAGTTTACATTTTGAATTCCTATTGTATCAAGTATTGATCCTTGATAAAATAATAAAAACCATCCTCACTCATCAAGAGATTGAATTTAATAAAACAATGAAATGGATAGCCAAAGTATAGGAAAATGATTTTGATATTAAGACCACCAAACTTCTAAGAGGATAGGGGTTATGCAAGCTTATTATAGAAAATTAGTTAGTAAAAGAAGTGAATATTTTTGAAGAACTTCTATTAACACTCTTTGTTGTATCTATAGATGAGTGGTACTCTAACACTATTTTTTTTAAATCTATGCAGAGTTCCCACCCCACCATAATGCCAAAGAGAAGAAATAAATTAAGCTTCGAAAAAAAAAATATGTTATTCGGGGCAATTCTTTATACAAGAAAGATTTAGATGGAACTTTCTTTAGATGCATTGATAAAGAGTAGTAGAATATTTACTTCTTGAGACCTTTCATAATAAAGCACATGGTTTTCATTTCCCATTATCTATAACCACCTACAATATTTTGAGAGTATGTTACTATTGGATAGGTATGTTCAAGGATGCACATAAATGGGTTGCTAAGTTTTAAGCTTCTCGACGATTCTTAGGGAAACCCAAGCTTGCTTCTTTACCTCTAAGACTTGTAATCATCAAAGAATATTATTAATAGTAGGACTTAAAATTAAATGAAACACTTAGCCTACATTCAAATGTTGGTCATACTCATGTATTGACAACAATTGATTATTTTACCAAGTGAGTTAAAACCATACTAGATAGACAAACTAATACACATGCGGTATACAACTTTATTGGGGACAATATTTTTTGTTAAGTTTTCCTACCTAAGAAGACCATGAGAAATAATAGATGCAATTTTTAATAGTTAGAGATAACCATGACCTACTATACATATATCATAACATTATCACACTCATCAAATTACCTCCCAAATAAAAGCATTCCAAATAATATATTAAATGATGGTAATGTTCTAGATGGGGTTATAATCAAATAAGCATTTTTAAATTGCCCATTCTATATGTGAAGTAGTCTAAGGAAGAGGAAATCTTCTTGGAGGTTATAAGTAGAAGAGTCATTGATAGTAACTTGACCTAGCTCAACAAGAAACTGGAAGACCCCAACCTTGATATCAAAGAAGCATCCAAAGACAATATAGCTTCAAAGGATCATCCTAAGAAGGAGGCCAAGGGAAAGAAAAAATCACTATAGCTAGGGCTTCCAAATTTGAGAATTTTGGATATGGAGAAAGAAGTAGAGATGAAAGAACAATCACTTTAAAGAAAGAAGGATCCAGAATATGTTTTAAAGGTAATGGAACCCTTTGAGGTATATAAAGAAGGGGCAACCTCAATATCCCTTCATGCAAGAGAAGGCCCTTAATCAACCTCTTCTCCCATATCCAAATTCACCCCTTGTTCCTCTTATGCAAGAGAAAACCCTTATGATCCTAGAGGCTTCTCTTGGAAAGGTGATAACTCCTAAAGGATCAGCATGAGGGAAATCCCCTAAAGACCTTATTCCTAAGATCCCCTCTCCTCTTTGATCTTCTAAGAGATTCCCTTCTAAACAATTTTTTTCCTCCACATGTTTCTCCTCTCTTGAAATCCCATGTGCAAATTATTTATGACAATAAAGAAAAATTCAAAATAAGATTCAATTCATATTTGGTTACAGTTCCCACTTAGTTGGGCCTTACAATCAAGAAGAGAGAGAACATCAAATCCCTTTGTTGATGATTTATTTTCCATTATATTCAAGATTGAGAAGCCATGTCAAAGTTAAAGGTTTAGGGTCATCTCTTCCATTTTGACAAATGCACAAGGATCAAGATTTGTAGAGGTTGCCACTCTAATGGTTGACAAAGATGACATACAATTGATACCATTACACAATAAAAATTTTGGGCTCAATTTGGATAAGCAATCAAGATACTCTAAAATTGAAGTTATGCAAATAGTTATCATGACTATCATCTCCAAAATGGATAAAGATGATTAAACCAAACAACAATTGAGGGAGCAAGTGACACAAATGGCCTCTTACATAATAATTGGTTGGACTTCTCCAATCTTTTGATATGCCAATTATTACCCCTATCATATTTTCTCAAGAAGATCCCTCAACAATTGAGGAAATGAAATATATTTCAAATGCTATAAAACAATAGCCAAACAATTTATGTCACAAGGGTCAAATATCATTAAAGATGTTATGGCTCTACATGATAAGAGTCAATGGGCACTCTTGATAAAAAGTATTCTAGCTAAATTTAGATAAGAATTGTAGGTCCATATTGATAATATTCTGTAAATCAAAGAAATTTCAAAGCATAGCTTGGAACCTCTTGTATCAAAAGACATTTTCGATAGAGCAAATAAATCTTTTATTATGGAATTGTATTAAATCATAAAGTTAAAGATTGAATTTCTTATGATTTTAAGGTGACCCTCTCTCATGTATTTAAATGGACAAATGAATGTCTTTAAATACTAATATATAGCAATAAATTGTGCAAACATGTACTAAATTAATTTGATAACTCACGAAAAATAAGAGTAAAAAAAATTAAATTTCAAAAATTAATTGTGGCATTGATTTGAACTCTAGTACATCAGATTAATCTAAATTTAATAACAAAATAAAAAGAAGTTTAATTAAATACATGAAAAATATAAAATTTAAATTGGAAAAAAGTCCAAGATCCCATTTTGGGATTATATAGATAAAATTTACAATATTGATCTAAGAAGAATATGTGAAAATAATCACCACCACAAACAACCCAAAACAATTTTTCCCAAACAATTAAAATTGGTATGAACTGTAATATTTTATTTGGAAGTGGGGTTGGGGCCCTAGCTCAGTTGGCTAAATCTTTCCTGTTGCAGGAGGTTGGTCATGAGGTCTAGTCTCCCCCACCCCCGTGGTACCGGAGGGCGTGTATGCCACCGGCCACGTTAAAAGTTTACCAAAGCATCTGCTTTATAGGGGGTCATGCTACCCAATTCTTGTACCTAAAAATATATATATATGTATATATATATATATATATATATATATATATATATATAATTTGGAAGTATCCACATACAAAAGATTTAATTCTGGAAAACAATCATGCAAATTATTTGGAAGAAATTTTTTGTTTTAACTTTATGGAACTGGAGAAGCCACAAGAATGGTGGTTGTGATGTACAGAGGAAAAACAAATCGATTGACTAAGCTACAATACTTGTTTTTACAACTTCAAAAACTGCTCGTACCATACAGCAGGATCCACTTCTGTGAGCTTGGCACAATCAAGGAAGTACATGCCTGCAATAATATATACACACAATATTATTTGAGCAGCCTTAACAGACTCAACAATAGAACTGAGAAAATATTATAATTTTCTTACCTTCTGCAACAGCAAGATCAAAGTAGCCCACGATCATTTAGAAGCAGCTTCAACACTCGCAAATATGTGCAGAAACAATCCCCACTGCTAATACCAACGACGCAGGCAAGAGTTTATGCGGGTTTTGAAATTATTCAAATTCTGCGCGGGATTTTGATTGACCGTGTGAAACGGGGATGGAAACGGAAACGGAGAAATCACTAGAGTTAAAAAATTGTGACAATGGTCGAGTTAAGTGGGGCCCACATGAACTAGCCACCTAATCAGTCAATGCTTAGAGTGTGCTGGTTAAGCCCGGCCATTTGCATCTGCTGATTGCTTTCTTGAATGTCTTAATTAATCCAAATTGTGTATATCTTGCAACCATTGCATTTGATGGGAAGAAATCTAACTTCACCTGCTAAAAGCATTTGCTTAAAAATTTCCTGAGCTTCTCAACAAATCCATTTTGTGCATATTCTGTAATCAATGCGTTCCACAAGATACCGTCTTCTCCCAACTAAATTGGTTGTTTGAAAGTTTCTTAATCCCTTTTCAACAAATCTGATTTGTGTAGTTCTGCAATCATCGTGCTCCATGAGATGACATCTATTTGAGGCATTCGGTCAAATACCCCAGTCGTCTGCATTTGCATTGAGAATTTCTAAGGCCCTTCCTCAACTCTTTTAGTGCACCAGGATTTAGTTTGCTTTTCATTGAGTTTTGTATCAAGCGAATTTATCCCCTGCATATTATAGTCGATACTGATTGTTGCAATTTCTATTTGATGGCGATATTGTGTTTAATACTTCGTATACTGTTTATGGCGTTGATTTTCCTTTTCCCTAGCCGTATACTCTACTATGTAAGTTTTTCTTTAAACTCTTTCAATATTGGTTTGGGCGCACTGTATATCATTTTTTTGGGGTGAAATGTCTGAGGCAGTTGCTTGATATTTAGTGTTGTCCGCTTGTTACCTGGCGCCGGCCTGTGAGCCAGGCATGTCGCCCAGCCCAGCCGGTTCCAGCAGGCCAAACGCTCTCCCTATCCCTGTAGGCTTGTCGCCATACGTATTAGGGTTTAAAAACTGTGATTTTTGAAAAATGCGAACTCCTTCATGCATATTATATTTTGATACACTTGATTTATGGTAATCGATGAACATGCTTAATGCTTTGATTTCAATTTATATGCATTACATTGGAAGTCGATGGATACATATGGTGGTTGGATTCGATGTATACACTTCACGTTGGTATTCGCTGGATATGTTTAAGTTGGTATTTGGTGAGAATGTATAATGGATGGTATTCGATGATTATATGCTATGCCTGGTAATCGCCCAACATTGAATGGATACTGCTGTATGATCCGATCTCATGATAGAAATTTCATTCTATTTCTGCATCTGATTTTATGTCATAGGTTGATAAACTATAGAGACATGATTTGATATCGATACTGGTTACTGCGCTGCACATTTGATACTCTGTGTTTGAGGTTAGATGGTCATGGTTATATTTGGCATTTGTAGCTTGTATGGCGAATTAATACTATAAACTGCAATTTATATAGGCTTGGCTTTCGATACTTGTATTGTGTTTTCATTTCGATGAATATAATATTCGTTTGGCATTCGATTATATATATATAAATATATATGTATGAATATATATGTATATAAATATATTTATATCACATCATAATTGTTATATTATATTGAAAATTGCATTCTATAATATATATATATATATATATATATATATATATATATATATATATATATATATATATATGTTATGACTATAGTAAAGAATATTTCTGCCTATATGATTAATTAATTATATTAGATAGGTAAATTGAATAATTGGGTAGGTCAAATTGATTTACTCATATTTAAATAATTGAAGGATTAGTTTAAATAAATAAATTAGATTATATTTTGTTAATCAATAAATGTTGATTACTTAATTATTTGTAAAATCATTATGTTGTTGGTTATTTAGAATATTTTTTATTTCAATTATTTATGGATTATTGTGGTAAATGGTCGTTAAGTGAATGAGGTGGTTGAGTTAATGAGCATCTTGAAAAGTGGAAGTAATATTTTAATTGACTATTCATATTTGTAATGTAATGTATTGTTTGATTGATTGTTTGTATTGAATATCATGTTGATTATTGAAAAAATTGGGGGTGAATTTTGGTAATTGTTTTAAAAGTGGGAGTCATTTGTGCAAAGTTGTTAAGTTTGTCTTCCAGAGGCTTAGAAGGGAGTATTTTTGCATGTATGGTTTTTATGATGGTTTCACTTTGGAAGTGGTTTGACAATGCCATGTTTTGGGTGCAAGATGGTCAATGCCTTGCACTGTGTAAAGATTCTTGTGATTGTGATATGTGTGCAAGATGAGCAATGTCTTGTATTGTGTATAGATGCATGTGATTATGTTAAGTATACAAGATGGTAAATGTAACGCCCCACCACAGAACCCCATAGGACAACACATCTAAGCTACAATAATGAAATAATTTTAAAAAAAAAGAAGAAATAATAGAGATATTCACAACTTAACATAACATATAAACTAAGCTAAGTCTTCTAAGGTTCCATGACTGCATTACTAACACAACTAATAATAATAACTAAACATTGATCATAATTTAACTAACAATCAAGATTTCATTTTAATCCACCACATTAAATGATTTAGCAACATACATTTCTATAACATATCATCAAATAACTAATCATTAAAAATCATATATATAGAACTAACAAGTACATATACAAATCCCATTACATGAGAGTACATCGTTACATTGTTTACAATATTGCTTCCCTTAACACAATTGGGAAGAATACATCAATATTACAATAAATGGTACAACTAAGATACGATTCCAATACATGTACATAAAAGACTATCTTCTCGAACTGGAACATGAACTAGAATCTGCTAAACAAGGTACAACCTCCATGCACACAAACAATAGCAAGAGAAACTCAATGGAGGAAAAAACACAAACCCCCTGACCATGTGGAACCCTAAGGTCCACCCCCCATGCTAGGAGATAACATAAGGTCTTACTACAACAAATAGTCAAGAAGACAAAAGGCTAACATAAACAAAGCTATACATGACTCCAACAAAACACTACAACATCATGAACATCACATACAATACATACATCACTTCCAAAGGCATCCACACAATAGGAAGAGAAACATGACTAGGGAATGCTAGATTGCAATAGGGAAGAGCATTGAATCGCATAGCTTGATATAGGTTATCCATGCAGATCTTCCTAGGCCATGAACCCATCTTGGGTTACCTTGTTGACCTCTCCCGATCCCTAGCCCTCACACAAAACTCATGCAGAATCAACGTACCTTTCATGAGGACAAGGAAATTGATCTTACCATTCCAATCCTTCCCATCTCATCTCAAGCCTAAATGAGCACTTGAGCCATGAGTGAGGCATACATTATCTTAATTAATGTGAGTTATATCCATCCCCTTAATCCATTGTTAAGGTTATCTTTGTATTAAAAAAATCCCAAATGGGTTACTCTGGACACCACTTCGGGTTTCGGCCCCCATTGAGAGCCACTCCCCTACTTGCAACTAATAGACCCTACACAACAAGCAAGGTAGAAACCACCTTGCACACTTAACAATTCACATGAATCCAATAGAGCAAGGCATTGCTCATCTTGCTCACATAATCATGAAAATCCATATACAGTGCAAGGCATTACCCATCTTGCACACATAACATAATTATAAGAGTCAATGCACAATGAAAGGAATCAACCATCTTGTATGCAACACATAACATTTCCAAACTACTTGCAAAGAGAAACCATCAAAATAACCACACATGGAAAATACTCCCTCCGAGCCTCTGGAAAATAACCTTAACCAACTTACACTTCCTGAGGGAAAACAACCTTGAACATACTTTACATAGACCACTTCATCATAAACAACTTCATAAATACTTAATCAAGACACTCTGTCTAATACAAGCATTTAGTCATTATATTATACCCTTGAAGACATTTCTTAAATCAAATCATTACTCAACACATGCACACAAATGACCAATGCATGCAATTAAACATGTAATTACTATGATATATATAATTATTAATTTTAAAAATACAAATCTCAATAAAATTCTTTCAAATTAAACAAGGCAACACATATATAAATACATAAATAAACATATATATAAATACTGAATACCAACTAAATGCATAATTATCTAATTTTAACATAACTCCCAAATTCCATACACAGGAAATAGAAATCACCAAGTCAATATAGAAGGATCCAATATCAATGTGTCACATATAAAATAATTCACATCACCAAATCCAAATGCCAAGAATACGATGCAACCAATGACATGAAATCAAATGTATTCAGTATCAAATACAAACACAAAAGTGGAACCTCAATGCAACATCGAATACCAGGCTTAACATAAATATATGTAAAGCATTACAAATATCAATATGCTACATCTAACATCACAACATGAATAGATGGAGTTTTCTATACACTGCATCAAGGATAGGGGCAGTAACAACATTGAATTTCAAACACATGTCCCTAAAAGAAAATTGAGAATGCCTATTGAAATCTTCCTAATGTCCAAGGCAGCGGTGAAATCGCCGAAAATAGTGAGAAAGCGGCACATGTGACCTTTAGAAAATATATATATTAATCAAATCCCAAGTATTGTTGTATGTAGTGACTATCAAATTTAGGGTGAAAATAGTACCGCACCTCAAACAACAAATATGCAATGAACCATCAAATGATTTATATGCATTGACTTACAACACAACCCAACCCTAAATCACTACAACAATGAACTCGCAAGGGAATGGAGGGTGGCTAGGTGTGGTGCAGTTCTGTAATGCCCAAAATTTGGCAGGAAGGGAAAAACACAACTATCAAATTTTTTGAACAAGGTTACAAATTGCTAGCTAAAAACACTAACAACTAAAACCCATGCACATGCATGGTTGTATACCACATGCATTGAGGAGCATTACTCAAGCAATCATCACTATCAATATTTTGTTCAAGGGCAGGGTAAAGGAGTAACTCAAATGAGTGTGTGGGGTCAAATGCCACACTTTCTAAAACAATGAACGTGATTGGCTCAAACATAAGGTTTGTTAGGATCATTGATTTACACCCATGTCACAATACTAACATTTCCCCTTGATCTAAGAAAGTGATAAATTATACTTATTTTATTTTCTTGTCTACTCTCATTTATTTGATTAATTTTAAATAATAATAATGATGACTTCCCTATCCCATTAAATATATTATTATTTCCCATGTGTCTCTACATATATTTATATTATAAATATATTATATCTTATTTTACCCTAAAATAAACAAAAATAAATAAATAAATAAACAAAAGAAAAATCATTTTTTTTAAAGGAATTTTGATAGTGATCTTATCTTTATATAAAAGGAAATTCTTAACTTAAGTTCCCATATAAAAATTCACTATCTTAAATCTAATAAAAGAACTAATTTCAACCACTTAATTCTTTTGAATTCAAATTTTAAAATCCTTTTAACTTTTTCCTAAATCCTTTAAGCCACATAGCTCTCCTTTAGGATTTCCTTAATTTTCGTTCCCTTTGGTTAAATTTACATGAAGAATTAACTTTTAAAAAGAAACCTAATCATGCTTTCCTAAAAGTGAATGAAGAGGAGTTTCATTTATTTTAATTAGATTCTTCCTTTAAATGATGACTTTATCAAATGGATAAAGACTATAAGGATAAAACTAAGTGCATATTTCCAACTACTTGCTAGATACGGTTTGATGATGGAAATGCTATCGATGAGGTTATACTTCAATTGCATTTAGAGGTTCTAAAGTTTAACACTACAAGAGGACGCTATAATGGGCACATTTACATACACCATTCAATGATTAAAAAGGTGGTTTTAAAAGCATGGTGTGGGGAAGAATCTACCACAGTAACATTGCTATACAAATATAATACAATTAAGTAGTTGTCGAAGGGGATGATAGCGCCCAAACAAAATGTGGTTATATAAGTTAATATTATTATTATTATTTTATTTTTTTAACTAATGTTTTGCATAAATCTAGAGCCTCATTAATATGGTTGACAACACAGTACCGCTGATATGATTCGTACCCAAGAAATGAATTTAAGCATTCTCATTATTTGTGGCAGTTGAACTATTAGATAGGATACTGGCAAAATTTCAGGAAATACTTAATGCTACTGCTACCTAGGACTTCTATAATGGAAAGTTTAAGGAATTAAAATGAAACAACTCTGGCAATAATGATAGTGCAGATCTTTATAATGGGTTTCCAGGATATGTAATTAATGGAAAAGCCTTATTCTCTTGGCTTAATGGGGCACGTGGCAACAGAGTTAATGTGATACATGGCTACTCCTTTTACTAGCTATATGCATTCTTTGATAATACTGTCTGAGTTACATTAATAATTATATTGTAACCACTTTACAGTAAAGTCTCACTTAAATATATCATTATTACTATTTAGCTATGGACATAGCTCGCTAGTAGAGTGTTAGATATATTACTTCAAATAATATGCAATATAACATTCGTTTTAATCTTATATTGTTGAGTCGCTAGGGCCAAACATAAAACGATAGTCTTTCTTCTTTTCTTTTTTTGTTTTTAGCTTTTGCTGAAGCAACAAACACCCTCATAGAGGCCCTGGCGAGATAAGGAGGTGGAGGTTGCGACTGAAGGGAGAGTTTTATTTTAATTTTTTTCTTGCTTTCTTGTTTGATACAGTTTGGATTTATTTTCTCTTATAACTAGACATTAATTTCTTAGTGTGTTCTTCTTACTATTCTTTTGTTCACTTTGATTTAAAAGAAACATCTACTCTGCTTTAAATAAACATTGCCTACATTTTCCATTAAATTCTATTTGAGCTTTTCAAGTATGCAGTTAGAACTCCTTAGTGCAATGTATATATTTTTCATTCCCGAAATAAGTATTTATGCCAAAATAGAGGTCCATTAAAGTTGTTTCAAGAAGGTGGGATTATATTAAGAATGTGGAATTCCTCATAGAAATACTGTTACCACTTGAAAATGAGACGTTAAATAAGACAACGTTTATCTTGGTAGTGGAAACATATTACGGTGGATCCATCTCTGGCATGGAATGATACAACAGTTTGTGTTGAATGGTTGCACCATGGCGTGGGTAGCATGTTTACCTATGTATTTTCTTATAGTACGATACGTAGATTGATCCCAGAAGAACAATAAGATAGGGTAAGCCACCCCTCTCTACTAAAACCTCCAGCTACACAGGAGACAAGGCAGGCATAACTAAGGGTGTTGATTTCAGAACAACATCGGGTATTGCTTACCTAAAGTGTTTACTTGACTAATACAGGACTGTATGTTAGGGATGGGACCAACACTACCATTCTTTCGATTATTATCCTACCATCTATGTCCTTAATAGAAGTTGCAATCTGGATGGCCATTAATGTTTCTTCTTAAATAGTTATCTATTTCTAGAATGGATTTAGCTATAGACGGACGTAAAACTTCAAGCAGATTAATCATTACCATTCGTATAGAGAAAAGTAAATACGGAAGCAGAGAGTTAGGGAAGGAAGTAGCATATTGATAAACAACAATACTATTCAATATCCAAGTAGAGGCTATATCCTAAAGATACAATGACTCGGAATAATAATTGCTCCTCAATAAATTTATTCTTGTTTCCAGAAATCAACCAACACAAGAACTGTCATGAATTTTTCTTGAACAAATGATTGTAGAATAGCCTCAATACTTTTCCCTTTTCTTAGCAATCAAAAGAAAGATAATAGGTTGAAAGAAATTTTTTACAATTTCAAGCATGCTCAGTATTAAATCCTTTATCCCCCTTTTGTTCATAGAAGATAGGCCTCTTTTCAAATCTACGTGTTTTACTTACAGTAATCACATTCTCATAAATACAGTACAAACATAAAACTTTAACCATAGTTCTTTAGGAATCACATTCTCATATTGTAGTTACAAGCATAAAAATTTAACCACAGTTCTTTAGGAAACACATTCTCATATTACAGTTACAAACATACAACTTTAACCACAGTTCCTTAGGAAACACATTCTCATATTACAGTTACAAATATAAAACTTTAACCACAGTTCTTTAGGACTATTATCACTTGGAAACTACCACCCAAGCTCCTTTCTTTTCTTAAACAAGGTCACACACAAATGCTCCACACCAATAACTCCCATGAGACCTACAATTTTTAACAAGATATATATATTTTTGTCTTTCATGGCCAATTGGGTGTGCTCACCTCTCAACCTTGGGTTGGAAAACCAACCACCCCCCAAGCTACCGAGAACACACAACAATAGAACAAGTAATCCATTTCAATCACAACAAACAACAAAAATACTCCCAACTAGGGTTTACACATTTACATAGGGATTCTTCAAGAACCAAAGAATGGGGATAAGGTGGACATCACTTCTATATGGAGAGAGTTGCTAACAAATTAAAAAAACTAAACATCACCATTTTTCTTCTTCTCCAATCCACCCATTCATCAAAATGCTTCATATCATACACCCTCCATACAACAATCTTCAGAAACACCATACTATCATGAAACAAATTTGGGTACTCATACCCTTTTTTGGTCTCTCCTTTTCAAAGGAGGAACAATCTCCCGATAGAGGTTCCTACACATTCCTATCCCCCACAAGGATTCTCTTCCCACATTGGGTGAGTTTATCCTATACAACCCCAAACCAACACAAGAGAAAAAAAAAACAAAGACACATAAATGGACAACCCATATAACTCATGTTCTCACACTTCCATACAAAGAGGTAAAAGAAAAGAGAAACATACATAAAGATAGAGTAAAACCTACCTCAAATCCAAGCCAACAAAGAGGGAAGGTTGAAGATGAGCTCCAAATCCCCACTCCTCCAAGGCCAAGCAAGATTTTTTCTTCTCCCAAGCAATCCTAGAACAAAAACAAAAAAGAACCCTTTCTTTTTCTTTCCAAAGGATTCAAATAGGAGTTTAGGGTTGGAAACCCTTGAAGGAGAGAGTGACACATGTCAATCTCCTATTCACTCCTATGGACACACCTCCCCATAAGTTCTCACACATGTGTGTGAAATCTTGGGGGAGTGAAAAGCCAAAGAGTGTTCAACACTCAACAAGGTTTTCAAATCTCATAAATGAGATTTTGGAGCCAACACTCTAATCCCATCCCCAAATTCCGTCACCCTTCTTGATGGCTAATTAAGAAGGGTCACAACTTGCAATTTTGACAAGTTGTGGGTTTGATTTGACCCCTAACGCATAGGTGACTATCCTAGGGGTTAATTAAGGGCCAATTAACCCAATTTAAGGACTAATTAAACCTTTGAAAACCCTCAAAAGAGAAATTTAAATTTTAACATAATAAAATAATTCCAACATGCCCCAAAACCCTCAACAAAAGTTTGATTGACCTTAAAAACATAATCTCAAGATTCAACATTAAATATTTTTAATCACAAATTAAAATACAACACAAGAGGCTATGGTCCATTCTTCATGGACCATAGTGACTTCACTAGGCTGACACAATCGGGTACCCTTGGTTACCTCTAATCCCATTGGCCATGGGCGTGTACCTGCACAATCAATGTCCACATGTCAAAATATCCAATGCATGATAATCAATAATTAAATCATAAATTCATATGCATATATTTAGCACAATCTAATTCTAAATCAATAAATTCAATATCTATAATCATTCTTCCTCTAGCGATAACATATTTTATCAATTCATGTATATTCATGGAATAATAAAGAAATCACATCATCACTAAATTAAATTTAGCATCCTATCAATTCCATCTCATTTTAAAATAATTGTCCATTTCAATCATGATAACCAAATCATATGAGAATATCAATAAAGGAAACATAATGTGCATATAATCATCATAGCATCATAAGCATAAAACAAGCATAATATCAAGTGTCTATGATCATCCAAAATAGTCCAAAACACATAGAGTATCAACATGATCGAATCAAAAGATAGCCAAATGGTGTATCAAATGGTAGGCCTCACATCCTCCTCCCATAAGAATGAACTTCCTCTTGGAAGTCATTTAAGAGGTGAGGATATAGGACCCTCAAACATGAGGCATCCTCCCAAGTGCCTGCTACCTCATCATAGCGATCCCACTGGATGCTAACTTGGTCTAGCTCTCAGCCTCGAAGAGCCTACGTCCGTTGAGCAAAAATGCAGATGGGCTTCAAAGCTAACTGGCCATCTGACTCCACCTGCAAAGTATCCCAATCCAACACATGAGAAGCATCATGCACATAATGTCATAAAAGTGATACATGAAGCACATCGTGGATGCGTGACAGGCTAAGTGTCAAGGCTAGGTGATAAGCTACGGGACCTATCCGCTCCAAGATCTCAAATGGACCCACAAACTGTGGTGCAAGCTTAGAGCCCTTTCCATAACGGATTGGAATCTTATGTGACCGCACTCTCAAAAATACATGGTCCCCAACTGAAAAGCTTTGATCAACCCTCTTTGCATTGGCATACTTCTTCTGACGATCTTGTGCCTCCTATAGATGCTGTCTAATCAAGACCACCTTCTATTCCATATCTTGTACCATCTTTGGCCCAATAGCTACTCTATCCTCAATCCTATCCCAACTCAAAGGAGTCCTGCATGGTCTTCCATACAATGCCTGAAATGGTGGCATGCCTAAGGAACTGTGATGCCCATTATTGTAGGAAAACTCGACCAAATATAGATAATCCTCCCAACAAGTCTAGTGATCCATCACATACATGCATAGCATATCCTCTAACACCTAATTCACCCTCTTTGTCTGCCCATCTGTCTCAGGATGGTAAGCTGAACTGAAGTTGAGCCGAGTGCCCAACGCTTGTTGCAATGATGTCCAAAATGTAGATGTGAGGAGTGAATCCCTATCTGATATAATTTGGTGAGGGACTCCATGTAACCTAACAATTTCATCAAGAAAGACCCTCACTACTATTGGAGCTATATATGTCATACGCACGGGTGAAAAATGGGCTACTTTGGTCAATTTGTCAACAGATACCATGATGGCATCATGACGACGTGAGGACAAAGGTAGACCAACAATGAAATCCATTGAAATGGTGTCCCATTTCCACTCTAGAATGTCGTGTGAGTAAAGAAGTGTTGCTGGATGCTAGTGCTCTGCCTTGACTCTCTGACACTCAAGACATCGAGTCACAAAATCTACAATATCTCATTGCATCGCTACCCAATGATATAACTATCTCAGATTGGCATGCATCTTCTTCACCCCTGGATGTACTACATAAGGTGCCCTGTGTGCCTCTAATAATATAACTGTGCAAATATTCCCCACACTAGGTGCATAGATACACCTATGTCATAGTAAACCATCAGACTTCAAAGTATATCCTGAAAACTTTCCCTTAAGGGCCCTCTGTGACTGGATCTCCTATTGAACCAACATATACCACTCATCCTCTGGAAGGTGTTGTAGAATCTGACTCCTCAAATCAATGCTCAATGTCATGGATGATAGCTCATGATGCCTCCTACTCAATGCATCTGCAACCACATTCTTCTTCCCTTTGATGTAATGCACCTCAAAGTCGTACTCGCATAGAAACTCCATCCAATGCCTCTGGCGAGCATTTAGATTCGGCTGTGTGAATATGTATTGAAGGCTCTGGTGATCTGAATATAGCTCGAAGTAATGACCCAAAAGGAAGTGTCTCCAACAAACTAGAGCATGAACTACTAATACTAACTCTAAGTCAGGTGTAGGGTAGTTCAACTCATGGGTCTTGAGTTTTCGCAACTCATATGCAATCACTCTACCCTCCTGCATAAGTATGACACCTAAGCCATCAATAGATGCATCTGTGTAAACCATGAAATCAGCTGTAGGATCTGGAAGTACTAAGATAGGAGCGCTAGTGAGATGCTCCTTGAGGGTCTGAAAAGCCCTCTCACACTGATCTGTCCACTCAAATTTCTTCCATTTTCACTGAAGGGAAGTGATAGGATGTGCAATCATAGAGAAACCCTCTATAAAGCGATGATAATAGCCTGCCAAACCCATGAAACTCCTAACCTCTGTCACTGTAGTAGGCGCTCGCCAATCCATGATAGCTCTAATCTTCGATGGATCTATAGAGATACCATCACCGGATATAATGTGACCAAGATAGTGAACCTCTGGATGGAAGAAGGTACACTTTAACAAGCTGCTATATAATTGATGCTCCCTCAAACACTATAATACCTATCGCAAGTGAACCTCATGTTCCTCCTCGGTACTTTAATATATCAAGATGTCATCAAGGAAAATAATAACAAATCGATCCAAGAAGGTACGAAATACTTCCTTCATGAGACTCATGAACACTACAGGAGCATTCGTCAACCCAAATGGTACCACTATAAATCATAATGGCCATACCTAGTCCTGAACGTACTCTTATGAATATCCACTTTGGCAATCTGTAACTGATGATATCCAGACTTAAGGCCAATCCTAGAGAACACTCTGGCTCCCTGCATCTGATCAAATAAATCATCAATCCTCAGAAGTGGGTAACGATTCATGATCGTCACCTTGTTTAACTGTCTATAGTCTATGCATAAACAAAGGGATCCATCCTTCTTCTTAACAAAGATGATAGGAGCACCCCAAGGTGAGACACTCAGATGGATGTGACCCTTCTCCAACAACTCCTCTAACTAAAGCTTGAGCTCACTAAGCTCATGTGTAGTCATCCTGTAAGGTGCCCTTGATATCAGCTCAGCCCCTGGCACCAAATCTATATGAAAATCAATCTCTCGTCGAGGTGCCATACCTAGCAAATCAGAAGGAAAAACATCATCAAACTCCCTAAGAATGGGATGATCATCCATGGATACCTCTTTTATCTCCTCATCCATATCTCTGAGAGTGATAGCAAACAACTGGCATCCCTTTCGTAGACACCGCTTCAACTGCATAGCAGATATCATATGAAGGGAAATGGGCCTCTGAACCCCTGTGATCATCACTGCTAAACCATGGTCGTCCACACACTCAACTGTCTTTTGGAAACAATCTACCTTAGCCTGATGTGCATCAAGCCAATCCATGCCCAAAACCACTGCATAGGATCCTAATGGTGTGACACGAAGATTAACTGATGTATTCAAACCTCCAAATTGAAGTGGGCAATCACGAACCACTGAAACTACTGACACCTTAGCCCCTGAGGCTAGCTCTACCTCCCACCTATCATCCTGCTTAGATGCCACTAGCCTACTACGCTCCACTATAGAAGGGGTTATAAAGGAATCAAATGCCCCAGAATCAAATAAAATAGTAATATGAGTATCACCTATCATACCTAGGGTCTCGATAACTATGGCCTAGTGCTCAACTTGGTAGTTCTCGACCACTACAAATACTCAGTGGGACTTGCCCACATCTCCCACTGTCTACTCAGAGCCTATTGTGTGCTGCCCTCTTACTATGGGACCCTGGGGGTAATCCCTAGCTAAGTGTCTGACTGCTCCACATACATAACAAGGACCCCTAGAATACACCTGAGCTAGCTAGGTCCTAGTGAACTATTGTCCCCCAGTCCTACTAGAACCACTGTGTCCTCCTTGGCTAGACTAATATGAATGTGTTGGGGTAGCACCCTATAACTGAGAATGCTGATCTTTGCGGGGACCCTGAGGTCGCCATGGCCTAGAGTGTACACCCTGAAAGCCCTATTGTGTCCTAGACCTCTGGATATGTTGCTATTGATGTGGTGGTCTAGATGGTCCTACAAAAGGTCTAAATCCTCCCTTCGAAGGAATGGGAGGTCGTCAGAAACCATGTGACTGATTACTTTGGTTGTGGTTTGGAAACCGCTCTCATGCCTCCTAAGACTTCCCCTGAATCTCCTCTACTATGAGGGATTTCTCCACAGCAACCTGAAGGTTCTCTGGATTAGCCATACGTATAGGTCCTGATATTCCTACATTCAGTCCTCTAATGAAGTGGTTGACGAGAAGCTTCTCATCCTAGATATAGTCCACATACTGTAGTAGCTCAAGAAATCAACTCTCATATTGTGCTACTGATAATCCCCTTTGCTAAAGGTTATGGAACTCATCATTGTGGTGCTCACAAAAATGCTCAGACAAATAATGTGCTCAAAATAGCTCTAAGAATGTCTCCCATGTGAGAGTGTCAATAGATAAGTGGTGCTTGCGCTCCTCCTAGCGCCACCAAGTAGAGGTTGGACCTCTAAGAAAAAGTACTACACATCATGCTTTTACATTGCTTGCATATGCACATAATCCAAAGCACCTATCAAGATTGAGAAGCCATGAATCAACTCTCTATCCATCTGTGGATCCCTCAAAATTATCTAGCTTGAGTCGTAGCACTTCTCAAACATGATCCCCTGAATCTCGGTATGCTCTATCTCTGACTGCTCCCTCAGGATGAGGTATCTGTGGTGGAGGATCTAAGTGAACTGATCCCCTCTCTCCCTCCTCATCATACTCATTTGGAATGCGATGGGGACTCCTACACTCTCTATGTTTTGATCCATGTGCCTCTGTCGAGTGATGAGTCTGCTCTAGTCTAGGACCCTCCTCGATCGTTGGTAATCGAGCGTGAATAACCCCAATCAAGTCCTCTAGTGCATGGAGGATCTGAGAATTGAGGTTCTATAGAAGATCATGTTGTGATGCCTCAGAAATATGTGGGGGTGTTGGTGGTGCCTCTGATTGATCTTCCTCCACATTGCATCCATGACCGTGTCCACGTCCGCGACCATGTCCACGAATACTCTGCTTCCTAGGTGGCATCCTACATAATGATAGTGTAAGGATTATTAACATAGTGAACACATGTGCCCAGAGCTCTGAGTGTTGGAACCTAGGCTCTGATACCAAAATGTAATGCCCAAAATTTGGCAGGAAGGGAAAAACGCTACTATCAAATTTTTTGAATAAGGTTACAAATTGCTAGCTAAAAACACTAACAACTGAAAACCATGCACATGCATGGTTGTATACCACATGCATCGAGGAGCGTTACTCGAGCAATCATCACTATCGATATTTCATTCAAGGGCGGTGTAAAGGAGTAACTCAAATGAGAGTGTGGGGTCAAATGCCACACTTTCTAAAACAATGAACGTGATTGGCTCAAACATAAGGTTTGTTGGGCTCATTGATTTACACCCATGTCACGATACTAACGTTTCCCCTTGATCTAAGAAAGTGATAAATTATAATTATTTTATTTTCTTGTCTACTCTCATTTATTTGATTATCATCCTTTTATATCCATGTATAAAGGAGGAATAAATACCCTCTATGTGCATATGTATTCTATTTTCCTCAAAGAATAATTTTAAATAATAATAATGATGACTTCCCTATCCCATTAAATATATTATTATTTCCCATGTGTCTCTACATATATTTATATAAATATATTATATCTTATTTTACCCTAAAAGAAACAAAAATAAATAAATAAATAAACAAAAGAAAAATCATTTTTTTTAAAGGAATTTTGATAGTGATCTTATCTTTATATAAAAGGAAATTCTTAACTTAAGTTCCCATATAAAAATTCACTATCTTAAATCTAATAAAAGAACTAATTTCAACCACTTAATTCTTTTGAATTCAAATTTTAAAATCCTTTTAACTTTTTCCTAAATCCTTTAAGCCACGTAGCTCTCCTTTAGGATTTCCTTAATTTTCTTTCCCTTTGGTTAAATTCACATGAAGAATTAACTTTTAAAAAGAAACCTAATCATGCTTTCCTAAAAGTGAATGAAGAGGAGTTTCATTTATTTTAATTAGATTCTTCCTTTAAATGATGACTTTATCAAATGGATAAAGACTATAAGGATAAAACTAAGTGCATATTTCCAACTACTTGCTGGATACAGTTTGATGATGGAAATGCTATCGATGAGGTTAGACTTCAATTGCACTTAGAGGTTCTAAGCTTTAACACTACAAGAGGACACTATAATGGGCACATTTACATACACCATTCAATGATTTAAAAGGTGGTTTTAAAAGCCTAGCGTGGGGAAGAATCTACCACAGTAACATTGGTATGCAAATATAATACAATTAAGTAGTTGTCGAAGGGGATGATAGCACCCAAACAGAATGTGATTATATAAGTTAATATTATTATTATTATTTTATTTTTTTAACTAATGTTTTGCATAAATCTAGAGCCTCATTAATATGGTTGACAACACAGTACCATTGATATGATTCGTACCTAGGAAATGAATTTAAGCATTCTCATTATTTGTGGCAGTTGAACGATTAGATAGGATACTGGAAAAATTTTAGGAAATACCTAATGCTACTACTGCCTAGGACTTCGATAATGGAAAGTTTAAAGAATTAAAATGAAACAAATCTCACAATAATGACAGTACAGATCTTCATAATGGGTTTCCAGGATACGTAATTAATGGAAAAGCCTTATTCTCTTGGTTTAACGAGGCACCTGGAAATGGAGTTAATGTGATACAGTGGCTACTCCTTTCACTAGCTATATGCATTCTATGATAATACTGTCTGAGTTACATTAATAATTATATTGTAACCACTTTACAGTAAAAGCTCGCATAAATATATCATTATTACTATTTAGCTATGGACACAACTCACTAGTAGAGTGTTAGATATATTACTTAAAATAATATGCAATATAACATTTGTTTCAATCTTACATTGCTAAGTTGTTGGGGCCAAACAGAAAATGATAGTCTTTCTTCTTTTCTTTTCTTTTTTTAGCTTTTGCTGAAGTAGCAGACACCCTCATAGAGGCGCTGGTGAGTTAGGAGGTGGAGGTTGCGACTAAAGGGAGAGTTTTTTTTATTTCTTGATTTCTCGTTTGATACAGTTTGGATTTATTTTCTCTTATAACTAGACACTAATTTCTTAGTGTGTTCTTCTTACTATTATTTTGTTTGCTTTGATTTAAAGGAAGCATCTACTCTGCTTTAAATAAACATTGCTTATGTTTTCCATTAAATTCTATTCAAACTTTTCAAGTATGCAGTTAGAACTCCTTAGTGCAATATATATATTTGTCATTCCCGAAATAAGTATTTTTGCCAAAATAGAGGTCCATTAAAGTCATTTCAAGAAGGTGGGCTTATATTAAGAATGTGGAATTCCTCATGGAAATACTGTTACCACTTGAAAATGAGACGTTAAATAAGACAACATTTATCCTGGTAGTGGAAACATATTACGGTGGATCCATCTCTGGCAAGGAACGATACAACAATTTATATTGAATGGTTGCACCATGGCGTGGGTAGCAGGTTTACCTATTTATTTGCTTATAGTACGGTACGTCGGTTGATCCCAGAAGAACAATAAAATAGGGTAAGCCACTACTCTCTACTAAAACCTCCAGCTACGCAGGAGACAAGGAAGCCATAACTAAGGGTGTCGATTTAAGTACAACATTGGGTATTCCTTAGCTAAAGTGTTTACTTGACTAATACAGACCTGTAGGTTAGGGATGGGACCAACACTCCCATTCTTTCAATTATTAGCCTACCATCTATGGCCTTAATAGAAGTTGCAATCTGGATGGCCATTAATGTTTCTTTTTAAACTGTTATCTATTTCTAGAATGGATTTAGCTATAGACGGACATAAAACTTCAAGCAGATTAATCATTACCATCATATAGAGAAAAGTAAATACGGAAGCAGAGAGTTAGGGAAGGAAGCAGGATATTGATTAACAACAATACTATTCAATATCCAAGTAGAGGCTATATCCTAAAGATACAATGACTCAGAATAATAATTGCTCCTCAATAAATTTATTCTTGTTTCCAAAAATCAGCCAACACAAGAACTGTCATGCATTTTTCTTGAACAAATGATTGTAGAATAGCCTCGATACTTTTCCCTTTTCTTCGCAATCAAAAGAAAGATAATAGGTCGAAAGAAAATTTTTACAATTTCAAGCATGCTCAGTATTAAATCCTTTATCCCCCTTTTGTTCATAGAAGATAGGCCTCTTTTCAAATCTGCGTGTTTTACTTACAGTAATCACATTCTCATAAATACGGTACAAACATAAAACTTTAACCACTGTTCTTTAGGAATCACATTCTCATATTTCAGTTACAAGCATAAAACTTTAACAACAGTTCTTTAGGAAACACATTCTCATATTACAGTTACAAACATACAACTTTAACCACAGTTCTTTAGGACTATTATCACTTGGAAACTACCACCCAAGCTCCTTTCTTTTCTTAAACAAGGTCACACACAAATGCTCCACACCAATAACTCCCATGAGACCTACAATTTTTAACAAGATATATATATATTTTTGTCTTTCATGGCCAATCGGGTGTGATCACCTCCCAACCTTGGGTTGGAAAACCAACCAGCCCCCAAGCTAGGATGTAACCAAGCTACCGAGAACACACAACAATAGAACAAGTAATCCATTTCAATCACAACAAACAACAAAATACTCCCAACTAGGATTTACACATTTACATAGGGATTCTTCAAGAACCCAAGAATGGGGATAGAGTTGGACATCACCTCTATATGGGGAGAGTTGTTAACAAATAAAAAATCCTAAACATCACCATTTTTCTTCTTCTCCAATCCACCCATTCATCAAAATGCTTCATATCATACACCCTCCATACAACAATCTTCAGAAACACCATACTATCATGAAACAAATTTGGGTACTCATACCCTTTTTCTGTCTCTCCTTTTCAAAGGAGAAACAATCTCCCCATAGAGGTTCCTACACATTCCTATCCCCCACAAGGATTCTCTTCCCACATTGGGTGAGTTTATCCTATACAACCCCAAACCAACACAAGAAAAAAAACAAACAAAGACACATAAATGGACAACAACCCATATAACTAATGTTCTCACACTTCCATATAAAGAGGTAAAAGAAAAGAGAAACATACATAAAGATAGAGTAAAACCTACCTCAAATCCAAGCCAAAAAAGAGGGAAGGTTGAAGATGATCTCCAAATCCCTACTCCTCCAAGGCAAAGCAAGATTTATCCTTCTCCCAAGCAATCCTAGAACAAAAACAAAAAGAACCCTTTCTTTTTCTTTCCAACGGATTCAAATAGGAGTTTAGGGTTGGAAACCCTTGAAGGAGAGAGTGACACATGTCAATCTCCTATTCACTCATATGGACACACCTCCCCATAAGTTCTCACACATGTGTGAGAACTCTTGGGGAAGTGAAAGGCCAAAGAGTGTTCAACACTCAACAAGGTTTTCAAATCTCATAAATGAGATTTTGGAGCCAACACTCCAATCCCATCCGCAAAATCCGTCACCCTTCTTGATGGCTAATTAAGAAGGGTCACAACTTGCAATTTGGACAAGTTATGGGTTTGATTTGACCCCTAACCCATAGGTGACTATCGTAGGGGTTAATTAAGGGCCAATTAACCCAATTTAAGGACTAATTAAACCTTTGAAAACCCTCAAAAGAGAAATTTAAATTTTAACATAATAAAATAATTCCAACATGCCCCAAAACCCTCAACAAAAGTTTGATTGACCTTAAAAACATAATCTCAAGATTCAACATTAAATATTTTTAATCACAAATTAAAATACAACACAAGAGGCTATGGTCCATTCTTCATGGACCATAGTGGCTTCACTAGGCTGACACAATCGGGTACCCTTGGTTACCTCCAATCCCATTGGCCATGGGCATGTACCTGCACACTCAATGTCCACATGTCAAAATATCCAATGCATGATAATCAATAATTAAATCATAAATTCATATGCATATATTTAGCACAATCTAACTCTGAATCAATAAATTCAATATCTATAATCATTCTTCCTCTAGCAATAACATATTTTATCAATTCATGTATAGTCATGGCATAATAAAGAAATCACATCATCACTAAATTAAATTTAGCATCCTATCAATTCCATCTCATTTTAAAACAATTGTCCATTTCAATCATGATAACCAAATCATATGAGCATATCAATAAAGGAACATAATGTGCATATAATCATCATAGCATCATAAGCATAAAACAAGCATAACATCAAGTGTCTATGATCATCCAAAATAGTCCAAAACACATAGAGTATCAACATGATCGAATCAAAAGATAGCAAAATGGTGTATCAAATGGTAGGCCTCACAGGTTCCAATAGTGAGGTGACTGGGGAAAGCTAGAGGAATTAAAAAGATACCCTGATGTAGTTGGAATGAACGCCATAAAATGGTATGCAAAGTTGGATGAATTGGCTTAGTGAATGAAAGTAGCAAGGTATTTATAGATTCGAGACTTTTACTTAATGATGTGGGAGAGAAGAAAAAAGAATCATTTATCAACCACCATAATTTGAAATTTTAGCATTTGCATTTAGTTGTTAAACATGGCCCTCGTACAACTATTGGACTTGTTAAAAACCTCTAAGTATGATCAAATTTCCATGCTGCATCTAATTTCATCTCCAAGATTGTTGCAAGAGAAATTGTTCTAAGACATGTGAACCATTTCCATCATTTTAAACAGGTACAATATTCTTGTGGAGAATATTGGTGGTGTTAAATGAAACAATCTAAAAAATAGGCTCGCTCTATAGTAATGTGTGATGTATCAAATATCTAATACTAATGAAGGGACATCCATCAAGCATAATAGGAGGGAAAGAATCGAATATAACTTTCCCAGACTAACAATGGAGGATTTCTTCAAAATTAGATCACTAAACAGAGAGAAGAAAAGATCCACCAATACGCGATAGAGGAACAACCTAAAGAAATCAGCAGATGGTTAGAGGAATTATGAGAAATGATGTAGTTTTAGATGTCATATAGATGTGACAGGAAAGCACATGAATTGTTCCAAACAATATGCCTTATAAAGGATGAAAGCTATGCCCAACCAGTGCTTATGCTAAAATGGAAAATTCTAACACATGGTATGGACATCTAATGCACTAGAAGGATTTATAGAAAAAGCTTTAGAAACTTCCAAAAAAATGAAATTAGTTGGGTATAGAATTGTTTGTTCGGAGACCCACAAAAAGATTCTATCTCAAGAATCTATACACAGATTGAATGTCAAGCAAGTACATGGAATTTCAAGCATTGAACACCATAAAAAATATCCATCAAATTAAATTGGAACAACAGGTATGAAACACAATATAGACTTTGACTAGAAATCACAACACAAAATATGAAACTACTAACCACAGTTTCGAATTGCCAAGCAGGACAATGTTAAAACATTCAAGAAATAAATCGACAAATGTAATAAATGTTTTCTTAGAAATTGAAATGATTACAAAATATGCATAAAATACATTTGCACTAAAATTATAACTAGCATGATTAAATTGTTAAACAATCAACACAATAGCACTATTGAAAGAACAAAAACTCATCTGTAAATTTATTTCCTCAAGTTTCTTTGAACAATGCCTTCCTTATCCTATCCTTCTACATTCCTCCTTTCCAATAATCAACGATTGAATGCAAATCTTCTACATATATTTTCTTGCAAAAAAAGTTTTCTTCTCCAACATAACCCCCAAAAAATCAATAATAACCCTGCATAATAATCCCTATCTCTTCCAAAACAAATGATCATTATTCACAACAAGGAAAGTTGTTTTATTTTCAAAAACGAAATCTAATAAAACTCAAAAATATCCAATAGACAATTAGTTTCTTTTTTTGAAAATCAATTTGAAGTCACACATATGATCCAAGGAATCTTTTTCTATCTTTTATAATATTTTAACTGATTAATAATTACAACATTCCAAAATAATAATATTTTATTTTATATTATCATGTTTTCTCATATTTTTAATTTATTTTATTTCATCTAATATTACTTGCACTTTTAAATGTATTACTAAAAATTAATAACATATTTATATCTATATATTAAATGATTCTACTTAATAATTTATTTAATACATTAATTAACCAAAAAAAATTGATCAAACATCCGATAAACAACAATAAATGTCATTTCTAAGTAGCTAACATACTAAACAAGTGTCATTATTAAATTTTCTAACCAAAAGAAAAGAGTACCTGAAGCAAAAAAAAATGAACCCACAAGCATCAGACATAAACATCATGAAAGGGTGAATCATGGAGGGGCACTACATCCTCCCCCCCTAAGGTTTGAATTACTCCTGGAAGTCACAAGGTTAGAATAAAACATACTCACATTAGTTCAAAAAAAAATTAAATAATACCACTTCACCTTTCCTTTAATGTAAATACTAGCACCAACAAATAATAAAGCAAACCAAAAGTAAAACCATTACCTAAACCTTAACAAAGGTCAAGAAGTAGGAATAACTAACCACAGACATCAAACAACATAGATAAGGTGGCAGATTAGATACTCATCCTCTTTGAGGATGATGGCTAGGGTAGGGGACCATATGTTATCTCTGATGAACTGTTCCATTGGGTTTAAGGCACGCTCAAACTTGCTAATTCAGGTGGAGTCAATGCCTAGTACCTACAACCTACAACACACAAAACGATCATGCGCACATATCCATATAAACAGTCACACCGTGAAAGGAAATCACAGCGTAGCAGGGTACTCACAAGTGAGTAATGTGACACTATCCCTTTCACTCAATCACATCTGAAGACAACACTCAGTAATCAAATCTACTCGTAAACCATCCACTACATAACAATCAGAATGATAATCACATAATGGTCATGATAGAATAATCACATACTGATCAAAACAATGCATCTAACGTCATGTAATACATCAAGTTGATTCATTACATAATAATGCTACCCTTCCATAAAATGCAACATAATTATGCACACAAAGAACACATTTTTCCATTAAATACATCATTTATAGACAAGGAATTCCACTATATTCATTATTCAACACTAAATCTCATAACATATGCGACACAAGATCATGATTTTACACCTTTTTAGAAGCATGAAAACACAATTTTATCATTTCATACACATTATATTCATGATCTAACATGCATTCTTCACATACACACACAAATTCACATCACTGGAAGTCACATCACAAGGCTACACAAGGGTCCATAATGCATCCCCGATAGAAAGAATATTGGTGCATTGTGCACTACACCAAGGGTCCTATCCTTTCACCGCTTTTTGCACCATTGGATAAACACTACCAAAGGACAAGTGTAAGTTTGTTAGGCGAGGATGACAGAAAGGAGAAAACATCATCTCAAGATTCTAAGAAACTAGGACGACATAATGGGTACATACGTATCTAGAGTACCCAGTGTATGAACCTAGGCTCTAATATCATATGTAACGCCCCGCCACAGAACCCCAGGGGACAACACATCTAAGCTACAAAAATGAAAAAAAAAATTAGGAAATAACAGAGATATGTACAACTTACCATAACATATAAACTAAGCTAATTCCTCTAAGGTTCCATGACTGCATTACTAACACAACTAATAACAAGAACTAAAAATTGATCATGATTTAACTAACAATCAAGAGTTCATTTTAATCCACCACATTAAATGATTAAGAAACATACATTTCCATACCATATCATTAGATAAATAATAATTAAAGATCATATATATAGAGCTAAATCATAGATTTTCGACTCACTATGGACAACTCTAGCTCTTCTAGAAATTTTCACCTAAAAGGAGAGAGATAGGACCCAAAAATGCATAGGGTTCATTCAATTAATGTTATGTGTGATGTTTTTATGCCTAAATGAAGTAAACTAAATAAAATTGATTGATTAAAATGAACTAGAATGAATGCAAAGTGCAAGGTAAAGCTATGTTTGAAAACACATTGTGTAATGAAATAACTAAGTAAATGAAGAAATAATGCGGAACAAAAAGAGAAGGGATGAATCTGAGTGCACCTAAATGAAATGTGATTATTCTGGAGTGTTTTGGATGCTGATGAAAAATACTAATTTGCACAATGGGACTCATTCACCCAGGGTGGCAAATTAGTCCTCCTCTTGGTAAAACAGTGTTGGGAATTGGTTTCTGACAGTCGGGATCTAGAATCTGACAAAACTTAGATTTTTTAGTCCTAAGGTGGGACTCACTCACCACTGATGGCGAATCAGTCCACTCCCAAAATTTTGGAAAATCTGAAGGCAACTCTGCAACACTAGATCTGGAAATGTCTGCTTATTGGGTTGTCGAAGTTAGTTCTATGGGAAATAGACAAAAAATTCTCTTCAAGCTTGAAATACACTTTAGTTGACTTGAACACCTAGTTTATTTTTCTTTCCACTTTTCAACACAAAAATTCTTGATAAATCTGCATACCTAAGTCTACAAACACACATGCAAGAGGGGAAAATGGTTGGGGGTTAGAAAATAGGGGTTTTCCTTGGTCAAACCCCACTTGAAGTAATCAAACCCTTAATAGAATAATGAAATGTAAAGGAAAGATAAACTAACAACATGCAAATGCTATTAACTCACTAAACCTTTGATAATGTAAGTCTAAAGTAATGTCAATGGATGCTTCAAAGTGCTTGAATGCTACTTGAAAAAATGTTGAAAGATGCTTGAATGCTTGAGATTGAATGCATGAATGAGAAGATGTGTTGGAGATGTAAAATGAGGTGAAAAATGCCTAAACACAATTGGGAAGAATACATCAGCATTACAATAAATGGTACAAATGAGATACAAGTCTAATACATGTACATAAAAGACTGTCTTCTCAAACTCTAACATTAACTGGAATCTGCTACACAAGGTGCAACCTCCATGCACATGAACAACAACAAGGGAAACCTAATGGAGGAAAAATCACCAACCTCTTGACTATGTGGAACCCTAAGGTCCACCCCCCATGCTAGGAGATAACATAAGGTCCCACTACAACAATCAGTCAAGAAGACAAAAGGCTAACATAAACAAGGCTATACATGACTCCAACACAACACTGCACCATCATCAACATCACATACAATACATACATCGCTTCCAGAGGCATCCACACAATAGGAGGAGAAACATGACTAGGGAATACTAGACTGCAATAGGGAAGAGTGCCATCGCATAGCTTGATATGGGTTACCCATGTGAATCTTGTAATGCCCAACCACGAAACCCTAGAGGACAACACATTAGGACATAAAATGAGACAAAATTTTTTTGAAAGAGCAATAATTACACGATTATGAAGGAAATAATAACTCAATTCCTAACCTAAGTCCTCTAAGGTCCGTGACTATGCTACTTGACTTCCATCAACTAAACTAGCAAGAGACTATAAATCATTACATTAAACAAATTATAACATCAATATGAATTCCTTTTCATCATCACATTTTCAAGAGCAACCAATATGATTTATCCATTTATACTAACAATATAACATCAATATTCATCAAATGGACAATAATATCAATTACAATTATCATTACAAGAGAGATTTTACTATAATTACAATAATACATCATTACATCATTACATCTTGAACCACAATGTCTCTTCGCAAATAGGTGAGGAAAGTACATCAGGAGAATAATACATATTACATTAGATTAATATACATTACATGAAATATAATCCACATGGACTGGAACAAGTGCATAAGTCTTCAAATCTAAGAGAAGTCACCATGAGCATGAACAAAGTGAGGGAACCCAACGGAGTGCATGGCACGTTCCACCTAACCATGTGGAACCCTAAGGTCGACCCCCCATGCTAGGAGATAGCATTAAGGTCCCACCATAATATCCAAGAGACAAAAGACAACACAAAGAACAACAAGACTCCAATGCACAAGTATAGTACAACATCATACGATAGTAACACCACTTCCAAAGGCACACATCATTGAGGGAAACAAGAGGCAAGGGAATACTAAGTTGTCGTAAGAGGAGCATCATCACATAGTTTGCTATGGAAACTTGGTGTAACCTTCCTAGGCTACCGTACTACTTGGCCACCTCTACCGGCCGTCAGACCCCCATATAAACTATGCGGGACCAACATACCTTCCAGTCAGACTAGGCAGTTGATCTTGCCATTCTAGGTCTTCCACTCATCCCAAGCGTAAACAAGCACTTGAGCCATCAGTGAGGTGTTATCTTGATTAATGTGAACTACCCAACCCCCTAATTCATTTTAGATTATCACTTGATTAAACTCTTAATGAGTTACCATGGACCTGCCACTTTGTGTGCCAAACACCCATTAAGATCCACTCCCACTACTAACAACTAGGAGACCCAATGAAATCAAAAAGAGTTAAGCCAACATGCACAATCACAAGATCTCATTAACAAATACAAGTAGGTGAGGCATTACCCTTCCCACACTCAAATTCCAACCACATTGGTGAATATACTATGCAAGGCTAATGTTCATCATAACACAAACAATACAAAACCAACCATAACCAAGGTTTATCAAAATTTCCATCAAGAAGACAATTATCCCTAGCCTCTGTAAACTCCTAATACTCACTTCACAAGATAAAATAATCTTTGAACAAAACCCACAATTCATTTCCAAACAACACCGATTCACTTGCTTCATAAAACAATTTAAACAATAAAAGGAAAGTAGATTCTAGAGTGGTTCACCAACACTTCCACATCATAACACTAAATATAGATTCACATCTAATAGTTTGGACCAACAACAGAATCATGGAAAGTATATTGATCCTTTAACATATTGATTTCTAGTTCAAGGTATTCAACATAACTAACCTAATCTAAATCCATAATTTGAATTTACATTTACTTAATTACCGATGGATCAATTCTTTATACTAAATATTCCCTCCATTTCTTTTATCTACAAACACAATTATTTAATAGTAAGAAACAACAATACTCTTTTAATGTATTCAATTATACATATATGTATACTAAAGTATACACACACACACACACACACACATATATACACCATACATATACTTCTACAAGTATCTATATTTGTATATATATGTATATTTATATATAGATTATATAGATTATATATATATAGATTATATATATATATATATATATATATATATTATATATATATATAGATTATATATATATATAGATTATATATATATATATAGATTATATATATGTATATAGATTATATATATATAGAGATATATATATATATATATATACTGGTTTAGTTATATATATGTGCATAATTACGTTGCGTTTTGTGGAAATATAGCATTTTGATGAATCAGCTTTGATGATAGATATGTAGTAGATGGATTATGATGTAATTGTTGTTGATGTGGATTATTGTTTGAAGTGTCTTCGTGGGAGGAATAGTGTAGCATTACTCATTGGTGAGTACCCAGCTACGTTGCAAATTCCTCTCACGGTGTGCTTGATTGTTTGATATATATAAATATATATATATATTGTTTGACAGTTTGTTTGATGTAGGTTGCATGTACTAGACATCAACTCCACCTAGATAGTCAAGTCTGAACGTGCCTTAAGAACCCAATGGAAAATGTTGAACATAGATAACTTAAGATTCCCCACCCTCGCCATCACCCTCAGAGAGGATGTGTATCCTATCAGTCTGTGTTGTTTGAATTTCTGCTTGTACCCAATCTGGTAATTGTTTGATATTGGTTCGTTTGATTATTGATGTGGTTGTATTTTTTGTATGTTTTATTCTAACCTTGCGACTTATAGGAGTAATTCAGATCTTGTGGGGGGAGGATGTAGTGCTCCTCTGCGTTTCACTCTGACTATGTTGCTCGATTATGATATGGTTCATCTCTTTTGTTGTTGTGTTTTGTCATTCATTTTGCTTTGGAGTCAGGTACTGCTTGGATTTATGTTCGTTTGAGTTAATTGTTGGTCAAAGCTTGATTGATCATTATTTTTTTTAAATAAAAGATTAATGGGGATAAAAGTATTTGATAATTTTAAATATATGTTTTAATATAATTGTAATTTTAATAAATAAAATATTATTATTGTTGGTTAGATTTAATAAATTAAAATTATGGCTTAAAATGAAATATTTAAATAAATATAATAAACTATGAGATTGTGCAAATATTAAAGTATGGTAAATAATAAAAGAAAATAAATTAAATAATTTAAGGGAGTGAATGCAGTTACAGATGGTGGAGAATAATAAATAAATCAGTTAGAGTTAACTGGGAGAGGGGATTTTGGATTATTTTCCATGAAACTAATTATGCATTTGGTTGTGTGGAAGTTTCTTGTTCTTGGAGCTATTTCTCTGGTTCTTGGAAAAAAATTCTTGGGGGTTTTGGAAACTGGAGATTGGGGGTTTTGCAGTGCATGGAATCTTTGAAGGAATAGAAGTTGGAATCTGGAAGATCTCTGCATCAGGACTTCAGCTCTATATATCAAGCATATATACTAGGTTCCAATGTAATCCCTCCATTTTAATGTTGAAAAAGAAATGAATGATGCAAGAGTTGTTGTCTAAAATAAAATAAATATTCTTAATCTCTTAATTAATAGTATTGGGAAGATTCTTGAATCTAGAAATACCTCGTTTCTTTCTTTTTCCAGCCACTTAACTTTCCTTGATTTGTTGAATTCAATTGATTTTGTTAAGTATTTAACTCCATAGGAATCAATTGTATTGTATTCAATGTTAGCTCTTCATATACAACACCATGTAATTTGTATAGATAGCTCTTCATACATAGCGTCTTTATTTATTAACTAAATAGTACTTCACTATCTATTCCTTGTCTTTAGTTTGTATCACCATTCGGGTCTTAACCTCATCAGAAGTTTGTGAGCAATAGAAATCATGCCATCATCAGGTAATTCCTATCTATGCATAATATGAATAATCAGCCCCACTAGTGAATCTATGTTATCTTCTAATCTAGTTATCCTTTTGTTGCCTTCACACTATATAATTAAATCAATATACTTGTTTTGTTTTGTCATCAATCTTAAATGGTGTTTTTGTCTGTCCATTCATGCGGGTTTGGATAAACATTTGAAATATAATTATGTGTATATCACAAAGCAATCTCTAAGTTCCTCAATTTTATCTTGGAATCTGTGTGAACTAATTTTAAACATGGTCTTATTAGAAGTGAAGCCGCTTCATATTCATCTTATTTTATCTAGAATATTTATTCCTTCTAAATACGATGCCATGCAATCAACATACCTTGGGCTATGTCAATAGAAATGTGGGTTATCTTATTTGAACTGTTGTCTTTTTCGGCTCTCACCATCACCTCTATCCTTTGTGTTAAGCTAATTTGAGTTTCGAAATAGTGAATCTCTAGTTGAGTTTTGCATAATATGAACTGACAATATATGTTTCAAAGCTCTAGATCATTGGTTTTATCTTGTGTCTCTTATTGTATGTTGCCATTATTTTCTTCAAAAAAATATATATCTTATGATCTAAGTTAATTGACACCATATATGCTAAATAAGTTTGCATTTTCCTTGAGGCTAGGCCACTGCCCTATTATTGGCTATCCATTCTTTGCATAAATAAATCTATTGAGAAATTCACTATTGTCCTTTTGTTTTACCACTGCCCCTCTCTTCGTGCTTTAAATCTTAGTATAAGCCACTGCATCCATACGATGCTAGATAATAGGTTTAATTCTCCTTCATTTCATAGAAACTAGATAATCGATGTAGATCTGTACTTATCTCCTTGTCCATCGCCTATTATCATATAGTCTCTGTGGTGCCTTGGATAGTTATGAACTAAAAGTTGAGTAGATGAAAACTTAAGTTCAAAAACTAAATATAGAATGTGTAGTGCCCCTCAATTTTCTTTGGTTTTGGACAGATACTTGGATTTTATTTGGAATTTATGATACTATTTGATGACACTTGGATATTGTGATACTTTGATGCTTAGTTATGATAATAATTGATGACACAGTTATATTTGATATTTTATGATTATATCATGCTTAGTAGCTCAGTTTAATTGGTATGTGAGTCATCATTGATATGAGTATTATGTGTTTATTGGATGTATATTCTATCATGATTGGATATTTTCTTATTGTGTGTTGATGTATTGGTGAAGGGGAACAGGGTCGCATCACTCACTTGCGAGTGCCCTACGACGCTGCGATTTTCCCTCCATGGTGTGATCCACTATTTTCCCTATGCACATATTCAACTGTGTGATTTTTTGCAGGTTGTAGGTACCAGGCACTGACTCCACCTGAATTTCTAGGTTTGAGTGTGCCTTAAACCCATTGGAGGTTGTTGTTTCAGAGGTATCATTGGGTCTCCCACATTGAGCCATCATCCTTGTCAAGGATGAGTGTTTGATGTCACATTCTGTCTGTAAGGTCAGTTCAAGTCATTTTGTTGATGTAGTGGTCATTTTGCCTCTTGTTTCACCTTTCAGTCAAGTATTGATTGACAGTATGTTATTTGAGTAATGTAGATGATTGTGCCTTTGTTTGATTATCTCGTTAAGTAAAGATGATTGAAATCAAAAGGGATTTGGAATAATTAAATGAAAGCTTTTATATAGTTATGCCTTGACTAAATAAAATTTATTAAAGTTCTTATTTGATTTTTATAAATTAAACTTTATGGTTTAAAATGAAATATTTAAATAAATATATTAAATTTAATGGGATTGTGCAAGAAAATTATATGATAAATTAAACTAATAAACTAAATATATTAGAAAGTTAATTAAGTGTGTGTAATTGCAAGTTATCATTTAAAAATTATAAAATAAAAACAAGTTGAGAAAATTGTGAATAGTGGAGAAAACAAATTAGTTAATTCAATGAAGTGATGCAATTATAGATAGTGGAGGATAATAAATTAATTAGTGGGAGTTAATTGAAGAGGGGATTTTGGATTCTTTTTTTGGGGGGGGGAACTAATTTTGCATTCTGTGTATGGGAGTTTCTTGTTCTGGTTCTTGGAGCTTGTTTCTGGTTCTTGAAAGTTTGATTTTGTAGCTTGGAGGCTTGGGGTTATACTATTTTGGAGGCTTTATACTGGAGTAGAGGTTCATCAAAAGATTGAAACTCTTGAAAGGAAGCTGAATCTGTATCTAGAATTTAGACCCAACAACACTTTCAGCTCTATGACTCGAAATAATCTAGGTTCCATGCTTTCTCCCAGTTATAATGTTTTCTCAAAAAATAATATTGCAAGATTAGATTGTTTGAAGCAAAATAATAAATAATTAAATTACTAAGTGCCCTGTCAATGGTTGTTTTGTATTCTTTTGTCAATTTTTCCCTGTAATTCCTTTTTAAGATTTTCAGTTGCAATAATGGTTAAATTTCTCCATTTTCGATTTGGGTGTAAAACTTTGCCCCCCTTTTGATTGTCTTCAAATCTCACTTCCCATTCCTTTGGTAGCTATCTAGTTATTCAATTGCTCATGGCATCAATTGTTCTACCCATTAAGATAGATATATGCCCATACCCTATTTCATATGTGGATTTTCATTACTTCTCTATACTGGCCGAGCAAGATAGATGATGATAAGAGTTTTGGCTTTATGCTTGTCTTTACATTTATGCCAAAATTTTAGAGCCTTTAAATCAAATCTATTTCAGGCATACCCCGAATTATCGGTTCTAGGGGATAAGATTCTTTGAAGAAATTTGGCAAAGAATTTGTACCTTGTCTATGTCCTTATTTTCCATGTTTCATTCATTGGCCTTATTCTTGTTTCATTCACAGACTTTATCTTTTATTAGAATCTGAAGGCTTAGATAACTAACTCTTTTTTAATGCAATTTGTTTCCTTATAAAATGCATGTACCTTTTTATGGCCAACAATCCATCCACACCAGGGAATCTTTTAAATTCCTCAATCTTTCATCAACCTTATTACTATTTGAACCATACCACACCTACCTACTTTGCACATATGTTCTTTGAATGGAACATATGACGTAGCATTTTTAGGATCCAACTAAAATGCAATGTTGCTGAAAATACTTAGTCTTAATCATATACGCACTTTATTGTAGCTCACTACGCTCTTTGCATATTCATGTAGATTTCGGTGGTCCACTATTGTATACTCTTGTAGATTTTCGTGGTGATTTAGGTTTTATCATTTTCTAATATAAATGATATGCATGTAATTTGTATTTAGATTTAAGTATCAATCAAATTTTAATTGATATCCTTTTTCTCATGTCATCGTTGTATGCATGGAACTTGGCATACTTCATATGCTATGTTGTTAATAATTTGAATTTGATGCGGTATATATATATATCGTGGTATAAAGATTACTATGGGTTCAATGACATATAAGTGGATTACATATTTAAATGCACACATTTACTTCCATTCAAGTTTTACTTTGCACATACAGAGATTAGTTGTTAATGGGTAATTTGTATGTCGATATATATATATATATGGATATATAGTTATAAAGGTTTGGATATAAATGTTTATATATATACATTGCTGCACTTAAATTATTATATGGATAATAGTATTCTATTAATCAATACATGTATATACTTATATGCTTTGTGTACTTGTAAAGGGATATTGTTACTTTATATAATGGGATTTAACTAAACGAAACTAAAAGAACATTAAGTAAGAATAGATTGATGTATTCAATCTTGATTAAATAAAAGATCTATATTTCACAAACTTGGAATGGTGGCATCATAGATCTATTATGTAATCCATGAGTAAATTATTGTTTAAGTGTCTGTATGAAGGAAAAGGAATGAGTATTGATTGGAAATGATTGCTCAACTGTGCAATTGTTTAAGTCAAATTGTGAGGTGATCATTAGAGTCTTCTAGAGGCTAAGGAGAATTGTCTTATTGATGGAATTCTTTGATAATCTTTGAGATATTTTTTTTGTATTAAATGAGTAATTTATGATCATTAGCCATGTACAGTATATTCACCAATGTGGTTGGAATATGTGAGCGGGAAGGGATATGCCTCACCTTGTTGTTTACATTTATGAGATTTTGTGATTGTGCAAGTTGACTTTGCTCTTTGGATTTCATTGGGTCTCCTAGTTGCTAGTAAGGGAGTGGCTCTCAATGGGGGCTGGTGCACAAAGTGGTGCCTGGGTAACCCATGTGGGATTTCCATAATTAAGAGATAACCTAAAATGAATTAGGGGGTTGGGTAGTAATCATAATAATCAAGATAAGTGAATGCCTCACTCATGGTTCAAGTGCTCGTTTAGGATTGAGATGAGTTGGGAAGGCTTGGTTGGCAAGATGATCTTCGTTGTCCTCATTAAAGGAAGATTGGTTCCACATGTGTCACCTTATGGGGTCGGCAACTAGTAGGAGACTGCAGGGTAACCATAGATGGGGGTCGGTGGCTAGTGATAGACTGCCAAGGTAACCCATGTCATGACCATGCGATGACACTCCCTCTCGGTCACGCCCACAAAAGGATATGAAAATCACGGAAAAACCTATCTTGGGAATTGGACATTCTAGCAAGCGACTAATATCTTTTCATGGTCGTTCATTTACTTGTCAAACCAGGGAATGTATACTTGAAATGGAGCGGCACTGTATGTGCACTAAGAACCAGTTTCAGCCACAGCCTATCGAAAATAAATACTTGGAAAGAATTCTACCTACGTTATAGGAAGGTAATGCAAGGTTCTCTAAACTCAACCATAATTTAACCAAAGAAGAAATCATAACAACTACGACTGAGAAACAAACTATGAACTGGCCTTATGCTGTAGGAAAAATATAAGACCGAGTTTGCACAGAAACTTCAAAGATGAAATCTAACTTATGATCAATAGAAAATGAACGGCTAACTAACTAACTATAGATACTTACTAAGTGGGCCCCCTTAGCAAGCATCAACTAACTATGCAAGTACTAAACTCAGAACTTCATCAAATTTTATTCATAAACTTAGAATGGTGTACATTGTTCTATTCATATGAAAACTAACAAAAAACTCTATCTCTTGTCATACATACTCTGCTTTTTATTATCATAATAACTTTTACATGATATCCTTTCTATATCACTATGCTTTCTCACTCGTGCAGGAGGAACGCTTATTTAAATCAGGAAAAGAACTAACTAACTAACCCTAACAGAGAAAGACGTGGATGTAAATGTATCTTGGAATCGAGGAACAGACTAAATAAATGAACTTATCCACTCAACACGATTTAGAGAGAATTCAGAATTCCACTCTTTCCAAATTAATTGACATTTAAATTCCTTCCCAACAATTTCGGTCAAAGAGTCTTCGCCAGAATAACTTCCTCAAAGTCCTGTAGGAAATGTACTTTACTGCAAGGATGAGAACAGCTGTGCTTGACTCGTTCATACTTTCTTCAACAATCCTGCAAAACACAAGGCAACAGAAGTGAATGGAAACATGCATGGCAACATACGTGATATTTATTTATTAATCACATATCAAATTTACTTCATCATTCAAAAACTACACGCGTTATACCAGTCATTTGAAAAGTCAAACAGGGTAATAAATATAGACATATCAACATGATAGGCTGCAAGAATATAAAAGTGTATTGCTACAGGATATCCCCCAATAAAAGGTTTCTAAAGAGTTTAAACAACCATGAACAACAAAAGTAAGGGTATTAAAAGTACACCATGATACCCAAATTATGAGCATACTTTGGGCTCATCACCTCCTATGACAACCTAGCATTTTCTGGCCTCTAGTTTTCCCTTGATATTGTGTACCTCTGGAAGTGATGTTACTGTCTTTTAATGTTGTACTTTACTTGTTCATTGATGTTATGTTAGCCTTGTGTTGTCTATTGTCTTTTTCCTGATTGCAATGGTGGGACCCTTTTCTATCTCCTAGCACGAGGGGTGGACCTTTAGGTTCCACATGGTTGGGTGGAAATTGCATTGTTCTCCATTGGGTTCCCTCTCCATGTTCTTGATTGTGGTGACTTCTCCTGGATGGAAGGCATTTGCATTTGTACCAGCTCATGTGGATTGTTACTCTTGTACTTGTATTGTATCATAATTTGATGTATCATGTATCATACTTGATGTACACTCCTCACATGTATATGAGGATATATTGATGTTTAGTTGTATAAAATGTAATGATGTAAATTGGCGTTGAACTCTATTGTGTAGTGGATTATATAACAAATGTTATTGTATATGTAAATAAATGAATTGATTCAAGTGATCTATATGGAATATATGTTATGGTTGTATCATATTTGATATTGTAAATGTGATGGTTAATGTACCTTCTTATAGTAGTTGGAATCTAATTAATGTGATGACTCTCAGTTCTCGCTTGATAAACTAATGGGAATTAAGTAGTGTAGTTATGGACCTTAGAGGACATAGGTTAGATTTTTGTTAATGTTTCATTTACAATAATGTATTTAATGCACTTAAAAAAAAAGATGTTCTATTTTAGGTGTTAGTGTGTTGTCCTCTAGGGTTTCATGGTGGGGTGTTACACATGGTATCAGAGCCCAAGTTCAAACATTGGGTTCTCTGGGTATAAACAATACCCCATTAAGTGTATTAGTTGTCTAGATTTTGAAGTTTACATTTTCCCTTGTTGACCTCGTCTAACACCATGAACTTGCCCTTGGTGGATTCTATGTAGGATAATACCTAGAGGTCAGGTCAAGGTTGAGGGTGTGGAAGAGGTCATGGTGGTGGCTATGGGGCCAACCTCCAGGGCTCCCCTCCCTAGCATTCCCACGAGTTTGAGTTTGAGGAATAATAGGGTTCCCAAAACAATCAAGGAGGTGGATGATAAAATTCGAATCAACTAGGGTTGGAGGGTGCACAATTGCATCACTTACTTGAGGAGATTCTTTCCTGTCTTGGTCTAAGACAGGAGGGTGAGTAGTTGGCGATTAGAGAGAGGGAGAGGTCTCCCAGGAGGAGAGAGATTGCATGTGAGTAGTATGCCATATTAGCTGGTCATATGAGGGACCTTTTGCGAGCACGTCCTCCTACATTTGATGGGACTGGCAGTGGTTTAGAGGCAGAGACTTGGTTAATTGATATAAATAAGTGTTTCACTATGCATCCATATGGTAGCAATACCAAGGCTAGGTGCACTATTATGCATCTCTGAGGTTTTACTTCCATGTGGTGGAAATTAGAGCAGAAGCTCCATTTGGATATAGATTTAGTATCGTGGGAGATGTTCTTAGAGAGATTCAGAGCTTAGTTCTTTTCTAATCATTGGTGAAAGTGTCATGCAGATGAGTTACATGAGTTGAGACAAATGGCGATGTCATATGAGCAATATGACTGAAGATTTTATGAACTTAAGCAGTATGTTGGCATTGAAGATGATGAGGGTATGTCAGTACAACACTTTATCAAGGTATTGAATGCCCGTATTAGCGGTGGTGTTCAGGTATTTGAGCCAAAAAACATGGAGGTAGTTGTGGAGAAGGCTCAGATAGTTGAGGAAAATTTGGATATGGCTTTAGGTGGTCATATAGGTGTACAGTTCAGTAGTGCACCTTCAGTTGGTGTCGAATCTTAGGGTGGTACATCTCAGGCTATGAATTCCTCTAAGGGACATCAAGCAACTGCTAAGGGTGAGTACCAGCAGCAACACTCTCAGTCAAAATATGAGAATTCTCAGTCTCATCATGGTGGAAATTGGTTTTAGAAAAAGAGGGATCAAAGTTGGCAGCAAAAAAAACATGATCATTTTGATCAGCCAGCACAAAGTTCTCAATCTGTAGTTAGTGGAGGTAGTTTTCCATAGTCTAGTGCACCTCTAGGTGATAGAGGATTCGACAGAGGTACAAGATGTTTCGCTTATGGTTAGTAGGGTCACATTGCTAGGCAGTGTCCTCAAAAAGGCACATCTGGATTTACTCAGACACTAGCGGCTTCAGAGCCAACAGTAGGGGATGCAGGCAGATCACACAAAGTTTTTGCAGCAGTTGAGAACTGCTAGGTCAAACATCAAGACACAATTGTTGAGACTTCTATAGAGGATGGGCATCATTATTTGGAAACCATACTCATCCTATAGCTTCGGGTATTGACCCTCGAGGGGTGAGTCATGGTCTAGGTGAGGGTCCAGTGGGATCCTAGTGTCAAGTCTTTTGTCTCTTGAGAGGATGTATTCCAGATGCAGGAGTTTTACCCGTTTCTGTTTGCAGGTTTCTAGGAGTAAGCCTCATCCTAGAGGGGGAAGGATGTAGTGCCCCTCAGTTTGCTTTTATTTTGGATAGATACTTGGATTGTATTTAGACTTTATGATACAGTTTGATGACACTTGGATACTATGATACTTTGATGCTTAGTTATGACTATATTTGATGACACTATTATATCTGATGTTTTATGATTATATCATGCTTAGTAGACCAGTTTAATTGTTATGTGAGTTATCATTGATATGAGTATTATGTGTTTATTGGATGTATATTCTATCATGATTTTTTATCTTCTTATTGTGTGTCGATGTATTGGTGAAGGGGAATAGGGTCGCATCACTCACTTGTGAGTGCCCTACGATGTTGTGATTTTCCCTTCACGATGTGATTGACTGTTTTCCTTATGCACATGTTAGACCGTGTGATTTGCTATAGGTTGCAAGTACCAAGCACTGACTCCACCTGAATCACCAAGTTTAAGCATGCCTTAAACCCATTAGAGGTTATTGTTTCAAAGGTAGCATCGGGTCCCCCATGTTGAGCCATCATCCTCGTCGAGGATAATTTTTTGATATCACATTTCGTCTGTAAGGTTAGATCAAGTCATTTTGTTGATGTAGTGGTCGTTTTGCCTCCCGTTTCACCTTTCGGTCAAGTATTGATTGACAATATGCTATTTGAGTAATGTACATGATTGTTCCTTTATTTGATTATCTCATTAAGTAAAGATGATTGAAATCAAAAGGGCTTTGGAATAATTAAATGAAAGCTTTTATATAGTTATGCCTTGATTAAATAAAATTTATTAAAGTTCTTATTTGATTTTAATAAATTAAACTTTATGGTTTAAATTGAAATATTTAAATAAATATATTAAATTTAATGGGATTGTGCAAGAAAATTATATGAGAAATTAAATTAATAACTAAATATATTAGAAAGTTAATTATGTGTGTGCAATTGCAAGTTATGATTTAAAAATTATAAAAGAAAAACAAGTTGAGAAAATTGTGAATAGTGGAGAAAATAAATTAGTTGATTCAATGAAGTGATGCAGTTACAGATAGTGGAGGATAATAAATTAATTAGTGGGAGTTAATTGAAGAGGGACTTTTGGATTATTTTTTAGGGGGTACGGGAGTTTCTTGTTCTAGTTCTTATAGCTTGTTTCTGGTTCTTGAAAGTTTGATTCTGTAGCTTGGAGGCTTGGGGTTATACTAGTTTGGAGGCTTTATACTAGAGTAGAGGTTCATCAGAAGATTGAAGCTCTTGGAAGGAAGCTAAAGCTATATCTAGAATTTAGATCCAGCAACACTTTCAGCTCTGTGACTCGAAATAATCAGGTTCCATGCTTTCTCCTAGTTATAATGTTTGCTCAAAAATGAATATTCCAAGATTATATTGTTTGAAGAAAAATAATAAATAATTAAATTACTAAGTGCCACGTCAATGGTTTTTCTATATTCTTTTCTCAATTTTGACTGTAATTCCTTTTTAAGCTTTTCAGCTGCAATAATGGTTAAATGTCTCCACTTTTTATTTGGGTGTAAACCTCTTCCCCTCTTTTGATTGTCTTTGAATCTCACTTCCCATTCCTTCAGTAGCTATTTGGTTATTCAATTTCTTATCGCGTCGGTTGTTCTACCCATTATGATGGATTTATGCCCATACCTCATTTCATATGCAAATTGTCATTACTTCTCTGTATTGGCCGAGCAAGATAGATGATGACAAGAGTTTTGGCTTTACACTTGTCTTTGCATTTATGCCAAAGTTTTAAAGCCTTTAAATCAAATCCATTTCGTGCATACCCCACAATTCTAGGTTCCAAGGGATAACATTCTTTGAAACAGTTTGGAAAACAATTCGTATCTTGTCTATGTCCTTATTTTCCATGTTTCATTCGTTGGCCTCATTCTTGCTTCGTTCACTAACTTTATCCTTTATTAGAATCTGAAGGCTTAGATAACTAACTCTTGTCGAATGCTATTCATTTCCTTATCAAATGCATACATACCATTTTATGGCTAGCAATCCATCCGCACCAGGGCATCTTTTAAATTCCTCTATCTTTCATCAACCTTATTACTATTCAAACCACACTGCACCTGCGCACTCTACGCAGATGTTTTTTGAATGGAACATATGACGCAGCATTTTTAGGATTCAACTAAAAGGCAATGTTTCTAGAAATACTTAGTCTTTTATCATATATGCACTTTATTGTAGCTCGCTGCGCTCTTTGCATATTCCTGTGGATTTCGGCGGTTCACTTTTGTATACTCTTGTAGACTTTGGTGGTGGTTTAGGTTTTATCGTTTTCTAATCTAAATGATATGCATATAATTTGTGTTTATATTTAAGTATCAATCGGATTTTAATTGATATCCTTTATCTCATGTCGTCGTTGTATGCATGGAACTCGACATACTTCATATGCTATGTTGTTAGTAATTTGTATTCGATGCGGGGTATATATTTATATATCGTGGTATAAAGATTATTGTGGGTTTGATGACATATAAGTGGACTACATATTTAAATGCAAGCATTTGCTTCCATTCGTTGTACTTTGCACTTACAGAGATCGGTTGTTAATGGGTAATTTGTATGTCGATATATATACAGATATACACTTATAAAGGTTTGGATATAAATGTTTATATATATACACTTCTGCACTTAAATTATTATATGGATAATAGTATTTTATTAATCAATATATGTATATACTTATATGCTTTGTGTACTTGTAAAGGGATATTGTTACTTTATATAATGGTATTTAACTAAACGAAACTAGAAGAACATTAAGTAAGAATATATTGATGTATTGAATCTTGATTAAATAAAAGATCTGTATTTCACGAATTTGGAATGGTGGCATCATAGATCTATTATGTAATCCATGAGAAAATTATTGTTTAAGTGTTTGTATTAAGAAAAAGGAATGAGTATTGATTGGGAATGATTGGTTAACTGTGCAATTGTTTAAGTCAAATTGTGAGGTGATCATTAGAGTCTTCTAGAGGCTAGGAAGAATTGTCTTATTGATGGAATTCTTTGATAATCTTTGAGATGATTTTTTTGTATTAAATGAGTTATTGATGATCATTAGCCTTGCACAATATATTCACCAATGTGGTTGGAATATGTGAGCGAGAAGGGATATGCCTCGCCTTGTTGTTTATGTTTATGAGATTTTTTGATTATGCAAGTTGACTTTGCTCTTTGGATTTCATTGGGTCTCCTAGGTGCTAGTAGGGGAGTGGCTCTCAATGGGTACCGGTGCACAAAGTAGTGCTTGGGTAACCCATGTGGTATTTCTGTAATTAAGAGATAACCTAAAATGAATTAGAGGGTTGGGTAGTACTCACACTAATCAAGATAAGTGAATGCCTCACTCATGGCTCAAGTGTTCGTTTAGGCTTGAGATGAGTTGGGAAGGCCTGGTTGGAAAAACTATCTTCCTTATCCTCAAGAAAGGAATATTGGTTTCACATGTGTCACCCTATGGGGCCGGTTGCTAGTAGGAGATTGCCAAGGGTAACCATAGATGGGGGTCGAAGGCTAGTGATAGACTTTCAGGGTAACCCATGTCATGACCATGCGATGACACTCCCTCCTACAAAAACCTAGTCTTTTCTTGCCTCTTTATTCCCCTTGATGTTGTGTACCTACGGAAGTGATGTTACTATCATTTGATGTTGTACTTTACTTGTTCATTGATGTTATGTTAGCCTTGTGTTGTCTATTTTCTTTTGCCTGTTTGTGATGGTGAGACCCTTTGCTATCTCCTAGCACAGGGGGTGGACCTTCGGGTTCCACATGGTTGGGTGGAAAGTGCATTGTTGGGTTCCCTCTCCATGTTCTTGATTGTGGTGACTTCTCGTAGATGGAAGGCTTATGCATTTGTACCAACTCATGTGGATTGTTACTCTTGTACTTGTATTGTATCATAATTTGATGTATCATGTATCATACTTGATGTACACTCCTCACATGTATACGAGGAGATATTGATGTTCAGTTGAATAAAATGTAATGATGTAAACTAATGTTGAACTCTATTATGTAGTGGATTATGTAACAGATGTTATTGTATATGTAAATAAATGAATTGTTTCAAGTGATCTATATGGAATATATGTTATAGTTGTATCATATTTGATATTGTAAATGTGATGGTTAATGTGATGGTTAATGTACCTTCTTATAGTAGTTGGAATCTAATTAATGTGATGACTCTTAGTTCTTGCTTGATAAACTAATGGGAATTAAATAGCATAGTCACAGACCTTAGAGGACTTTGGTTAGATTTTTGTTAATGTTTTATTTGCAATAATGTATTTAATGCACTTCAAAAAAAAAAAATGTTCCATTTTAGGTGTTAGTGTGTTGTCCTCTAGGATTTCATGGCGGGGTGTTACAGAATTATTTTATTAAATGTTGTAGATTCACCTTTCATTCTAATCGAATGTTATTGAGGTTATTCGATGTGCGATTTAAAGTTCAATATATATTTATTTACATATATATATATGTTCATTACTTACATGCTGGAAAATTTTGTACTATAGTTTAATACAGAGTTTTTACTCATAAAATAAAATAAACTAGTATATATAATATATAAATATATATATATATATACCATACATGTATACTTCTACAATTATATATATTTGTATATATGTATATATATATATATATATACTAGTTTATTTTTTTTAAGAGTAAAAACTTTGTATTAAACTATAGTACAAAATTTTCCAACATGTAAGTAATGAACACATACACATATTGAACTTTAAGCCGCACATCGAATAATCTCAATAACATTTGATTAGAATGAAAGGCGAATCTACAACATTTAATAAAATCATTCTATATTTAGTTTCTGAACTTAAGTTTTCATCTACTCAGCTTTTAGTTCATAACTATCCAAGGCGCCACAGAGACTCTATGATAATATGCGATGGATAAGGAGATAAGTACAGATCTGCATCGATTATCTGGTTGCTATGAAATGAAGGATAATTAAATCTATTATCTAGCATCGTATGCATGCAGTGGCATAAAGTTTATGTCAAATAACTAAGATTTAAAGCACGAAGAGAGGGGCGGCGGTAAAACAGAAGGACAATAGCAAATTTCTCAATAGATTTCTTTATGAAAAGAATGGACAACTAGTAACAGGGAGGCGGCCCAACCACAAGGAAAATGCGAACTTCTTTAGCCTATATGGTGTCAATTAAAGATCATAAGATTTTTATTTATTTTTTGAAGAAAATAATGGCAACATTCAATAAGAGACACAAGATAAAACAAGCGACCTGGAGCTTTGAAACATATATTATCAGTTCATATTATGCAAAACTCAACTGGAGATTCACTATTCTAAAACTCAACTTAGCTGAACACAAAGGATAGAGGTGACAATGAGAGCCTAAAATGACAGCAGTTCAAATAAGATAACCCACATTTCTATTGACACAACCCAAGGTATGCTGATTGTATGGTGTCGTACTGAGAAGGAATAAAGATACTAGATAAAATAAGAGGAATTTGAAGCGGTTGCGCTTCTAATAAGACCATGTTTAAAACTAGTTCGCACATATTCCAAGATAAAACCGAGGAACTCATAGATTGCTTTGTGATACAAACATAATTATATTTCAAATGTTTATCCAAACTCGCATGAATGGATAGAAAAAAATACCATTTAAGATTGACGACAAAACAAAACAAGTATATTGATTTAATTATATAGTGCGAAGGGAACAAAAGGATAACTAGATTAGAAGATAACATAGATTCACCGGTGGGGCCGATTATTCATATTATGCATAGATAGGAATTACCTAATGACGACATGATTTCTATTTCTCACAGACTTCTGATGAGGTTAAGACCCGAATGGTGATACAAAATAAAGACAAGGAATAGATAGTGAAGTACTATTTAGTTAATAAAGAAAGACACTGTGTATGAAGAGCTATCTATACAAATTACATGGCGTTGTATATGAAGAGCTAACATTGAATACAATACAACCAATTCCTATGGAGTTAAATACTTAACAAAATCTATTGAATTAAACAAATCAAGGAAAGTTAAGTGGCTGGCAAAATAAAGCAACAGGGTATTTCTAGATTCAAGAATCTTCCCAATACTACGAATTAAGAGATTAAGAACATTTATTTTATTTCAAACAACAACTCTTCAATCATTCATTTCTTTTTCAACATTAAAATGGAGGGATTATATTGGAACCTGGTATATATGCTTGACAGAGCTGAAATCCTGATGCAGAGCTCTTCCAAATTCCATCTTCTACTCCTTCGAAGATTCCACACACTGCAAAACCCCCAAGAAAGTTTTTCCAAGAACTAGAGAAACAACTTAGAGAACAAGAAACTTCCACACAACCGAATGCAAAATTAATTTCACATAAAATAATCCAAAAGCCCCTCTCCCAGTTAACTCTAACTAATTTATTTATTATACTCCACCATTCGTAACTACATTCACTCCCTTAAATCAATTAATTTATTTTCTTTTATTATTTCCCATACTTTAATATTTGTACAATCTCATAGTTTAATATTTTTATTTAAATATTTCATTTTAAGCCATAATTTTAATTTATTAAATCAAACCAACATTAATAATATTTTATTTATTAAAATTACAAATATATTAAAACATATATTTAAAATTTTCAAATACTTTTATCCCCATTAATCCTTTATTTTTTAAAAATAATAATCAATCAAGCTCTGACCAACAATTAACTCAAACGAACATAAATCCAAGTGGTCCCTGACCCTAAAGAAAAACAAACAACAAAACACAACAAAAGAGAAGAACCATATCACAATCAAGCAAAACGGTCAGGGTGAAACACGGAGGGGCACTACAGATCTTCCAAGGCCCCAGCCCCCATCCTGGGTTACCCTGTTGACCTCTCTTGATCCCTGGCCCCCCCATAAAACTCATGCGGAATCAACATACATTTCATGAGGACAAGGTAGTTGATCTTTCCATTGCAGGCCTTTCCATCTCATCTCAAGTTTAAACGAGCACTTGAGCCATGAGTGAGGCATACATTATCTTAATTAATGTGATTTCTAGCCATTACCCTAATTCATTATTAAGCTTATCTCTATATTAAGAAACTCCCAAATGGGTTACCCTGGACACCACTTCGGATTCTGGCCCCCATTGAGAGCCACTCCCCCTACTTGCAACTAGTACACCCTACACAACAAGCAAGGTAGAAACCATCTTGCACACTTAACAATTCACATGAATCCAACAAAGCAAGGAATTTCTCATCTTGCTCACATAATCATAAAAATCCATATACAGTGCAAGGCATTACCCATCTTGGACACATAACATAACCATGAAAGTCAATACACAGCACAAGGCATCAACTATCTTGCATGCAACACATAACATTGTCAAACTACTTGCAAAGAGAAACCATCAAAAGAACCACACATGGAAAAATACTCCCTCCTAGCCTCTGGAAAACAACCTTAACCAACTTACACTTCCTGAGGGTAAACAACCTTGAACATACTTTACATAGACCAATCCATCATAAACAACTTCATAAATACTTAATCAAGACACTCTATCTTATCCAAGAATTTAGTCATCATATTATACCCTTGAAGACATTTCTTAAATCAAAGCAGTACTCAACACATGCACACAAATAACTGATGCATGTAATTAAACATGTAATTACTATGATATATATAATATTTAATTAAAATATAAATCTTAATACAATCCTTTCAAATTAAACAAGGAAACACATATTTAAATACATAAATAAACATATATATAAATATTCAATTCCAACTAAATGCATTATTATCGAATTTTAACATAACTCCCAAATGTCATACGTAGGAAATATAAATCACCAAGTCAATATAGAAGGATCCAATATCAATGTGTCATGCAGAAAAAAATTCACATCACCAAATCCAAATGCCAAGAATACGATGCAACCAACGACATGAAATCAAATATACTCAGTATCAAATACAAACACAAAAGTGGAACCTCAATGCAACATCAAATACCAGGCTTAACATAAATATATGTAATGCATTACAAATATCGATATGCTACATATAACATCGCAAGATGAATAGATGGAGTTTGCAATACACTGCATCAATGATACAAGTAGTAACAACATCGAATTTCAAACACGTCTCCAAAACAAAATCGAATGCCAACAATATAAGATATATTCATCGAATTCCTAATGAAAACTTCAGAATGTCCAAGGCAGGGATGAAATCGCAGGAAATAGTGAGAAAGCGGCACATGCGACATTTAGCAAATATATATATTAATCAAATCCCAAGCACTGCTATATGTAGCGACTATGAAATTCAACGCGAAAACAGTACTGAACCTCAAACAATAAATATGCAACGAACCATCAAATGATTTATATGCATCGACTTACAACACATCCCAACCCTAAATCACTACAACAACGAACTCGCAAGGGAATGGAGGGTGGCCAGGTGTGGTGCGGTTCCAATAGTGAGGGGACTGAGGAAAGCTAGAGGAATTAAAAAGATATCCTGATGTAGTTGGAATGAACGCCATAAAATGGTATGCAAAGTTGAAGCAATTGGCTTAGCGAATGAAAGCAACAAGGTATTTCCAGATTCAAGACTTTTACTTAATGTTGTGAGAGAGAATAAAAAAGAATCATTTATTGGCCACCATAATGAAAAGTTAGCATTTGCATTTAGTTGCTAAACATGGCCCTCGTACAACTATTAGAGTTGTTAAAAACCTTCGAGTATGATTAGATTGCCGCGCTGCATCTAATTTCATCTCCAAGATTGTTGCAAGAGAAATTGTTCTAACAGATGTGAACCATTTCCATCATTTTAAATAGGTACAATATTCTTGTGGAGAATATTGGTGGTGCTAAATGAAAAAATATGAAAAATAGGCTCGCACTATACTAATGTGCGTTGTTTCAGATATCCAGTAATAATGAAGGGACGTCCATCAAGCATAATAGGAGGGAAAGAATCTAATATAACTTTCCCAGGTTGACAATGCAAGATTTCTTCAAAATTAGCTCATCAAACAGAGAGAAGAAAAGATCCACCGATACGCTATAGAGGAACGGTAAAAAGAAATCAGCAGCAGGTTAGAGGAATTATGAGAAATGATGTAGTTGCAAATGTCGTATAGATGTGACAGGACAGCACATGAATTGTTCCAAACAATATGCCTTATAAAGGATGAAAGCTATGCCCAACCATCGCTCATGCTAAAATGGAAAATTTTGATACATGGTATGGACATCTAACGCACTAGAAGGATTTATAGAAAAAGCTTTAGAAGCTTCAAAAAGAAATGAAATCGGTTGGGTATAGAGTTGTTTGTCTAGAGACCCACAAAAAGATTGTCTCAAGAATCTATACACAAATCGAATGTCAACCAAGTACATCACATTTCAAGCATTGAACACCATAAAACATATCCATCAAATGAAATCAGAATAACAAGTATGAAACACAATATAGACTTCGACTGGAAATAACATCACATAATATGAAACCGCTAACCACAGTTTTGAATTTCTAAGTAGAACAATGTTAAAACATTCAAGAAATAAATCAGCAAATGTAAAAATGTTTTCTGAGAAATTGTAATGATTACAAAATATGCATAAAATACGTTTGCCCTAAAATTATAACCAACATGATTAAATCGTTAAAAAATTAGCACAATAGCACTATTGAAAGAACAAAAACTCATCTATAAATTTGTTTCCTCAAGTTGCTTTGAACAACGCCTTCCTTAGCCTATCCTTCTACATTCCTCCCTTCCAATAATCAACAATCGAATGCAATTCTTCTACAGATATTTTCTTGCAGATAAAGTTTTCTTTTATGGCAAAACCCCCAAAAAATCAATAATAATCCCTATCTCTCCCAAAGAAAATGATCATTATTCACAATAAGGAAAGCTATTTTATTTTTGAAAATGAAATCTAATAAAACTCAAAAATCTCCAATAGACAATCAGTTTCTTTTTTTGACAACAGTTTGAAGTCACGCATGTGGTCCAAGGAATCTTTTTCTATCTTTTATAATATTTTAATTGATTAATAATTACAAAATTTCAAATAATAATATTTTATTTTATATTATCATGTTTTCTCACATTTTAAATTTATTTTATTTCATCTAATATTACTTGCACTTTTAAATTTATTACTAACCATTAATAACATATTTATATCTATTTATTAAATAATTTTACTTAGTAATTTATTTAATACATTAATTAACCAAACATTTGATAAACAACAATAAAGGTCATTTCTAAATAGCTAACATACTAAACATGTGTCATTTAAACATGTTCTAATAAGAAGAAAAGAGTACCTTAGACAAAAAAGATGAATCCACAAGCATCAAAATAAACATCATGAAAGGGTGAATCATGGAGGGGAACTACAATAAATTCCTTGCTTGGTGTGTAGGGTTTACTAGTTGCAAGTAGGGGGAGTGGCTCTCCATGGGGGCTACAACCCAAAGTGGTGCCCAGGATAACCCATTGGAGGGTTTCTTAATCCAATGATAACCTTAATAATGAATTAGGGGGATGGGTAGAATTCACATTAATCAAGATAATGTATGCCTCACTCATGTCTCAATTGCTCATTTAGGCTTGAGATGAGATGAGAAGGCTTGAAATGACAAGATCAACTACGTTGTCCTTATGAAAGGTACATTGATTCTACATGAGTTTGTATGGGGGTTGGGGATCGGGAGAGGCCAACAGGATAACCCAGGATGGGGCCCAGGGCCTAGGAAGATTTGCATGGATAACCCATATCAAGCTATGTGATGACACTCCTCCCTATTACAGCCTAGCATTCCCTAGTTGTATTTTCTCCTTCTGTTGTGTGTGTTCCTCTAGAAGTGAAGTCAGTTTTGTAAGTGATGCTATGTTGCAATGAGTAGTGTTGTGTTGGAGTCCATGTATAACCCTTGTTTATGTTAGCCTGTTGCTTTCCTGACTGTCTATTTGTAGTGGGATCTTGTGTTATCTCCTAGCATGGGGGGTGGACCTCAGGGTTCCACATGGTCGGGAGGTTGGTGTTTTTTCCTCCATTAGGTATCCTTGATGCATGTTCATGTGCATGGAGGTTGTTCCTTGTGTAGTGGATTATGGAGTTCCTATTCTAGTTCAAGAGGAATATCTTTTATGTATATGTATTGGATTGTTTATCAGTTGTATCTCTATTTGTAATCAAATATATTCTTCCCACATATACTCTAGGAAGCATTGTTGTAAATGTTGTAATATTGTAACAGATATTGATGAACCCTCTTGTAATGGATATTTTTATGTGATGTATTTTGCATATGTTAGTTAGTTAGGACTTATTTTTATTGTTGTTTACCAAATGACATGTTATGGAAGTACATAGTGTAGAATCATATAATGTGGTGATTTAAAATGAACTTTGCTTGTTAGTTAAATCATGTTATCATAGTAGATAATGAAATGATTCTAGTTTCTTGGTTGATAGTTATTTGAGTAGCGTGGTCATGGAACTTTAGAGGACCTAGTATTAGATTATATGTTGTGTTATGCATTCTATTTTTTTATAACGAAAATAAGGTTTTAAAGGGGTCCCAAAACCCTTTACAAAGATGACAAGCTGCAATAAAAACTAAACATCAAAATCCAGGAGCCCAAAAAACCAAAAAGATGGCAAAAGATAAATCAATAGCACCTCGTCAGCACACCAATAGCAAAAAACATCAGCACCTAGGCTGACCAAGGAGAAGAGTCAGCAGCAGCTATAAAATTTTATCCAAGACATTCACCTAGGCCATATTCTCCTTGATGACCTCTTCATGCATTTCCACAACATCTTTGAGCTCTTCAAAAGACACAATAGCCCTCTTCTTAGTCTTACTCCAAAGACACAATAGCCCTCTTCTTAGTCTTACTCCTCATCCTAAGACATGGTCCGGTCTGCACATCCTTTTCCAATGTTGGAGCAGAATCCACATTTTTCTCCACCTGGATCGAGCAAATAACATCTTCAATTGCTTTCTCCAAATCCCCCAGCTTGAAAGGTTTACCTGTCTATTTCAAGGCTTTCTCGTTCAAAACAAAAAGGTCCCCTTAATAGTTGTCTTCAAAGAATTGTTGTTCATGTTAACTACAGTTTTCAAATCCTCCGACAACTTACCAATTTTGTCCTCAATGCTAACAACTATATCCTCCAAAATCTTATTGACAATCATTTCCAAAGAGGAAATCCTTTCCTTATGAGAAACCCCTAGGCAATCAACATCTACAACTAATTTATCCAGTATTATGTTCATAGTTTTCACCTTACCTTTTATTTCCCATTTCTTTTGATTGCCTCAAATCATAGCCACACAGATATCTTGCCAATTTTTAACTTGGATATCGAGCTCCTTTACCTCTGAAAATAGCCACTTCACCAAAGAAAGCATATTTCTAGTACCATCTTTAGCCATCTTGTAGAACATACTCATATTGACATCATCCCAATTGACAGGAGGCTCCTCATTCTGCTCCAAGTTGTGAACAGTGGAATTTCTAAATTCCTCATTCTTCTCTTCGTCCTCTTCAAAAGGGGATTCCTTGACCTCAACCACATTCACCTTAATCCTCTCCTTGTCAGGAAAATTAGCTAAATCAACCAAAACTTCCAACCATTCCATCTTCACAGCCCTCTCAATAGGAGAGACAAGATTATCTGGGATAGGGTCAAAATCCTGAGTGTTCTTGACCTTCTCAAACCCCTAAACCTCCATAGGAACTAACTCAGGATGCATCACACCCACATCAGGACTAAAATCCCCAATAGGGGAACTCTTAAGCACTCCCATAACTTTAGGAACCTTGACACCAACCTTTGAGGCATTCTCCACCACACCAACCTTCCCAGGACTAAAATCCCCAATAGGGGCATTCATCAAAATGTCCACAACTAAAGGAATCTCAACACCAGTAACAGGTGATCTATCCACCACCACACTCTTCCCAGAACACAAAGAGGGATTCACACTTGAACTAGGGGGTTCCACCTCTTTAACCAACTCAAGCTTTTTCTTAGAAGAATATTTTTCCTTCTTGGGGGCTTTAGATTTCCCCTTAGAATTCTTCCTAACAAACTTCACCATGGTTTCCCTCAAATCCACATCTGTTTCATAGCCCTTACTCCACTCTTCAGAATCATCAACCCCATCCTCAGACACACCTTCATCAATAGACATATCATCATAATCCGAGTCTTCATCCTCAAAACTACCTTCCCATTCCGTAGAAAAGTCCCCAGTATCATAACCAGAATTCTTAACCCCCTTCTTACCAAGGGTTTTAGAAGAAACATGAATTAATTTAAGCTTAATATGAGCAAACAACAGACTCATAAGACCTTCATGCAAGATAACCTTCTTAGGATTTTTATGGTGATCTTCAATACTTTTTTCCATTGACGGTAAAAGGTAAAAAGGAAAGGAGACCAACACCTTATGGTAGAAGTGATTCAAAAGCATGAAATGGTAATTGTACAAAATAGAGAATCTACCTTCAAGCATGAAATAATGCATTAATGTTAGCATGAGATCCCTCCACAACAATTTCAGAGTCTTATGAGCATAGCCACCACTCCCAACTTCTTGGAGCTTTTTCTTGGAAGCAACCCTATCTCTGTAGAATTTCCTCCCAGAAACCAAAAGTCCAATGACCTCCACAATTAATTCCTCATCAATGTTAAACTCCACTCCCTTATAACATAGAGTCCTTCAATTCCAATCGTTCACAAAAAAATTAGAAGCTTCAAGATCAAGGCCCTGAATTCTTTGCATATACTATGTAACTCCACCTACTCCAAATTCTCCCACACACCAACATTACTCTAGAACTCCTCACATGAACTCAATTCAATTCTACAATGATCACCACCCATGACTGTATAAAAAGAGAAGGAATTGAAATGCACCAGAAAGTTCTATAAAAACAAAATAAACCAGGCTCTCCTCCAAACCACGCAAATAACACCCACAATATGTGTGGGCTTCTCCTTCAAAGTACTTCCCTACCTACTCATCCAAACCATCATATTACAGAAACCAAGTAATGATGAAATAGGAAGGGTGAAGGTTCAACGTGCATAAACCCACTTAAAAGCATATAATAAAGAACCATTCCCCAAAATCAACCACCTTAGAAACAAGCCACCTGGTCATCATTGGAAATATATTTAAAATTGGGTTGTAAAGATTCAAAAGAATCCCAATCATATTTTTCCACCACTCCCAAGTTGGCAAACCCGTCAGCCAACGTATTAGCTTCTCTAAAAACATGAGAGATTTTATTCTCCACAAAATAATTAATGATAGAGAAAGAATCATTAATAAAATGAGTTATAGACAATAAAGGTGTGCATTTATTCAAAATATAATTAATAACATTAAGCAAGTCCCCCTCTAACCAAAGTTTAGAAACCCCTTGCCTCTTAGCCAAAACTAGGCCATGATAGGCTACAATTTCCTTTGCAAAGTGGTTTGTTTGGATTCCCAAAGGGAGCTCCACTACAGAGACAAACCTACCATTCTCATCATGTAACACTCCCCCACAACCAATAGGTCCTGGATTTCCCTTAGAAGCTCCATCAAAATTAATTTTAAACCACCCATAAGCAAGAGCCTTCCACCGAAAAAAAAAATTGTTCCATTAATGTGACATATTTGTGTTGTCCTCTGGGCTTCCTTGGCAGGAGTGTTACATTGGAACCCGACAAAGCATACGATGAGGAAAAACACCAAGTGAAAAAATAGCAAGGAGAAAAATTGTGAGCAAGAAAACGATGAAAAATAAATGAATCAAATCAATTTAATCGTCTTGCATCCTTTTTAGATTAGGTAGAACCGTTTATTTAAATATTTTCCAAAGACACTCCATAGAGGGAATGCCTTTGGCGTAATTATCTCTAATATGAAGTCAAAATTTTTCAGAAAGATAGCTTAGTAGTTAAGGAGATCACAATTTTGGTTTCCCACTCACTCCTTACCAAGATGCTACCCTTACTCCCTACAAATTTTTCAAAAACTGAAAATGGCCCAATGATCACAAATTCAATCCCTTTCTTCACCATTCAATTATTAAGATCTTTTGTGTTTCCACTTTGAACAATAGATCGATACAAAGTGGAACTATATATAAAAAAAATTGAATAGATCAAACTCAAAGCTCTCCTCTTGCCATCTCAAGTTGATGCCCAAACTCAAACTTCTTTTTGGGTATGTGCAGGATCATCATGGAAAAAACATGCCCTTAAGTGGCAAAAAATTTAGAAAAATCAGAGTTAGGAAACATGATGTAAAAATTTGAATAAGTTATCTATATTATTTCAAAAATATGTAAGAATAGAATCTGTAGCAAATTGAATGTAGTTTCTAAACTACTAGGTTTATTTTAAAAATAAAAACTACTTGGTGAAAACTTGAAAATTCAATGCAGTGGTACTTAAATTTCAGGAAAAAATAGAAGTAGGTGTTTGTCTTACCACCTAACCACAATAAAATGATAACTTTTTTTTTATAAGATTTTAGATATAAGTAGAGGACTCATGTCAGGATGTGATACATATTTTTTGTAATATTTTTCCAAGTAAATAATTAATTATGATTTTTATTACAACTTTAAAAATATAAAACTTGTATGTTTGACCACCTTAACTTGGTAAAACTTCATGAAATTCATTTTTTAATCCTATAATTATCTGAAGCATAGAATGTGACACATGTTTCAAATTCAAAAGCTGTGATCTTGTTTGAAAGCTATAGATGTTTTCAATCACCTATTAATCGGACTTTAGTCATAATTTAAATAGAAAATAAATAATAATTTTTTATTAAATTCAAAGTAAATCATAATTTATATTGGTGGAAATCTGAGAATCTCCTTTAAAAACCCTTTTTGTTTCATCAATTTTGTGTAAAAAAAAAGTCGTCAGCCACATACCCTACAAATACCCATCATATCACCACTTTTTGGCCCATCATGATCCTGCACATACCCTTTTGGTAACTTCATTCTACTTGTTGATTAATGAATAAAATTCCTCCCCATTGATCTCATTGATCACTTGAACTACAAGTGTGAGAATATCAAGTATAATATTTTGAGAATTTACAACTTAACCCACCTTAAAGATTATTCAACATGATCTATCCAAAATTGTTTACTACAAACTTTGATGGAAATCCACATTGCTCAATCTTATTAACTTCAACATGTCTTGTGAAATTTTCAACATACCATAATTAGTCATTTATGAAACTTTAGTTGTATTTTTTACATCAATAATGAATATCCTCATGCACTTATCATCAAAGTACCTTACTCTTTAACATATTGATTAGTTTCTAAACTTGTCTCACATTCTATAGGAATCATTGAAAATGAATAGGAATATTGAGCTATAAATGAAAATAATTCACACACAAATAGAAAAAATTGTATAAAACCAAGAGAATTTGACCTGACACAAGGTCCTTTAGCTAAGGTCAAATTAAATCTACAGAAGGAATTTCCAAGGTTTATTACTTTAAGGGCACACAAAACCAATTTATCAAGAAGTTAGATCTCTTTTGTTCTAGTATCTAAAACCCCTAAGCCTCCTTGGTATTTAGGTTGTATATAGTGGATCCAAGAGGAGGTTGATAACCCTTGTTTGTTATCTCATTTTACCCTTAGAGACTTCCAAATGAGCTTAAAGAGTTTATCATATTAGCTGATTTTTGAAGGAAACCAACATGAAGATTATTTTTTAGCTACTTGAACCCTTCCAACAAGGGAGAGGAATTGATCCACTAAAGTTGTATACATTATTTAAATTTAGGCATAAAATAACTACACATATCAACAACGTGAAACACCTACACTAAATGGAATGCCAAGGTATCTTGTAAGTTCCCTATCTTTCATATGACACCATGTAGTAGGAATCCAAGAAGGTAGGGGTTAGCTCTAGTTTTCAAATTTTACTTTGATATCTTCTTGGATTCCTATTTGAACCCTTCCAACAAGGAAGGAATTGGGTTTGTTATGGTCTATTTGTCAAGCAATGACTTTGATATTTTTCATATAATATTTAGAAATAGATTTATAGATGGTTTTGATGAGCATGAACAATATCCATATTGAAATTGAGTCCTTATTTTTTATCTTCTAGAATAATCTTAGTTAGGCATCGTTAAAACTAATTAAGGATCCTTTACAAAGAGCATCTAGATGGATGTGATAAGATTCTTCCTTGATGATTTTGTGTATCTTTGAAGAATTCATCTAGAAGCCCATCCATGTTTGAGATATTTTCACTATCTATGTAGGCAAGAGCTTTTCCAAGTTCTTCCATGATGAGAATATGATCAAGATGTTGTTTAGGTAATTTATCTATTTTATTAGGGACACAATTTCCTATTGCCACCTATAATTATTCTTGATATTGGTCATTAGGAGTATCATTTGGGAACAATTTTATGCTTAATTGGGTATGGTTCTATGCTATTATCATCTCCAATGATGGATAATGATCTTTTGTTTCTTATGTTTATATTTGAGGGGCTAGGAGAAAAAAAGTTCCTCTATCCCCTTTTTTTGTTCTAGCTAAGCCAAGAATAGATTTGGGCTCCCTTGGGGTTATAGAATTCATATTTCTAGATTCCTTTTATAGTAACAATTGTAACTCTTTTTTTTATCAGGGGTAAAGTAGGTTTTGATGGGACTCGAAACCCAGTATATAACGGTTTTGAAGGGGTCTGTAACCCTATCAAATAAAAACATGTTGCTTATAAGATAAGACACAAACCAAAAACATCCCAACAATAGGATCAACAAAAAAAGATAAGACTACACAAGCTGCAATATAGAAGAGAAAAGGGACTAAGATCCCTTTACAATCAAGAGAAAACCAGGGCCTAGAACCCTTAGGTAAACAAAGAGACTACCTGCATCAACCAGGCACCATCAAACTAGCTGCTCAGTGAATGAACCACTAAGCCAAGAGAGATAATCATTTTAATGGTGTAGAACACCATAAACCCCCTAACCAACAACACCTGCAAATTCAATAGACCCACCTCAACAGGGGAGTTAGAGAACACAAAGGAACCCTAAAGCAAATCAGCCATCTTGCAGTAGCACCCCACTAGACATACCAACCCCAACTCCACCTTAATAGGAGGGAGCTCCCCTCTATAGGAGAGGAAGATATGAGAGCCCAAACCTCCAAAGCCTTCACTCTACACACGCAAGCTCCACCTTGATAGGAACAAGAAAAAGAAATAAGAACTATTCACCAAATCTACAACCACCACCACCACCTCAATAGAAGAGGGCTTTGCCATAATAGGAGCTATCTCCACCTCCATAGAAGACACCAAATGAACATCCAGATAGATCACTTTACAAGGAAGGGAAATCACAACCACCTTTGGCAGAGCAAGATATTGGTACAAGAAAGAAGAATGCACTTCAGCCACTAGAAAGAGAAACCAAAGATTTTGAGCCTACAGATAAAAAGCTTGTAACTACTCAACCCACGAGAAACCCTTGAACACATTAGTCCAATAGCAACATAACACCATAGAACTGAAACCAAGGCTAGAACAAATCCATTGGGGCAGCTAAAAACTCTTAACACACAGCCTAGCCAAAAGCATCCCTCTGAAAATAGGGTAGAAAAGACACCCATAGGATCCAAAAGAAATAGAGCCCCCATTAATAAAGAGAACAATAGAGACTAGAGGGGGAACAAATGCAAAACCAGAAAAAATAGAGCAAGAGGAAAAACCTCCCAAAATTAGAAAACTCACAACACCAAAGAGGACAAACCCCTCCACCTTAGTCTCAGAAGCAAAACAATCATTAAGCCCGACCCTCTTGAGACACATAGAAACCTTGACCACCGCAGATAGCCAAAGGATCTGTAAAGAGTCACCACCAGAGGAGGAAGGCATCAACCCATCCCAAAAACAAAGAGAACACCCCAAGGGAGTGAAAAAAAGTATAATGAAGCAAATAGGGAGAAAGAACAACCATCATAGATGAAGAGTAGGATCACCAGCCTATAGGGAGAAACGACCATCACCTGTAGCCAAACAGCAAGAGGAAAATATCCAAACAAAACTTAGTTCCAGACTAGTGAAAAAATCCAACAAGAACTGGCAGCAACCAAGGCTATGAAAAAAGAGAAACAAATCACCCACATGAGAAACACCATGGGAAAATAAAACCCCATGTGCCACCAACAAAATCGATACAAAACCACCAACAAAGAGGCACAAAGCCACAACAACCCACCAAATCCAAAGAAAGATAGCAAGAAGAAGTTGTCCCCCATAGCCACTAAGCCAACTAGGGTGACCTCCATTTACATCATCAGCATTGGCAGATTCCTCGTCCCCATTCACACCCTCACCTAAGTTTGAACCTCCCATTCCTGCCTCACTCCCGTTCATTGCTCAAAATGAGAAACAACAATAAAAATTGTAATTTGTTATGAAGACTTGTCAATAGAATTAGAGAGAAACAATACTTGACATTTTTTGGGTATATTCCTTGAATTCTCTTTCATTTTACTTTTCCACTCTTCCTACTTTCTATAGGCTCTAAGGAATTTAGGAGGTAAATGCTCTTCAATATATTCAATCATCCTATTGATTAGGTTTGGATTTAGAATTTTCATTAGAACCAAGAGGATTGATACATTCCTTATGATAAAAGTGAGTTATATTGAGATTGGAAGGCAAGTTGAAGGGATTTTCATCATAATTGAGGTAGAGTTCAATGATGATGTGTATATGATCAGAAAGGATGACAATGTGATGGCTCATCCTACAAATCATCAGTTAATATATTTTAAATAGTAATTATATGATCATTCTTTTAATCACATAATTATGGTACATCATTCATAAAGATGTCGCACAATATACCTTACATTAAATTATTCATAGAAATTCAAACTCAAGAGCTACCAAACTAAATTTCTTACAATTCTAACACCATGAAACAATTGCAAGGTCCATGAGGCTAAGTATAGGAGGTGAATTCCTACATTGTACTTGGGCTAGAGGAGGTTAGTCCTACACCCAAGTTGGGGTTTGATCTAGAGGAAAATTCCCTAAGCTTGAAATAACTCAATTTCCTACAACCAAAAGAGGTGAAGGTTTTCTACCCAAGGGTGGTGGTTTCCAATCACAAAAATATTTGGAAAGTGAGATATTAGGAATCCAAAGGTGGTTTTTGTAGTATTTTTAAGTCATAGATTTTCATCAAATATTTTAATTATGGGGATAAAAAGGTAGTAAGGTGAAAGGGCTAACGGGTGATGAAGGGGGTCAACACCTATGACCAAGTGATAAAAGATTAGAAAAACAATAAACTAAATAATCAAACACATAAAATGGCTCAAGGTGAGCATGAAAATCTAGAACATGATTGGGTATGATGACAAGAAAGGTAAAAGAAATGGGTCAAAATACACATGCAACAAGAAAAATAAAATCAATACAAAATGCAGCAACTTTTTTATAAAGTATGTAATTTTTATTTTAAATACATTTTGTTCCCACTTTTATAGAGTTATGACTAACCAAGGAAAAATTTAAATAAAATAGGGTATAGTAAATTATCAATTATATAAACGTATGTATTTTAATATGACTTGATTTTGTTCCATGAATATCTATCCCTACAAGAACATTATAGAAATTCCTTCATTGATGAGTGATGGAGTGTATTTCAAGGAGTTGGGAGCTAACGGTCTCTACCAAAGCATTTAGATATGCATGCTTTTTTAAATTTATTGTCGGTAATTTTTTATTTTAGTCTATATGCTTGACCATGCTTAACCAACACACTCTAAGTGTTGACTGCTATGTCATGTGGGCCCCTCTTAACTTCACATTTTTCTCAAATTCCTTAACTCTACATTTTTCTCATTACCATTCCATAGCAATTAACCATATCACATAAAAAATTTGTGTAACATAAATGTGTTTATGTTGGAAAAATTTAGGTGGAATTAAGTATAAGTTATGATTTATTAAATAAAATAAACAACGTTTGTTTTTTTTTTAACAAAAGTGGAAAGCCACTGTAATATATTAATATATATATATAAGTAATTTATACATAATCTTGATTCAGAGGGCATACCAACAAGAAATAAAAAGGAAGAAAACCTCTAATTATAGCCCAAATCGATACAAAATATATAGCCCGAATCATTCCAAAAGATTACAAAATTGTCCCACGGAATATTTCAAATTCATTCCAAAGTGAGGACCCATAATAGATTTTTCAAAAAATCTAACTAGCTACAGTGCCACCAACCTAGACTTTACCCAACTGAGATACCTGATACACAATTGATTCAATAATGAGGCATATTTTTCATTTATATGCACATCAAGCCTCTACAAAATTGAAATAACCGTATCAAAATTCATTTTTATCAGAATTCAACATTTATCAACTGGAAAAAAAAGTGAGCTAGCATTATTCCTCCATACGCTCTGCGCAAATTGAATTTTCATCCTACGCTTTGAATTGACCACCTTGTGCTTCAACATGACCAAGGAGAGGCAGATCTTTAGCCAAGAAGTCATACCCAGTAAATGGAGCCGACTCCTTTTCTGGTTGACCCACATTCTCTATACGAGCCCTTGCAATTAAACCCTAGTTCATACCTTTTGAGCTTTCCGCTAATGGTTTCCCATGATTTTCTCCTAAGGCTTGAACACCTAGTTCATAATAGATTTTTTCCTTTGTTCCAGCAAGAGAGTTAAATGGCAGATGCGACACATGATCACAAAGATGAGACATAGCATAAAACGTTTCTTTGATATCAATGTCCATGGACACACAAATCCTTTTGCAGTGTTTCTTTAAAGCTCACTCAACATAATATTTGATTGCCTGTCAAACCAAATTATTTAAATTACCCTTTTCTAATCAACATAATATTTGATTGCCTGTCTATACTTGACAATATAAAATCATTCCATTAAATTTAAGATATTGTCCCTTTCTTGAGATAAAGGACATCCTGATCAACAAGTTGTACTATATGGGGAAAATCTGCAAGTGGCGAGAGATCAGGTAAAATATATATTTCCTGCTTTGAGCTACCCAAATTAGCTAGATAGTTTGCTAGATTGTTTCCTTCTCTATAAGTATGTGTAATCATATAATTTTGAACCTTTTCTAGAAGACCCCATACTCTTTGAAGAATGTATTGAATGCCCCAATTTTGTATTTTCTTTTCTTTACAAGCATTGACTATCAGTAGGGAATCCCCTTCAATATGGAGGTTCTCAATACCCATCTCCAAAGCCATTTCCATCCCTATTAGCATAGCTTTAGATTCAACTAGATTGTTAGACCCTCTTTGAAGATATTTTGAACATAATGTTAAAAACTTACCCTTTAAATCTCACATGCAAATACCTGCCCCTGATTCCCTCAGATTTCCTTTTGAGGCACCATCAAAGTTCAACTTTATAAAACCATCTTGCGGGGCCTTCCATTTTACGTGTTTTCTATTACACTTCACAGAATTTGATTGCAATAGGTTGCCTGGGAAAGGTATTTTTACATACTTTTGATTCTACAAGATATTGTTATCCCAGTTAGTAAAGGGAGAACTTATGTCTTTGATTTCTTGGACACTCGCATTGACCACCTCAGAGACTGCATTCTTAATTTTAACATTCATAGCATCATTTGAAGAGGATACTTTCCTAAAAATCTAGACAAATTTCTTTCCCACCAAAGATTCCATATTACTAGAGCTGGCACAACTCTCCATATGCAAGCAAAAAATAAGATTTGTAGAGCATTGGCCAACTTTGGAACAAGTCCCACAAGGAATTTGGTAAGGGAGTGTAAAAATTAACCTTATTAAGAATAAACTCCTAGCTTTTTTGTGCAAACTTGCATTGTATAAATAGATGATCAACGTCCTCAAATTCCTCATTACACAAAGGACACATGAAAGGATCTGCTATTTTTAACTTAGCTATCTAATCACTAGTTAAGATACGCTTCCTCAATGCTAGCCATGCAAAACTTCCTGCCTTGGGAAGGACTTTACTATCCCAGCAAAATGAATAAGCCCTTTAGGTAAGAAGATGCCAGGTAAGTTTTGATTTAAAGCCTTGCATCCTTGTCTTACCGTGCAATTTCCACCCCTTGAAGAAGCCCATATTAATTTTTCTGGCTTCGAAGAAAGATATACCATTCTAGCTTCCAAGATATTTTGTAAAACACAACACTGATGAGGAGACATAGAAGGATCTAATATTTTCTTCCAGGTCACCTTACCTGAGATAGGATCAACTAAATGAACATAATTCAACAAACATTCTCCCTAAACAACCTTTAGAGTTTCCATTACTGGAAGAAGATTAGTAATTTATTAATAATTTTTTAATTTATGAATATGTTTATATGTATGCAGTAATTTAAATTATTATTAAAAATGATATTTTTATACATATATTAATAATTATGTCAAGTGGTGAAGATGTTAATAAAATCTCCTACCTTTAAACTTAAATTTGGCAATCATTTACACATCAAAGTACATGCTTTTTAAAACATATTATATTAAAATACTTTTAAAACATAAAATAAAATTATTGAAATAATTAATGATAATTTTTAAACACATAAAATTAAAATTTACATCCAAAAGTAAATTAGTTCTTCTTAAACCAAAAATTGAGTAAATAAAATTAAATTATTATGTAAATATAAATAATTCTTCCAATAAAAAAATCAATAATATAAATAAAATAAAATAAAATAATTTTGAAATAGTTGTAAAATGAAATATAATAAATAAAAAACAAGGTAAAATTCTAAAGTAAAATAAAATAATTCTTACATTAAATAAAATAATTCAATTTCCATATCTCTAAGTGTTTTTTAGATAGATGTACTTAAAATATCTATGTTAGTATATGCATGTTAAATTTAGTCTAGATTAATAAAATGATATATCTATAATTTGGTATAAATTAATAATTAAAAGTTGTGTTTAATTTTGTGGATTAATGGATTTTGGTTGTAAATGTTAAATAATGAGTAATTATAATAAATAAGGATATTTAGTTTTATGATTAGAGAATGATGTCGTTTGATAAAGATAAATTTAATCTTAATTGATTAAATGATAGTTTTGTGTAATTTATTACAAACTAATAATTAAGGATTGTGTGTAATTTTGTTGATTGTTGTATTTTCATATTAAATGTTAAGTTATGAAATCAAATATAATGGGTAGAGATACTTGCTCTATGATTGAAGAATGTATGTAGTTTGATAAAGAATATGTTCTTGAATTTTATTGGCTTATTAAAATATATTTTTGTGAGTGAAATGTGTTGAATTGTGTCCTAAATCTCTATGACGTCACCAATTTTGACTTTAAGGGGTTTTGGTCTACTCTACATCATGTGTTTATTCTATGTGCATAGATTTGACCTTGCTTAGTGTGTATTTCTACTCTATAACATACCTAAATGATATATGTTTTCTTTTCTCTTTTTCTAATATTTGGAGACCCTAATATTTACAAATGCCTTGGAAAGATTATCATCATATCAAAATGGGGCATTTTCACCTAGGTCAACTCCAAAGATGTGTGTAAAAGATCAAAGATGTATCATTTAAAAATACTCATGGAAGGATTGTTATTATATTTCAAGGGGACATATTCACCTAGGTCAACCCCAAAAATATTTAAAATATCAAAGACTATAGGCAATCACCCAAGAATGATGCATTTAAATTTGTTATTCCTTTTAATGCACCAAACATAAATTTTTCATTATTAATAATGTTAAGAGACATAATTATAGTGATAAAAAGAGATGGATTGTAATGATGTGAGTATTTTAATAAAATCCTTTCAACTTAAATTTAATAGCCCTTTACATGTTAAATCATTAATATTTAATAATAAACATAACATGAATGATCATTCTTAAATTAAAAAAATAAAAATAAATTTATAGTTATTTGCATGTTGTATATTATTTGTTTTATTGCTATGAAAAATAAAATAGTTCTTAATATAAAAGTTAAAGTAAACTAACATACCTATCTTTAGAAAAATCCAATACATAACAAATGCATAGAGAATAATATCTCTTGACATATATTACATAGATTTTTCTAAAGATAGGAATGCTCGTTTTATTTACTTAAGAGTTATTTTATTTTATTTTATTTATTTAATAACTATTTTATAGCTAATTTACTTAGGATTTTTTAATTTTACATTGGAACTATTTAGCAATCATTTTATACAACCATTCAACAATACCACCCCAACGGGGTTTGAACCTTGGTGGCAAGAACAACAATGCCACCTTTAAACCAGTACACCATGCCAATATCGACATTTCTAAAATCTATTAAAAAATAAATATTTCTTCAATTAAAAATAATAATTATAAAATAAAATTATTTCTAAGTAAATGTTAAAACAAATAATGTTTATTCCTTTTCTTATATCTCTACTTATTATTTGTTTATATGTCCATGCATGTATTTAAAATTTTAGATAGATATTAAAAATGATTTATATAAAAATTTGAACTAAAAGTTAAAATGAATTATTTGTTTTCATTAATTTTTTTGAAAACTTAGATTCTACTTTATATAAGCTCAGTTTTGATCAAATAAATAATTTAAATTATACAAATAATGTTTAATTAATATTGAACTATAGGTTATTAGTACTTGTATTTCTATTAAATTATAGTGGAGCTCTGCGATGGAAGTTAGCAGTCACCTCCTGCCTACTGCTGCGATAAGGGTTTCTCCTGGATTGTGCCATTTGGGAAAGGACTCTCAGGAAAAAATCGAAGATTTTTGGCATGGTGATGGTTGTAGCAGAGAGACGGCGAGGCAGGGAATCCAAACAGAGAGTGAGGCGAGGAAAATAAAAACAGAAATGGAGCCGAAGAAAGCAAGCCGTATCGGGGACGACTTTGAGGTGGACAGGGGCGAATGGTATGCTCAACGAAGCCAGAGGAGAGGGCATTCTGAAGCTTTTGTAATAGGAGGCGCTGGAATGGAGACGGGGTCCAAAGCGGCTCAAACAGGAGGAAACAAATCAAATCCCTACCAGAGCAATGGCGTTTGTAGCAAGGAGAAATCTGAGCGAGGCGTCCAACCTGAGAATGGTGTGATGAAACCAGGCCCGAGTAGAGAAGGGCTTGGCCTGAACGGTGGCGACCAGTCTGCTCAGCGAGGATAGAGGAGTGGACAGCTAGACGCCTTTGCCACAGAGGGAGTAGGATTTCTCAAAGGGACCAAGGCATGGGTGGTTGGGGGGAGCCAGACTGGACCATTCCAGTTAGTTAAACCATCAACCAAAAATTCGGTAGGCAGGGGAGGAGGGGAGTCTAGTTTACCTCCATCAGCTATAACAGAAAGGGGAGGAGAAGATGTTGGCTTACTGCTGACATCTAATCAATCACAATGGAGCTAGATGTGGAGCTCGAGCAGGAAGTAATTTTCAATGAAAATGTTTTTTGTTTTTTTTTTCTGGATTGGGCTTGGTAGGAAGATTCAAAGGATTTTGGCCAAGTTTGACGGGCCTCCACCAATGGATTTCTCTCCACTAGAAAAATATTACATAAAGGTATGTCCAAATTTATCCTATGGCTAGAGGTTTTTTCATTGTTGTTTTTGAAAAGGAATAGGATAGAAATAAGATCCTTTGTGACTATCACTAGGATTGGGAAGATAAATATCCATAGGTGTTAAAGCTATGGCATCTAGCTTTCAATCCAGCCATTGAAGTGTTTGAGAAGTTTCCCATCTGGGTGAGACTTCCCTACTTTTCCTTACAATTTTGGTTTGATTCATGCTTAGAGGCTATAGGGAACTTTTTAAGAAATTTTTTAATGGTGGATGAAGGCTCTTCAAACCTTCTACATTCAACCTTTACCCAGATTTTAGTAGAAACGGACGTGTCAAAGGCACCCTCAGAAGATATATGTTTAAATACTTTGAAAGGATGTTGGGTGTAGCCCCTGGACTATGAAGGGATACCCTTTAGGTGTTGAGTTTTCTTCAAGACATGACATTTGGCTGCTCAATGTGCCAAACAAAGAGCAACCAAATCAGCCTCCTTGTGGGAAGGTGTTGGGCCCCAGCACTATACGGTGGAGAAAAAGGATGAGAACCAAAGGAGCCCTCAGGAGAAAAGTAGGGAGGAAGGGGGTTAGGAAGGGAAGATGTTGGTGGAGGAAGGTAGAAGGGAGGTTCAACAACAGAATGGTGTTGACCTGGCACAAGATGGGAACCCAGATGTGAACATAGATAATGTTGTTTGCAATGGAGGGGAGATTCTAAAAAATGGGGCAGCAACACCCAAATATTGGGAAAAAAAAATCTGGCAAGGTCGCAAGAGAAATAAACATGAAAACAAAAAATCTAAGGAGCAGAATCACCAAACAAATGGAAGTTTGGATGGAGTTGTGAAGAGCCCTTATGACAAACCTTTGGATTGGCAGAAGGCGGCGGCAAGGGTAGAGGATGGCTAGAAAATGGTCAAAGGAAAGAAAGCGAAGAAAGTTAGGAAGGAAGTGTTTGCAATGGTCCTCAGATCCTAGATGAAGAGAAGACCAATTTGAGCTCCAATCTCTTGACCTGTTAATAGGTCCTTTGTAAGGTTTTTTGGCTTTAGGCTTGTTTTCTTGAGTTGGTTGGGGAGCTTTTGTCTGTAATGTTATGTTTTATTGTTTGTAACTTATGAAGTTAAGAGCATTAGTGATAGTTGGCATGTAAGCTTTTCTATAATGGAGTTTAGTGGGGTTGGAGAAGTTTTTTTAGTTGACATTTCAAGAAGATTCGCTATGTAATTTTTACTTAATTTTCAATAAAATCACCTTTATTACCGATCAAATATATATATATATATATATTGAACTATAGGTTCCCTTAGGACATGTCAAGTCTTCATACACCTATTCCTTTTAGGATTAAAGGAAAAACCTTCAATTTGTGAGCAATATTTCCCCACTTTCTAGTTGTTACAAATAATGATAAGTTGGTTTTTCATTTATGTGCTCAGTTGAGGCATTGCATGTTGAGAAGGTGTAATATTTTATTCAAATCATGCCCCTCTTTTGTCACACTTATTTTCTTTTCTTTCTTGATGTTTCATCCAAGTTTTAGCTTTTGCATCACAATTATTCAATGCAATTCAAATGCCACAATTTTTAATGGATTTAAATAAAACTACCACATTTCATTATAAGGTTAGTTATAACACGTGATTTCATAGCAAAATTTGTTAATAAATTTACATAACCTAGATAACTCACAAATTCTTATCAAATTTTAATTAAATAATATTTTAAAACCATTATTTTACTCATGGATATCTTATCTCAACTTAGTTACAAATTCTCACATTTCAAAACAAAATTAAGAAACAACCCCTAAAGACATTTCAAGGATTTTTCAAATTCTAAGAACATCAACATATGAAATTTTATTATATTATTTCTTAATTAATTTTCTTGAACTCTTGAAACATGAAAAATAATTTAACATATTACTTTGAAACTAATGGAAATGTTCAAACAAACATCATCACATTTAGCATCAATTCACTTCTACTCACTATTAATTGTACAACCATAATAATAAAAAATAATATTATCACATAGATTTACACTAGATTTCTTTTTAGGTTGGTAGAATTTTGAAAAAAATTCAACTCAAGAGGGTAAGCCAATATATTTCCACAATATTTAGAAACATGTCCACCACAAAAGGTTAAATCATATGTATAAGACTTGACAACATAAATATACACTCTCTTGTTTCAGCTACATTTCATGGTGGTATAATACTCAAGCAGGAGCCTCAAAAAGAGTAACTCAATTCTCATTATAATCTCAAGGTATAAGATTTAATGTATATACACAAAAACCTAGTCTGTTTAGTACAAATCATCATAACTTTAAATATATAATAATGTCATAAACTCAAATCTTATGCCCACATAGAATTTCTAAGTTATAGAGACATACTTATGGACTAAGACAACCCATTTTCAAACTTTTAGTTTAACCCTTCCATGATCACACAAAGGGATCCAAAGGTTCCTTAAAATGAGTTACCTCTTAACTCAAGCAATACTTCTCACATTCACTATGTAAAACTACAAATATAAAGCTTAAACAAGATAACAATCTCCCAAAATAATTGACATTGATTTCTCCTTATAATGATTGCTAAGATATTAGAATTCACAAATTTAGTGGTATTTATTGTTGAACAAACCTAGAGACTAAGAGAGGGGGTGAATAAGTCCTATAAAAACTCAACCTTCTTAAATAAATCAAATCAAAGCTTTTAAACAAAACAATAGAGAAGGATATCTAGTAGTTTGAGTCTTCAACAACTTCAACAATCCTTAGCAATGAAAGATATAACAATTCTACTTATAATCAGATCAACAACAAAGAAAGATGAAGCAAAGAACACACATGCACAGAAGAACAACATATTTTATGTGGAAAACACAATAAGGGAAAAACCATGGTGAGAGTTAACTCACAATATAAAGGTTTACTACCAAAAAGGACTTGCAAGCTAAGGTGCACTACCTTAGAGAAAGATATAAAGGACTTGTAAAACTGAAGCTAACACAACTTTAGGGGAAAGATATAAGGACCTGATGAGATTCACTGTCTCAAAGAAGGATACAAAGGTTTATAGAAATATTATAATATTTGTCAACATAAGACTCTATTGACTGAGACACTCAAGCACTTCTGATCTTACTTTCACACATTCGTACTTCTTTCTTCGAGATACTCAAATAAACTCCACGTACTTTATTATTTACTCACTTGTACACTTATCCACCTTGTTGCATCCAAAAATATCTTGCATTTATATCCATCGCAACACTTCAAAACTTCAATTAGGTTGGCCAAGAAGAATAAACAATGGATTCAACAATTCAGCTACCAAAAGATAATGTGATCCTATTTCGAGCATAGAGAGGACCAAAAATAATTTTATTGCATCTTCCAATGTGATTGAAACCAATTCACATGTTGGTGCACATCAATCTAATTCGGAATCAAGGAAATGTGTAGATGGAACTTGAAGCACATAACCAATCGGCCCAAAACCATACATCTAATTGAATTGACTCAATGCAGTTCTAACCAAGATAGCTTAGGACCAAAAAACATCTTAACACTTCTTCAATTGTTGGCATAGACCCTCAAGCACATTCCATAAGCAAACGAACATGCCCTATTGGCCAAATATCGACAAATAACCTAGAAATCTAACTCAAGACACAATTCAACACCAAAGAGACTAATTAGCATCATGCGGATCACATTGGGATGTTTTGGTGAACATCCAAAAGCACTTTCAAACACTTCTTTCATATTTTCATGCCACTAAAAGCCACCACAGAACAAACAAGAACAAAATACTTCATCCCAAAAACATAAAATGATCAATCATGAGATATATATAACATTAACAAATGAACTTGTAGGTCACTTCAACACATGAAATTGGAACCGAGACACCAAAAAAATTTGAGAACACATTCACTAAGCTATAGCAGTAAAGACATAAATGCAAAGAAATGTGGAGCTAGCATTTTTGGACCAATCCAAACAACCAACAACACTGCCAACCTTTTGCAATTCACATAAATCTCCTCAGCAACACTAGTGACTTGAAAAGAGAGGAGTACAACATCCACAAAACACTAACTTTGAGTCCCAAACCGCAAGACCATATCTCTAACAATGGAGGAATGCAAAACATGTTCCTGAACATACTTTAATGCTAATTTTGGGAACAAAATAACTTAAGCAGCTTCTAAAGTTCATAACTTTCTTCCATAAGCACGTGCTTCATCAAGAACATTAGGAGAGAGTATAAGAAATATTTTACATAGACCTTCAACAACATCTCTCCACTATTAGCAACACTTGTAATCCTCATCTTAAAATATCATTATCAAATCAACTCTATTGACAACAACTATACTCAATACTTCTTTGATTATCATCAGAGAAGGCATGACATCCAACCATGAACTTCAACAAACATCAAATAAGGCATGACATCTAATCATGAACTTCAAAAAATATCAGGTAAGGCATAATATCCAACAATGAACTTTAGAAAGAATCTCCATACACAAGGTTAATCCAACCTAAATATTATCAACAATGACAACCAATATTGAGCAAAAAACACTGCAACAATCTCTCACCAAGTACTTGACATCAGGGACATTAAATGCAAACAATATCTCTTACTTCTCAAGTGTTGACATAAATGACAACAAGCTCATCAATGACAACCACTATCAAACATATAACAATCTTCATCAAGTGTTGACATCAACAACTTCCATCAATCTCACAAGCATATGACAACCAACCATCAGTGTTGACATCAATGACAACTACTTCCAATCATCTTTCATAAATCTCAAGTGTTGACATCAATGAAAATAACTACCACCAATCTCCCTCTTTGGAATTGATGGAAACACACCTAATCACTCTCCCCCTTTGACATCAAGGACAAAGGGAAACACACACTTTTATATAGAATGCAAAAACATATTCTCTAACTTCAGGGCATAGGATCAAATATCTTCAATGGAAATGTCAACACACACTCCCCCTTTGACCAACAACACTTCTTCTCAATACATGCACAATATTTGCTCTTCTGCATCAAAATCCCCCTTAATACCAACTCCACCTCAATGGTAGTATACATCAATCGAGGAGAAAAAGGATATGACATGGATTTCTCCCCCTAGAAAGATGCGCCATCTATGAATCTAGTTAGAATAAGGAAGGTCAATAACCCCTATCTTCTACCAGAGATATGCAAAAGTATCCTTTGAGAGTGCCTTTGTGAATATATCCATAGTGTGGTCTTTAGTAGTTACATACTCCATTATGACTTCATGCTTTGCAACCTTTTCCCTTAGAAAATGATACTAGAGAGAAATGTGTTTAGTCCTTGAATGCATTATCAGATGCTTGGAAATATTAATTACACTTGTGTTTAAAGGAAATATGCATTTTCCCAAGATAATTCCCACATATCTCAAATAGATAAATATATGAAAACAAGTATTCATAATCCATATGCAAAGGAATAAACAACATACCATCAAATATGACACAAGATATACCCTAGGAAAACCTTTAAGAGGGAAAAACCTAGCCTCCATAAGCATCCATCACTCATGTGTTATTCAACAATAAACATTATAATACATATTTAGAGTCCTCCATGAACACCTTTGAAACATCAAGCCCTCTACAAGCACTCCATGTGAATGAGAATGTAACCACACATCCCATGCCATGATTCAACCCTCATAAATGCTAACAAGAGCTAACCTTCCAACTAGCCAACTATCCAACCTTAGACAACTACCTATGTGTTTGCTTTTATAGAAACAAACTCACACAAAACCACAAAGTGGTATTACATAAAACTATGTGACTAATACCATGAGCTTACAAAACCATAACCATTCATTTAATATTGGTAGTGAGTTTTCCCAATATTAAATATTTATCCCATGTATAACCCCACATTAAATATTTAATCCCAATGTTACATACAAAACATAAAGTGGCCCCAAGAATGCTAGACCCATGTGATGCACGTACCCATAGATTCCCTAGGTGCACCACATAATAAATAAAATATTATTATGCAAGGTGGACAACACACATTTTCCTAACATGTATTGTCACACAATATAAGAATACATTCATCATAAACCACCTTCACATCCTTCAAAGTCTACTTCATCCAAAGAACTTGGGTGCAACAAGATGTTGCAATAATATATTTTGCTTTTGTTGTGGATAAAGATATTGAATCTTTCTTTTTACTAAACCAATAGATCAATCTCTCTCCCAAATAGAATGCACTTCCACTTGTACTTATTTGGTCATCCACACAACCTATAATGCCCTGCTGTGCAAACACCAAAGGAAAACTTAAAGCTAACAAATTACAGCACAATTTTTTTTTAAAGTAAACTAACATGAGAAATACAATAACATACAATACATATAATTCAATTATACATATACATTATCAACTACATCCTCTGGGGTACATGTGACTGCATTACTAAACACAATTCCCATTCCATAATGATAATTAATGAATCTCAAGATTACATTATAAAAACCATGATATAGGATAAGTGAACAATGTGCATACATCCAACATAATACAACAATGAGAAACATCCATAAATGAACACATGATATAGTCAAGAACATCCATACATTACATTGATCAAATCATAATGTACATATACATCAACATGAAATTACATTGTTTCAGATTTACAAAAGTACAATAGTGCTTCCTGACACCTAGTGAGGAATGATACATCAAATGCAAGAGTAATAGAAAAATGGACATGGTACAACTGAACTATAGTGAAGCTCTGCATCAACTACATCAACATGAACTCTGCACTTCACGAACACTGTCGAGGAACCCAATGGGGTGCAAAGCACATTCCACCTGACCACGTGGGCCCTAAGGGCCACCCCCTGTGCTAGGAGGTGACAAGAAAGACCCACAACCAAAATAGTCAAGTGAACAATGGAAACCAGGACTCCATGACAAGAGCAACAACACAAGACAACATTTGCTTCTAGAGGTACAAGCACAACAAGAGGGGAACAAAAAACATACAAGGTTGCTAAAGGGTTAGATGTCATCACATAAGCTCGACATGGGTTACCCAATGCAAATATTCGTAGGTTACCGACCCCCTGCTTGGTTAAACCCTAGCAACCTCAATCGATCCTTGGCCCCCATTCTCACTCATGCGGGATCAGCATACCTTTCAAGGGGACAAGGCAATTGATCTTTTCCATTCTAAGCCTTCCCACTCATCTCAAGCCTAAGCGATCACTTGAGCCATGAGTGAGGGTAACTTATCTAGATTAAGGTGAGATACTACCTAAACCCCCTAATTAATTATTAGGTTATCACTGATTAAGGAAACTATCAATGAGTTACCTATACGCCACTTTGTGTGCCAGCCCCATTGAGAGCCACTCCCCCTACTATCAACAAAATAAACTCACAATTACAACTGGGTATGCCAACTTGCTCCAACTAGCAAAACCATAAAAATATACACACAAAATGAGGCATACAACACCTCCCACAAGATCTTCATAGTAAAACAATCTCCACAGTGCAAGACTTAAACCCAGATGAATCAATATAGCATCAAGTGTTTACAAAGACTCATCCTAAGATCCAACAATAAACTTGATATGGGTTACCCAATGTGGATCTTCCTAGGTTGCTGGGGCCCATCCTAGGTTACCCAGACAGCCTCACCAGATCCTCAGCCCCCATACCAACTCATGCAAATAAAACCATACTCCCCTCTAACTTCTGGAAGACTCTCAAAATACTAACATCAGGGTTCCCCCATCAAGAAAAGACGACAATAACAAGATCTCAAAGAACTATTTTCAATCCATAATTTACGAGTCAACAAGTATAAAATAGTGAGTGGCAACATCCCAACGAAATCTCCAAACTCAATCCAACTAACACAATCAATTTGATACCATGTCAACCAAAAAAGTAAAAATTCCCTCATTAACCCTAAGGCACAAGAAGGCTCCCTCCATGAAACAATAACCCAAAATCAACGCAAATGAAAATGACATAAAATAGATTACTCACTTGATCAAATTAACAATTGTGTAACAAATTTTCAAGGTGACTCCAATATCAATGTAACAATCACTTCAAAACTCAAGTATTAAAAATTTCAACTATAAAATAACGTTATAATGACTCTATCATAATTGCTCATTTCACATAACAAATTTAGAGACATAGACATAAATATAAAAGTATAAAATACCTATTTACTAAGTAATTCACAAAGAGAAATCCATTAAACAATCAAGAACATAATCAACCAACAGAAGGTATTATACTTTGTTTATTAATAAAATCCTTCCATTTTAACAATAAGGCAATCTACTTTCTCTCTGTTTCAAATAAGAAATAAGAAATAAATCAATTCTTCTAATAATTTAATGATTCTAATTTCATTACTTACTATAATCATCTCTATCAAGAAAATGTGAACCTTGATATTAAAATTACAACTCAATGAAATGTTATAATAGTCATATTCTAATTAATTAGCTTACATGGTAATTTTACGAGTCAACTATTATATAACTATAAGAACACAATCAACATATAGTATTCTAAACCATGTGTCTTCACACCTATATTAACATTTTGCTTAAAACTATAGTTGCAATTATATCTAAGTTTGTCATCCAATCTTTGAAACCAAAACTATGATATGTAAATTCCCTTGTCTAAATTAACTAACCCTAATTCTCAAATATATATATATATATATATATATATATATATATATATATATATATATATATATATATATATATATATATATATATATATATATATCGTTAGTTTAAAATACATAATGAATGTATCTGATATCTAAACATTGATAAGAAATACAACTCGCTAGCCTTTTATTCAATACTAGTCTATTCAATACCCCAAGAATATAAAATAATAAATTCCACTTGGATGCAATTGCACTACTAACAATATTTTGAAATCTATAGCCTTACCAAAACAAAATTATTTATTTTATTTGAAACCTATCTCATCTCTTCTAAAAATTATCTTTTCCCCTATCATAAAGATAACTCAATTGTCCTTTATAACTTCCAACATAATATCCATGATAAAATATCTAAGTAGAAGAGCCTCAACAATACTTTTAATACAAACTATTTTCTCTTCACGTTCGTACAGTCAACAAATACAGGTTATAGAACTTATTGTCAAACTAATTCTAAAACACTTCATGGTGATCGTAATGTTAGTACTATCGACTCTACAGCTAATGTCAAATCTAACATCATTGCCTGTGTAATTGGTATTATGCCCATGGATTCAAGCAAGCGCAGATGAGAGAGAAATGGGCAGATAACTAAATTTAGCTTCTACCACAAACTATAAGTTTGATTTGAAGAGTCCTTGTGGTGCCATAACTTCTGCTATTCTGCTTAAATAATGGGCCATGATTATTCATATATGTTGTAATGATTATATGGCTGCAAGCAGTGACATCAAGGGAGAAGAGAGAGGGCACGCAGATTGAAGGAATTGACTTGGCGAATGAAGAAAGTAGGATATTTCCAGCTTTCAAAACTTTTATTCAACACTGTGGGATACTTATCTGCCGCCATAGTGAAAGGTTAGCAATTGTGCATGGTTTGATAGCTTGGGCGAATGTATTCTAATTGCCACACTGCCCCTAAATTCATCTCCAAGATTATTGCAAGAGAAATTGTACTAAGAAAGTTGAACCATTTCCACCATTTGAACAACGACTATGTTCTTTTGAAGAATGTTGGTGATGCTAAATGAAACAATCTGAAAACACGACGTGCACTAGTATCACGTGCGCCGCCTGTAGACACACAGTGCAAATGTGTAAGCATAGACAAGGCAAGTGAATTGTTTGATACACTGCCTCAATTTTGACTGACCAAATCGACTTCAAGGTTTATTCAATAGATACTAACTCAAACCCCCAACTCAATAACATTCGCTAGATTAAGGAGATTCAGACAATAAGACTCCATCGATGATATTGCTATATTATTCAGTACTCAACCTAATATTATTTATAAAACGAGACAGGATGTGCTTATATGAATGACTACATATTAACAAACGTTTAACATGGGTTATAAAATGCAAATTTACAGAACCGGCCTACTAGATTGGAAATATATCATATCAGTGTATCAATAAAATCAAATACAGAAGACCGTATTCAACAAACAATCCATGAATGAAGGCATTGAGACCTCGATATGTGCGTAACCATACGGGTTTTCAAGGTAAGTGGAAAGATAAGACATTAAATCTGAGATTCAAATGGGCCGAATAAAACAACCCAATATATTATTCAAATTTTGCTATAGATTAATCAGTTCATACATACAAATACTGGGCAATATCAACTCACTTTACAGAGCCCGGCATCAAAACGATTCTGCAGTTATTTTAATCGACGAAAACGGTCTTTTAGAACAAAATTTAAGAAATTGTCATGTCCCCTTCTTAGTGACATCTCTTGGAGCACAGGATTAGCCTATCATACGACCCTCGTACGCTGATAGTTTGGATAGAGGGTCATTTCAGAGCTTGGCTCAGCTTCAGTTGGCAGTTCTTGATCAGTTGGTTTTCGTTCGGGCTCATTCGGACACTTCTTGCAGAAGTTGCTATTTTTAGCAGTTCTTGGCAGTCAGCGTGGGACCCCTGCTATTTTTAGCAGTATGGATTTGGCAGTGTTCATAATCACTTCAGTGTTCGTCAGCCTCAGACGGATCAGGCATCGGATGATTAATGAGTGAGATATTAATATTTAATTGAATTAATTAAATATTAATTATTTGGCATTTATAATATAAGTTATAATATTTAATTATAACTTAAGTGATTTGGATTAAGGGGTCGCCCATCATCAGAAAGGGGCCAGTTATTGATTATATTTTATTATAAAAATTTGGCTAAGAACTATGGAGGAATTAAAATAACAAAAAGTTGAATTAATTAAAATTCCCTATCTTTAAGGAATTCGCACTTTTGAGGGATATAGTGCATTTGCATTGGATTTTGAGCCATTATGTGATTATTAATTTTGGAAATTGATCAAGTTTGGTTTGAGCAAGAAGCTTTAGGGTTTCAGTCTCGAATTCCTTGGGGAACGAGCCATCTCCATTGGAAGCAGTTTAGAGGGTGTGAAATAACATCTGATTTATTGCCAGCACAGAGGTTTCTTCATCCAGAGGAAATCATTGAACTTCACAGTTATTTAATCTCCAGGGTTTCATACATTCTTTTCATCCTGAGAACATCTTGCAATCAAGGTGCATCATTTCATAGGGTTTATACACTGATTCCAAGAAGCCGTACAAGAGTACTTGCTACTGTTGACAAGGCCGTACCTTCCTGTACCTGGCCGTACCATCTCAAAGGCCGTACTCCATTTCTTGAGAAAGGCGCTTCTATTTTTGACTTCCAGTCTTCACCAGTAGTGGCACCCCTACATCCGGAATCATATTCCATCATTATTCAGAGGGAGAAGAGATCTTTATTGCAGCCGTACTATCAATATATCAGATCAGCTTGCTGCGTTTTCACCAGGTTTTTCTATTTGAATTCATTGTTTATTAATTTGCATGTTATTGGATATCACTTGTAATAAGTCCAGTAGTCAAACAAATAGACTGGCTTCAATATTTTCAATAGATTCAATCTTTTCCAGAGTTGAATAATTTTTAGACAATTTATTTCATATTTCTTGCAAAATCACAATTTACCTTTTTGCACAAAAACCCAAAAAAATCAAAATTTGCAAAAACAAACCAAAACTCAGTCAGATTCAGAAACAGGGGAAACAAGGGGTTTCTACAGTGGTATCAGAGCTAAATCCTGCCACCCTAAGGGTTTAGCAGTCTTATGCGCCAGTTTGGCTCTCACAGGTATTACACACGCAGACGTGCTCTGATTGACAGACAACAGAGTTTGAGCAGGCAGCCAGGAAACATGGCTGACAGGAATGACAGGGCTGACAGAACAGATATACCTAGGATAGAGATCCCACCTAATAACAGAGATCAGGATGATGCAGAGGTTTTGCTTGCACTCAGAGATCTTCGTGCAGGTCAATGGCGGTCCAATGATGTATTGCAGCAATTAGCAGTAGCACTTCAAAGATTGGGTACTCTTAGGAGACCGTCACCACATCGTGACGATGAGAGGAGTGAAGCAGGGTCTCGCAGGGCACCTAGGACAGCCTCACAGACAGCAGACAGGCCTACCAGGCCTACATTTGTGAGACAGGAGGCCGAGGAGGTCTTGGTAAGTGAGGAGCATGATGAGTTGTTCGCGGATACGCTTATGGCAACGAACGAGGAGTGGGAGTTGGTACCACCAGAGGTCAGAGAATGGATCACTTTCGACCATTTTATTACTCAGAGGAGAGAGCACCATAGAGGTTGACAGGATTGGAGACCTAGACAGCAGAATAATGACCTAAAACATGCAACAAACAGACTCAACCTAGCTATGTTCGATGGTAGTGGCAAGGTGACAGCCCAGGCATGGATTAGCAAGTTAGACACCTTCCTCAAATTACGTCTGATGGCTGAGAGAGATGCCATTCGATATGCGACACTGCATCTTGAGGGAGTAGCGTACGACTGGTGGCACCACGGGATGGTGACGTTACAGCATGACAAGATCACCTCATACCAGGAGTTCGTAGACAAATTGGTTGAGCGGTTTGATAGGAAGGATCCAGAATCCTACTTCAGAGACTTAGCTCAGTTGAGGCAGAGTGGCAGTTTGGAATCCTACATTGGTGACTTTCAAAAGTTATCAGTCATGGTTCCGAACATTTCTGAGAGGAGATTGGTAGTACTCTTTATGGAGGGTTTGACAGAGCCACTGAGAGGCTGGATCAAAGCCTTTGATCCTCCTTCATTACAGGAGGCAATGAAGAAAGCACGAAGCATGGAGTTAGCAGCACAATCTAGTAGATTTAACTCTAGGGGTAATTCTTCATTCAGGGATAATAAGGGCTTTAATAAAAATAGGGACAAATCTGATTTTAACAAAGAAAAATCAGACTTTAGGAACGATTCAAAAGGTAAATCAGCAGCTCCACCTTTGGATCGAGAGGCCCTTAATGACCTACGCAGGAAGAAGCTTTGCTTCGACTGCAAAGGACCCTATGACGCCAAT
>VDFB02105785.1:104562835-104576595 GCA_007258455.2 Sequoia sempervirens
TATTTCATGTATCACGCCTCAAGAAGGCGTTGGGACATCGTGTGGTACCATCTGCAGTTCTACCTCCCTTAGATGATGAGGGAAAGTTGATCTTAGTACCCGAGTCCATCCTGGAGTACAGGGAGAGACAGTTGCGTCAGAGGACTATCAAGGAATATTTGGTGAAATGGAGAGATTTTCCTGTTGAGGATGCTACATGGGAGAGCGAGGATATTCTGCAGCATCCGGCATTGAGATTGCTTGAGGACAAGCAATTTCAGGAGGGGTGGACTGTCATGTCCCCTTCTCAGTGACATCTCTCGGAGCACAGGATTAGCCTATCATATGACCCTCGTAGGCTGATAGTTTGGATAGAGGGTCATTTCGGAGCTTGGCTCAGCTTCAGTTGGCAGTTCTTGATCAGTTGGCTTTCGTTCGGGCTCATTCGGACACTTCTTGCAGAAGTTGCTATTTTTAGCAGTTCTTGGCAGTCAGCGTGGGACCCCTGCTATTTTTAGCAGTATGGATTTGGTAGTGTTCAGAATCACTTCAGTGTTCGTCAGCCTTAGATGGATCAGGCATCGGATGATCAATGAGTGAGATATTAATATTTAATTGAATTAATTAAATATTAATTATTTGGCATTTATAATATAAGTTATAATATTTAATTATAACTTAAGTGATTTGGATTAAGGGGTCGCCCATCATCAGAAAGGGGCCAGTTATTGATTATATTTTATTATAAAAATTTGGCTGAGAACTATGGAGGAATTAAAATAACAAAAAGTCGAATTAATTAAAATTCCCTATCTTTAAGGAATTTGCACTTTTGAGGGATATAGTGCATTTGCATTGGATTTCGAGCCATTATGTGATTATTGATTTTGGAAATTGATCAAGTTTGGTCTGAGCAAGAAGCTTTAGGGTTTCAGTCTCGAATTCCTTGGGGAACGAGCCATCTCCATTGGAAGCAGTTTAGAGGGTGTGAAATAACATCTGATTTATTGCCAGCACAGAGGTTTCTTCATCCAGAGGAAATCATTGAACTTCATAGTTATTTAATCTCCAGGGTTTCATACATTCTTTTCATCCTGAGAACATCTTGCAATCAAGGCGCATCATTTCATAGGGTTTATACACTGATTCCAAGAAGTCGTACAAGAGTACTTGCTGCTGTTGATAGGGTCGTACCTTCCTGTACCTAGCCGTACCATCTCAAAGGCCGTACTCCATTTCTTGAGAAAGGCGCTTCTATTTTTGACTTCCAGTCTTCACCAGTAGTGGTGCCCCTGCATCTGGAATCATATGCCATCATTATTCAGAGGGAGAAGAGATCTTTATTGCAGCTGTACTATCAATATATCAGATCAGCTTGCTACGTTTTCACCAGGTTTTTCTATTAGAATTCATTGTTTATTAATTTGCATGTTATTGGATATCACTTGTAATAAGTCCAGTAGTCAAACAAATAGACTGGCTTCAATATTTTCAATAGATTCAATCTTTTCCAGAGTTGAATAATTTTTAGACAATTTATTTCATATTTCTTGCAAAATCGCAATTTACCTTTTTGCACAAAAACCCAAAAAAATTAAAATTTGCAAAAACAAACCAAAACTCAGTCAGATTCAGAAATACGGGAAACAAGGGGTTTCTACAGAAATGACAAGCTGCTGCCAAATTTTATTATTACTATTGTTATTATTTTCTTTTTATATTTCTAGCCACTACCAAGCAACATGAAACTACAGATGATTACAATCTGAGAAAGGTAAATCTGATCCTGATCCATAAAGAAACATTGAGGTGGATTTCAACTACAATGTGCGATGATTAGGAGAGGAATGAAATACATGTGTTCGTACCTGTGAATCGCCTCCCATTTTTCTATTATTTTCCCTCACTCCGCAGATCCCCCCCCACAGCTCTTGTAATCTCCTCTTCTAATACAATCATCAACTGGATCCCAAAGCTTGGCAGTGCTACTCTGAACTCCCAATTTTTCCCCCTAATTTTCTTAAATCAATTCTTTTAAAAAATTCCAAAAAAAAGGTTTCCCACGAAATCTATAGCCCCAAATCAATCATTTTTCAGACTACCCCCATTTCTTTCCCGAAAACCAAAAGAAAATCAATAATCATCCTTTTTTTTCCCAATAAAATCCAAGAGATAAACTTTTGAGACCAAAAATCAACCATAATGACAAGTTTCCAACTCAACTAACCGTTTGAAGTCGTGCATTTGCACGCATGGTCTTTTTCCATCTTTTTGAAATCTTATCTCCTTATTTATTTTAAATCACATTATTTTCCACATTAAAATATTTATATTTTCATGATAATAACTTGTCAATTATTATAATATAATTTAAAACAGTACTTTTACCAAAGTAGTTTAATCTAATTTTTTAATAATACCACATTTACTTTTACGAAGCAATTTAGTTTAATTATTTATTAACAAATCTCAATCTTTAAATTTCATAAAATTAATTAATTTAATTATTATTTTAATTTTCCAAATTTATTTAATTTACCTTGTAAATCAATTTTAATTTAATTAGTTGATTAAACAAGTCCATTAAAATATTAAGTTCACCAATAACAAACTTACTCAGTGGCAAGGGCGGCCAAAACGGAGGGACACTACACAACCTACCTCAACATCAGTATACGAATTCATAGAGAAGTTGTTATCCTTTATATACCACAAGCCATAATCTAGAGTTCCCTTCAAATATTTGAATTTTTTTTCATAGCTTTTTCATGAGATTGCTTAGGATTAGCTTGAAATCTGGTAACCAAACATCAATCTTGAAACATGTTGAGACATGTAGAATATCCACATAAATTAAACTTGATCATACACCAATCTGTACAAGTACCCACACATTTGTTTTATACAACAAAATGCATCTAGAACCATCTGTAGCACATTGTCATTTGAAATATGTGCTTGCAAACCTCTAAATTTCCTGATATGCATTAAGTAACCCTGAACATGTCCATAAGATTGTATGGACAAGACATTCTTTCCTAAGGAATGCAAAGCATTCCAACAAGCCTTCAACCTTACTTTATTCTATCAAAGCATAGACAAAACATATGTTACTTACTGCTTTTACTAAAAAAGGTGTAAAGATATGACAACTTGGATATATAACATCTTCACATCTTGATTAACTCATCTTCTAAACTGCAAGATCAAATCTTGCACTACAAACGAAAGAAGACCAAAATATGCCATGATTCAGCCTTAGAATATATATAGTGAATGTCTTGGCAAACTTATGAAACTTATTTTTCTATGTGATACACCAAACTAGAATGATATTAGTCAAAGCAAGGGTACCAACCACTACACACCTACTTCCACTAGAAACTTCAACAAAGGTTCATATATACACAAAAAATCTACACACCAACTAATCTAATCCAATTCTTCTTATAAGTTGAAGTGTTCAATACCTTGTCTTTTCACGGGAGCTAAAAGATTATGTCAGTGAAATCTCCCCCCAACATAATACTCTATATCAGTTTAAGTTATAATCTTGTGTAGAGTGCACAAGTGTAGAATCATCCTTCCTCTCATGGTATTCCTTCTAGACCTTTTCATTTCCCTTCTTTTGTTGATTATGTGTTTCATCCCCTTTTTTATTATGAATAGTTGGCTTCACAAAACCACTACTGCAATGGTTTGTCTTATGTCCCATCTTATTACATTTTTAGCACATAATGTTGTGCTCTAGAACAAAGTTGTTCCTCCTTACCTTAGATCTGCAATCAGTAGCTTTATGACCAAAATTGTTGCAAACATGGAAATATCTATGAAATGAAATAGCATTGTTTCATTGAGGCACAAAGGATCTTCTACTCATGTTATCATTCCTTCTACAATCAACAGCCTTATGTCCAAATTTCTTGCAAGAAAAACAACCTTGAAAAGATTGATTGAACCTAGTAGGAGCATGCTACCTTGGAGGTGGACTTCTAAATTATTTTTGCTTCTAGTTAGAATTGGATCCACCTTTCCTGCCATTTTGAAATATTTTTGCATCTCTAGAACCATTCTTCTTAGAGTCTTCAAAACAATATTTCTCCTTCTCTATTTTGGTCCTTCAAATTTATTTGGAGTTATCCTCAGGACCAAACTTCTCCCCTTTGTCAATTTGTTCTTTTTCTCTTTTCAGGGCATTCCTTAGAGTGACAATTTCTTGCTCAAGTTTTAAACATTCAACTATTTTGTCATTGAGCTTGGCATTCAAACAATCTTCATTTCTCTTTCCTTCTTCAACCTTTTCATTTAAATCAGAGATCATACCTTCTGCCTTTTTTAGTTTGATTTCACATTCTTTACCACCTTCTACTTTGGCTTTTGATTTGTCAGTTTCTTCCTTATATTTTTCAAGCAAGCTCTCATATTTCTGATTTAGTGCCCTTTCTTCATTCAAGTCTTCTAGAGTAGAACAAAGTTTTCCTTCAAAACCTATTTCCCAATCATCTAAATCAAAGTATCAACCTTCAAGTTCCATTGATTCTAGATCCATATTAGAAGAAAACATATCTTCATCACTCAAGGAGTTGAACTCCTTACATTTTTCAACATTGCACTATTTTTATCAGCATTGAAGGCCATAAAGAAGGTTTCATCATTTGAATCATTCTCCTCATCTTTAGAAGAATCACTGCTCTCTTTGGAATAGAGACCCCTTTTAACCTTATCTCTTTTGTTACCCTCATCAAATTATTTATAGGGGAATTTAGATGCAAAGTTACCAATCCTTCCACAATTCAAACATTTGAAAGGTAATTTACCTTTGTACTTTCCAGTGTCTTTCTTCAACCTTCTCACAAACTTTGCTTCAACTTCATCAAAGTCATTATTTTGATCAACAACATCATCTTCAACCTTTTTTTAGCTTTGAAAGTAGCTTCCTTTTTTGGAACATCCTAATCGAATTCTATCATCTCAAAGGTAGTAAGAGCACCAAACATTTCATCAACTAAGTACTAATCCAAGTCCTTAGACTCTTCAATAGCAAACACTTAATGACTATAACTTTTAGGAAGATACCTCAAAACCTTTTTTACAATCTCACTTTCTTTTACTTCTCCACCAAGTCCAGTGATTCCAAAAACAACTTCATGCACTTGAAGCATATAGATTGTAATGTCTTCATCTTCTATCATCCTTAGAGTCTCAAATCTACTATTAAAGATTTGCATCTTAGCTTGCTTTACTTTTGTATCACCTTCATATATGCTGCTAAGATTTTCCTAGAAATCTTTAGCAGAACTGTAATTAATCACCTTTAAAAGTTTTGAATTAGCCAATCCACACAAGAGAGCATTCTTAGCTTTGGCATTGTACTCGTATAATCCAATTTTAGTTGGATCTATTGGCAGAGTATCAAGAGCAACATAACAATCTCTGAATGATTTCCACACACCAAATCCTAGAGAGTTTAGGTGGCATTCCATTCTTAGTTGAAAGCATAATTAGTCCTATCAAACCTAGGACCCTTGTATGAACCATCATGTGTCATCCCATATATTTTCCTCAAGCATTCAAGATTTCTTCAAAGGGACTTGGCTTTGATATGAATTGTTGACTACACCTAGAGACTGAGAGGGGGGGTGAATCAGTCTTATCAAAAACTTAGTCCCTTCTGGAACTTAAATATTTCAACACAATACAACCTTTTTTATCAAATCAAAACCTTTAACCATAACAACAATAGAGAAGGATATAGCAGCTTGAGTCTTCAAAAAAATTAGCAATCCTTAGCAATGAAAGATATAGAAATTCTAATTCTAATTAGGTCAAAAACAAAGAAAGATGAATAAAAGAACACACACGCACATGAGAGAACCAAACTTTATGTGGAAAACCCAATAAGGGAAAAATAACAGTGCGAGTTGGGTTTGTGCAAGATCATGGGGGTTCAAAAAGTGGCGATGTGAAAAAAAGGCATTTTTAACTTGCCCAAAAACACAAAATTCCTCTTTGACTTTTTGTAGGCTTGGGTGGAAAGTACATAGTGTCAAAGCTAATACCAGACCAAAACATATATCTATTTAGTTTAGGTCAGATTTTTTAATTTCATTAGATTCAGGGCCGACCAATATTTTTATTTTATATATTATAATAATTTTCTAATATATTTATAATAATGTTTTTTAATATATTTATCATATAGCATATGGATATTAAATTTAAAAAAAAAAAATTAATATCCCAATGCTATATGATAAATATAATTATATTTATTATATTATATGATTATATAATATTATATTATATTATTATATAATATTATATTATATTATTATATAATATTATATTATATTATATTATATTATATTATATTATATTATATTATTATACATATTTATATTATATTATATTATATTTATATTATATTATATTATATTATATTATATTATATTATATAATATTATATTATATTATATAATATTATATTATATTATTATATAATATTATATTATATTATATTATATTATATTATTATATTATATTATATATATATATATATATATTATATATATTATATTATATTATATTATATTATATTATATTATATTATATTATATTATATTATATTATTATATAATATTATATTATATTATATAATAATATAATTTATTTATTTTGTTACTATAGGGGTATCCCCGCAACCCAGCCCACCAGCCCAACAACCTGTATCTTGGGTACTGGTGCAAGGGCACCATGTCAATTTTTGTAAATATGGTCATATGATAGTTTTTTGGTTGTTTAGAGTCTTATTTGGTGTAATAAGGTCATAATAGATCATTCTCCATGTATTAAGTCAATTTGGGTAGGTTGGAGTCATATTGTTAAAGTTTTGCAAAAAGTTGCAAAGTTGCTATGCAACATTTGCATTTTTGGTTGTTTTGAGAAGTTGAATGATCAAAGCATTCAAAAGTTAGTTACAACCATTGGTTTGGGGCTAGAAACATTTAAATATACTTTATAATCTTTGAGGAAACTCTCTGGAGAAGATTTGAATGATCAAGTAATAAAGGAAGCTCTATTTTCTTTCAATTTTGTGTGTTTTCTGGTACTACAGTTAATTGCATGGTCACATACAGTCTGTTAATGATCTGAAACTCATTTGGTTGGATGGAGTATTAATTATTCTACCATTTTAATTTGGTTTGAGTCATTTCCATTGGGTTTGAAGGGAGTTTAAGTGATTTTCATGAAAACAGTTTGTAAAACTAAGGTTTAAGGGTTTGATCACAAAAATCATGTTTTGAAGCCAATTCCACTAATGGAAAATTTTCAAACTTGGTGGAATGTGGTTAGGTAGTGTTCTTTCAATGTTTTTTGGGTTGGTAAGGGCAAGGAATGGAGATAGGGTATGGTTTGGGCAAGCCCTAGTATGATTTCTCATTGTTTTAGACGTAAAATTGACAGAAATATATAGGGTTTTGAAATAGAAGGTTTGAGTGTGGTGCTAATTGATAAAAATCATTGATTTAGACCCTATATGGTCTATGGAGAGCCCTAGAGTGGGAATTTTTGTTTAGGGGAGAGTGTTTATCAAAGTCACTTTAGAAAACAGGCCTAATTGGGCTTTGTAACAATGGGACAGTCAAATTTAGAAGGATACTTTTCCAAAAAATCATATTTGGTTTCCAGATATGTTTAAGAAGGCCATAAAGGGTACTTGAATCTATATTCTTTTTTGGGATATTCCACCTGTTTGGAAAGTTGTGCCCGATTTTTCCATTTGGAATATTATAAGCAAATAAGTCTCTCTAGGAGTGAGCATTGGGAAAAGTAAAGGAATGGTGTTTTAGGAGACCTTCTTTGGATTGAACCTATCATTCTTATGATGTTCAAGGTGTTTTAAGGGTTCAATAAGAGTTTTGTGTCCTGGTCACAATTTTGGTCTTTTGTAGTCTTTGTAGAACCAAGTGACTTGTGAAGGGAATGTTGAGTTAAATGGATGAACAAGCCAGGTTTTGTTGTGTGCCTTTTAGAATCCTTTGAATTTACCTTTTCCTCTACATCAATTGGTATCAAAGCTTAGTTTTTTGATCTTTTGAAGGAGAAAAGTTGCAATTTGAAGAAGGAGAAGTTGTAAGTTGAAAGGAAAGATGCCTCCTAAAGGAAGTGGAGTCCTTGGTAGGGAAATAAGGTTGTTAAAGGAGTCACAAGAAGAACTTTTAGCCATATTTACAACATTAGAGGCAAAAGAAAGGAGAGGAAAGGCCAGTGAAGAGGAAAGTGGCTGAAAGGAAGACGGTGAGAATGAAAACCCTCCAAGAGGAGTCCAAGGTGATGATGAGTTGGACCCTGATGAAAGAAGGATGGTGAAGATGTTGAAGGCTATCAAAGGAGATACTTCTGGTGAGAAAATAGATTTTCCAATGTATAGTGGAAAGTCGGATGCAGAAGAAGTACTAGATTGGATTGATGCAATAGACAATTACTTTGAATACAAGGAGGTTGCAGATGATCAAAAGGTAAAGTTTGCTAAGACTAAGTTGAAAGGTCCTACTTTAACCTGGTGGAACTATGTTTAGAAGGAGAGAGTGAAAAATGGAAAAAAAAATCAATTCATGGGATATGATGGTGCCAAAGATTAAGATCCAATTCTTTCCAGATGATCATGCAATACAAACTTTTAAGAAGTTGCAAAATTTAAGAAGAAGGAAAAGGACTTCATGACCTACACTGAAGAATTTCACAAATTAAGCATTAGAGTTGGTCATGTTAAAGATGAAAATTAAAAGATAGAAAGGTATATGAATGGCTTAAGATTTTAAATTCAAGATGAATTGAGTTTGGCCACTCCTAGGATAGTTGAAGAATGTTTTCAGTTGGCTACTAGGGTAGAAGAGAAGTTAAAAAAAAGGAAATAAAGACAAGGAAGAGGCAGAGGTAGCACTAGTAGAGGAAGACATTCAAGCCAGTCCTATGAAGACCAAGAAAATGCAAGTAAAGGTCAAGACCAAGTTGTTGATCAAAGAGGTGGATTTAGAGGCTTTAGAGGAAGATTTGGTGGAAAAGGTAGAGGTTCAAACACATTTTTAGGAAGATGTTACCATTGTAATCAGTTTGGCCATCAAGCATGGAAGTGTCCAGATAAATAAGCTTCTACTTCAACTGGTGGTGATAAAAGAGTTCAATTGGTGCAAGAAGAAGATTGTGAGAGTGTTAACTCTCCTAATCAGCTTGCTGCTCTAGAAGTTGGAGAATCCTTAATGGTTAGAAGAACACTCCTCAAAGCATCCAAGGAGAAGGATCCAACCCAAAGGACACTTTTCAAGACAAATTGCAAACGCAATGGAATGGTATGTAAAGTTCTTATAGACTTTGGAAGTACTAATAACATGGTGTCTATTGAAATGGTTGGTAAACTTAAGTTGGAAAAGATACCACATGAAACACCTTATAAAGTGTCTTGGTTGAATGAGAATCATTTTTTTTTGGTGAATGAGCAAGCTTGGGTTGAGTTTAGTATTGGTGGATATAAGGACAAAATTCTTTGTGATGTGTTGCCTATGGATTGTTTCCATTTGTTGCTAGGGAGACCATGGAAGTTTGATAGACATGCAATTTATGATGGTAGAAACAATACTTATGAGATTGAGAAAGATGGAAGCACTTTTACATTAACTCCATTGGTAGAAGATGTTAAGGAACAAACCAAGGAAGCTAAGGTGATAATGTTGGGTAGGAAAGAGTTTATAAAGCTTGGGGAAGGAAAACATGAGGATTTTGCAGCCACTTCAAGGCTTGAAGGTGCTAAGACAGTAGGTTTGAAGAATGATTCAATATTGGAGAGAAATGATGATGAGTTGGTGTCAAAACCTGATATGGAGAAGGTCAAGGATGAATTGATTGTGGGAATGCAAGATTGGTTAGAGAAGCATGTTGAGGTCATGATAAAGAGAGTACTTTGTTCATTGATTTCAAAAAAGGCTAGTGGGTAGTCAAATTATGTCAATACAGAGGTTTGTAGACCTGGTAAAATAGAGGCTCTAGGGGCAGAGAATCTGAGGGAAGAAATGAAGGGAAAAGGTGGAGTAAAGGTGAATGGCAAGGACATGTAGGTAAGTTCAAGTATGCAACAAGAGTAGAGAAGAGTAAAGTTCATAAAAAGGATGGAAAAGGTTTTTTTGCAGGTGTTCAAATAGGTTCAACATCAGTTCCAAATGAGGGAAAGGTTAGACAACATCCATCAAGTCAGCTTACAAAGTTGGAGCAATGTATAGGTGGCTAAAAGTTCTTAAATGTAAAGAAAAATGCAAATATTTAGTACCTGACTCATTGGAAAGGATTACTAGATGAAAAGACATTTGGAGATAAGAGAGATGGTCTGGCCAAGCATGATTTACTACAATACAATCCTCAAGGGACTTGAGTTCTTTTTTTGTCTGGGTGTACAGTGTAGGGGCACCATGTCATTTTTTTAAAATATTTTTGTAAATATGGTCATATGATATTCTTTTGGGTGTTTAGAGTCTTATTTGGTGTAATAAGGTCATAATAGACCATTCTCCATGTATTAAGTCATTTTGGGTCAGTTGGAGTCATATTGTTAAAGTTTTACAAAAAGTTGTAAAGTTATACAAAATTTGCATTTTTGGTTGTTTTGAGAATTTGAACGGTCAGAGCATTCAAAAGGTATTTGCAACCATTGGTTTGGGGCTAGAAACATGTAAATATGCTTTGTAAACTTTGAGGCAACTCTTTGGAGAAGATTTAAATGATTAAGTAATAAAGGAAGCTCTATTTTTTGTCAATTTTCTATGTTTTATGCTACTACAGTTAATTGTACGGTCACGTACAGTCTATTAATGATATGAGACTCATTTGGTTAGATGGAGTATTAAGTCTTCTAAAATTTGAATCTATTTTGAGTCATTTCCATTAGGTTTGAAGGGAGTTTAAGTGATTTTCCTTAAAATAGTTTGTAAACTAGGGTTTGAGGGTTTGATCACAAAAATCATGTTTTGAAGCCCATTCCACCGATGAAAAATTGTCAAACTCGGTGGAATGGGATTAGGTAGTGTGATTTCAATTTTTTTGGGGTTGGTAGGGGTAGGGAATGTAGATAGGGTATGGTTTGGGAAAGACCTAGTTTGATTTCTCATTGTTTTAGACTTAAATTGACAAGTATAGATAGGGTTTTGATGTTAGAAAGTTTGAGGGTGGTGCCAATTGATAAAAATCATTGATTCAGACCCTATATGGTCTATGGAGAGCCTTGGAGTGGGATTTTTTGTTTAGGGGAGAGTGTCTATCAAAGTCACTCTGGAAAATAGGCCTAATTGGGCTTTGTAGCAACAAGATAGTCAAGTTTAGAAGGATAATTTTCAAAACAATCATAGTTGGTTTCCTGGTATGTTTAAGAAGGCCATAAAGGGTACTTGAATCTGTATTCTATTTTTGGATATTCCCCCTATTTGGAAAGTTGTGCGCGATTTTTTCATTTGGAATACTATAAGCCAAATAAGTCTCTTTAAGAGTGAGCATTGGGAAAAGTAAAGGAAAAGTGTTTTATGAGACCTTCTTTGGCTTGAACCTATCATTCTTATGATGTTCAAGGTGTTTTAAGGGTTCAGTAAGAGTTTTGTGTCCTGATTGCAGTTTTGGTGTTTTGTAGCCTTTGTAGAACCAATTGACGTGAAGGGAATGTCGCGTCAAATGGATAAACAAGCCAAGTTTTGTTGTGTGCCTTCTAGAATCCTTTGAAGTTTCCTTTACCTCTGCATTAGATACCTAGGGTGAGCTAGGGTGAGACAAGTCCCCTGCGGGTGAGATCCCCTACCCACAAGAAGTCCCACCTCTTAAACTCAGGAGTGGAGTTGAACCTTAGACCAATGGGGAGCAAACCCACTTCCCAAGCCAACTCAACTACCCGTTCGGACTATATAATAATATAATATTATAATAAATTATATAATCATATTATATAATAAATATTATATTATATTATATAATAATATTATATTATATAATAATATTATTATATTATAATTATAATTATAATTATAATATAATATAATACTAATATAATATATATAATATAATATAGTATTATATAATATAATATAATATTATATTATATATTGTATATATATTATAAATAATATATATTATTAATATATATTATATAATACGAAATTTTTATTATATGGTATAAAATGATAAATGATATCTTAAATTTCAAAAAACACCACCAATACTATATGGTCAGGTCCCGGACTCGGCCATATATTAAAAAAACTACATAAAGGAAATGGATATCTGTTGCTTGTTTTATAAAATAAAATAAAAAAAACCCGAGAGCTCATTTTTAGCTAACTGCACACACGTTCTCTACTGCACAACTCAGATATCCATTCCCAGGTGAGTCATCTTGCTCAAATCAATTGAATTTGAAAGATATTTTTGGATTTTTATGTTTTTCTTCAATTTATATTGGTTTTGCATTATTTTTTTGTGAATTTTAGTCAAAAATAGGATATTTTAATAAGTTTTCTTTATTGCATTAAAATGATTGTTAATTTTGAATTTTTTTATCAATTAACAGGCTTAAAATGGCTCAACATGAAAACCCTCACCCCACACAAGATGAAAATCCTCTAAACCCTCTTTCACCATGACTATTGTTTTCAAACCAAAACATGCCAAAACTACATGAATATATTCATATAAATTTAGATCAATTTAGAAATGTGTGTTAAATCTATGAGACACTCACTGAGCTATCGGACATGAAAAAAACTTTGGAAACAATCATTTCAAATGTTAAAACTTTGACAACTCAAGACAATAGATTTCAATAGTGGGGAGAGGAACAAAGGAAATTTCATGCCGATGGGTTATCATATGATGAGGTGAGGGAACTTGATCACCCCAGTTATTTATCGATCACAAAACATGACAACTTGTTAATGTGCAGAAGCCAAAATTTTCAATTAAATGGTGCACCCATGGAGGCATATTATATAATTTTTGGAGACATTGGTGGATGGTTTTTGATAAACCACCTAACAACAATCTTGACGTCCCTCAATATTTTCTCTAAAAATTATATCATGAGTTTGTCCTAGGGAGGCATGTCAATTACTTTGACATGTGAGATTTCTAGGGTGTTGGTAGAGGGATGCCACAAGGTAGACCTAGAGCATGCCGAGTCACCCCAATTTTCCTTGCTCTGCCTATTGCTGCCCTAACTCCACTACCTTACCCCAAGATTGCTTTAGATGCAGGAAATTAGAGCATTTATGCCTTACATTCATTGAGTGATCATTTGGTCATGCAAAGCCATCATGTTGAATAGCCATTTGACAATGCATCCCATCGTGATGGTGATGCACCTGATACATCCCAACATGATGGTGGTGCACCTACTACATCAACTCCCACTGATATACCGTACACTTTGAGACATATTTGTGTGCCCCATTATTGCATGAGGTGCAACAATTTATGTTTGGGTCCTATCCAACAGTCCACTGGAGCTCCCATAGAGACATCTGACTATGAGGTTCATGATATATCAGATGTAGGAGTTGATAGAGCATAGAGTGGGCCATTTTTAGGAGAGACATTGACTACCAAGGATGATATGGGAGCACCGGTAAGACTTAAAGTAATTTCATAGTGTGTTTTATCTAAATTCTTTCATATTTTATGAGAGATATTTGTACTAATATATGTTTATGTGCTCGAATCTTTAACAGGTGCTAACAAAGGAGCATATTTTGCAA
>VDFB02105785.1:104576695-104686695 GCA_007258455.2 Sequoia sempervirens
GTTTTAAAATTATTTTGTGACCTTGACCCCTACACTTCTAGTCTTTAGGAATTTATTTATCTCCATTTTTTAGACTATGTTGAGAGCCATTATAATATTTTTTTGCACTAACTTTGGGAGGAAACTCATTTTTCCTTACTCAAACCCTTGGATTGATTTTAAAAAATTGAACAAGTTAAAATACATGCCAAATATAAATGCAAGTTCAATGGGTGTAGTTTTGAATTATAGACCTCTCATCCCCTAACAGATAGTTGATAGTTTTGATATTCATTTTTCTCTTGAAAGGTGTTTAACAAGACAAAAATATATGCAAAACGGGGAAGCAAAATACTATATTCAAAATGCTTTAAAAACTTTCAAACAAGTGCAATTTGAATTCAACAAATTTAAAAAAAATTGCACTTAGGGTTTCGAAATTAAACAAATACATGCATTTTGAACTCTAAAAAAATTAAATTTTAAATACCTCGTGCTCAATAGTGGTCGATATGCAAACTGGAATGATGAACTTTGAAGAGAGGAACGGAAATTTGCTTTCGCCAGTGAGAGAAACCTTGTTCGGTCGCCGTCACGGACTCTGTTCGCCGCGCACACCAAGGAGACAGTGACTGGTAAAAGAACATAGTAAAAGTGTGAAAATGAAACGTTTTTTTTTGTTTTTGTCATATCCAAGTGGGTTCGGTCGAACCCAAGTTCAACCGAACCCACTTGGATATGATTTTTTAATTCGGGCATTCACCGGTTCGACCGAACCCATTTGATTTGAGGAATGGAAAAAATCCGAATTTTCCTTCCTCTTAGAAAGTGTAAACCACTATTCTAAGGTAACCCGCATGCACATTTAAATTGTATTACATTCTTGTCATTTTTTATATAGGAATCCATCATAGTTACTTCATCCACCAAGAGCCCATCTAGTATCGTAGCATCACAACAAGTGTGTGTTTATTTTATATTGCAGATATTTATGTTTAGATAGGAGTAGATATATGTTTAGTAAATATGATTATTTGTCAAAAATTATATGTTAATTTGTATCATTTTTATTTTACCTTCTACAGTCCTCTGCCCAACTCAGCACTATGATGAATGCAGGACCATTTTTTTATACAAGGACTTCTGATCATCCTAAGGGACAATCATATGCAAACCATCTTGCAGAAAAGAGAGAAAGACATGAGGTAAACAAGAATTGCATTATTGATATAATATAGTACACGTATAGTTATTTTGATGTTAAATTCATAATTTATAAATGATAGTATATAAGAACTTCTATTTACTAGTCTATCTTGTCAACCATTCACATAATTAATCTAATTTGCGGTTTGAATTTTTATTGTGTATGAAGTTACAGAGCAACTAAGTTCTTTGAGGAGGCTCAATTTTGATGGTCCAACATAGGATTAGGATTTTATATAGAATGATATGTACTTGGGGTTTGATAGATCTTGAGATGGCATATATGCCATAATTTGTAAAATTTGTTGTAAAACTTATTCTGAGTGGGCATATATTCCAAATTTGTATATGCACAAAGATAATTATTCCATATTTTGATATATAAGAATTGATATTCAATCTATTTTTTTCCTTATGTGCATATCTTTCTACTTTGAATCTTCAAAATGGAATGCATAATTATCTTAGAATGGTTTAAAGTTATGATTGATAACATTTTATAGATTAACAAAATTGCATTTCAATAGAACTTATGAATTACAATTGGTAATCCATCTATGTTAAAGTTCATTCATATTAAGGTTCACATACATTACATTCCATGAGACCACATTTCTTTGATGATTTTTTTCAAAAAATTCACGGGTATGTGCAGGATCATGATGGGCCAAAAAGTGGCAATATGATGGGTATATATAGGGTATGTGGCTGACGACCTTTTTTTTAACCCAAAATTAATGAAATGAAAAGGGTTTTTAAAGGAGATTCTTAGCTTTCCACCAATATAAATTATGCTTATTTTGAATTGAATAAATAATTATTATTTATTTTCTATTTGAATTATGACTAAAGTCCTCGATTGATAGGTTGATTGAAAAACATCTTTAGCTTAAATGGTATCAAACTTTTGAATCCAAAACATGTGTCACATTCTATGCTTTGCATACTATAGATTAAAAAAGATGAATTTCATGAAGTTTTGACCAAGTTAAGGTGGTCAGACATATGATTTTTTATATTTTTGAAAAGTTAGAATAGAAAATTCATAATTAATTATTTACTTGGAAAAAAATTACAAAAAAATATGCATCACACCAGGAAATTAATGAGTCCTCTACCTATATCTGGAAATATTATAAAAAAATATTATCACTTTTATTGTGGTTAGGTGGCCTAATAAACACCTACTTCTTATTTTTCCCCGGAATTTAAGTACTAATGCGATTGAAATTTCAAATTTTCACCAAATAGATTTTATTTTTATTTTAAATAAAACTCTAGTAGTTTAGAAACTACATTCAATTTGCTACATATTATATTCTTATATATTTTTGAAATAATATAGATAACTTATTCAAATTTTTATGTCAAGTTTCCTTTCTCTGATTTTTCTAAATTTTTTGCCACTTAAGGGCCTGCTTTTTCCATGATGATTCTGCACATGCCCTCACTGCCTTTTCTATTGTACCACATTTTTCATACATGTCTACCAAAAAAATTTATCAAACACTCAATTTGAGAATACACATAATTTCAAGCTCTGTTGAATGAATTTACATTTGGCATTTTTTTTGGACTAATGTAATGAAGTGGGCAGCTGATTTTTATTTCAAAAGAAGTTAAAATTAATGAAAAATGGTATGAGAAGCATTGTATAATATTTTTTGAGAAGAAATGTTTGAAAATATGCCTCAAAGGATTGTGGTCTGATAGACAAGGCAAAAAAGATGAAAAGAACAGCTAGGTATGTGTAGGATCATCATGGAAAACACAAGCCCTTAAGTGGCAAAAAATTTAGAAAAATCAGAGTTAGGCAACTTGATATTAAAATTTTAATAAGTTATCTATATTATTTGAAAAATATGTAAAAATAGAATCTATAGTAAATTGAATGTAGTTTCTAAACTACTAGGTTTTTAAAAAACAAAAAATCTATTTGGTGAAAATTTGAAATTTCAATGCACTGGTACTTAAATCTCGTGGAAAAATAAGAAGTGGGGTGTTTGTCGACCACCTAACCACAATAAAATGATAATATTTTTTATAATATTTTAGATATACAGAGGACTCATGCCCCGATGTCATGCATATTTTTTTGTAATTTTGTTCCAAGTAAATAATTAATTATGAATTTTTTATTACAATTTTTAAAAAATATAAAAACTATATGTCTGACCACCTTAACTTGGTCAAAACTTCATGAAATTCAATTTTTCTTTTTTAATCCTATAGTATGCGAAGCATAGAATCGATGCATGTTTTGGATTCAAAAATGTGATACCATTTGAAATTATAGATTTTTCAATCTCTATCAATCAGACTTTAGTCATAATTTGAATAGAAAATGAATAATAATTACTTATTAAATTCAAAGTAAAGCATAATTTATATCATTGGAAAGCTGAGAATCTCCTTTAAAACCCTTTCGCTTTCATTAATTTTGGGTAAAAAAATAGTCATCAGCCACATACCCATCATATTGCCACTTTTTGGCCCATCATGATCCTGCACATACCCAGCTTATGATAGTCTTATGGCATTGATTCTTTTGATTTAAATTAAAAACTTCAAACAAATGGATACAAATTAATGAAATATATGTCATTACAGTGTTCATTCAAAAGTAATATAATCATCTTCATAAAAATCAATGTCACTCAATGTTCATTCAAGCTTAATAACATGTAAAAGGTATAAAATCATCTTGAATAAGAATCACTATCTTTCAACCATAGTGGTTTGATGAAACCTTCAAAAAAATTCCTTACAACTAAATAAGATAACTGTTTATTAGATTGTAAAAGGTGGAAAATTGGTTCTCCTCTCACCTTTAAGGGTTTTGGACCTAAAAGGGGCAATTCTCACTTCCATTCAAGAATAAACCCTTGAGATCTCAATGCAAAAGAGAAATAGATCTTGCAAGAGGGTTGTCCAAGGGGCTGAATGTGATCTAATGAGGGGTTCACCACCAAGCCTAAACTTGGAAAAGATAATGAAATGCAAGATGTAATATAAAACCCTAATTCAATATAATAACCTACAAAATGACCTAAAAATGCTAGTAAAACAACACAGAAAAGCAGTAAGATAATCAATGTGCACCTAGAAATCTGGAAATGACTAGAAGGAGCTCTAAAATTTTGGAAATTCTTATTTTTTGACCTAGTGGGACTCATTCGCCATTCTGGGTGAATCAGTCCTAGTTCTAGATGTTTGCATAGAAACAAGTTTCAAGAAAATGGGTATCCAAATCTACAAAAATATCTGAAAACAACTACAATGGGACTCATTCGCCACTTGTGACAAATGAGGCTAGTTTGGATTTTTTGGAAATTCAAAGTCTATATCTACTCTTCTCAATCTACTCAATATGTTCCTCTAGGTTCCTAGATTCAAAACTCTAATTTTGGGGTTGTATATGACCTTTCAGTGAAGATTATGACCTTGCAAATGGGGAGACAACTCCAACAAGCTTGTAACCTAATCTTCAATGATCCTCAAGTCTTCAAAGCACCTAGATCTACAATTACACAAAGAAAGAGAGAAAAAGTGTTGATTGTTAGGGAATAAGGGTTTGCCTTGTTCAAACACCTTTTGGGTAACTAAACCAAATGATGAAACAATGAAAAAAGGACATGAAATATGAGCATAAAACATGAACAATGATACTTCAATGATAATGTTTTATAAATCTACAACTCAACATGAAATGGCCATGAAGGATGTAGATCTTGACATTTGACAATAGAAGTAGAACAATGTTTTATCTTGGATCTTCAATGCTACATCACAACACTAGCTCACTAACATGCTTGATTATTTAAATGCTTTACATGATGATCAATCTTGAATTCTTGCAACAATTGATGAAGAATCTTCCCTTGAATTCCTTAGAAATGATCTTGAATGTTATCTTGATGACCTTGTGAAGACTTGGAATGCTTAACTCTTCATTGCTTGACTCGATATCATGTAGACTTATGTTTCTTACATGAAATGAGGTTTTGAAAGCTTTTTTATATAGGAAATGCACTCAAATGACTATTAATTTGATCCCAAAGGCCGACATGGAAGAAATTTGAATTAAAACCCACTTTTCTCGCTCAGAACCTTAAAAATAGGCCAAATGGGACTCATTCACCATCCTGGGTGATTGAGTCCTACTTGGATGGGACTCATTTTCCCAAGGTGGAAAATGGATCCCACAAGGATTTTTTTTAGTCCTATAGTGTCGAGGAGTCAAGGAATTAGGCTTATATGTTGATCTTGTCAAGTTTTTAATTAAAATATGCCTTGGGATGCACAATATAGGGTCATAAGGGCCTATTAATGATGATATTAAGGTCATAAATGCAATATGACCCAAAATCCAATGTGAAAGTGTAAATAAATACACTTTACAACACTAAATTTTAAGGAAAAATTGAGTCTATTTAGCTTAGAAGGGCCCTAAATCCCATGTGAATGTGTAAGAAACATTAAAACACTAGATTAGGTCCACTTTGGTTTACAAGCCTCCCAAATTTAATGTGAAGATGTAAATAAATACATTTTACAACACTAAATTAAGGAAAAGTTAAGTTAATTCAGCTTAAAAAGGGTCCAAGGCCTAATGTAGATGTGTAAAACACCTCACAACACTGGATCAAGGAAATATCAAGTCTAATTTATCATTAATTATTCGCAATTCAAGCAATGAAAAGGGATACATTTTTCTACACCATATTTAGCCCCCACTTTAGTGAGAGAGGAACTTGCTTCAAACTCACACTAACGTAGACATTCAAGAGGGGTCCAATCGTACCAATGTGGATGGTATAGGATAACAAAGAATCAGGAGGCAGTGAAGCCCCCAAGATCCAAGATCCTAAGTCAAACTGACATAAGCACAAAAGGACATGCACAAGGTGTGTGATATGCAACATCAAGATACACAAACATGCAATGTAAATAACTAAAAGAAATAAAAATGAGTAAAAATAAAAAAGGAAGTGAATCAAGCTTCGAAAAAGATGTGCTCACTTTGGGGCCATGAAACATTAGGTCGTCTATCCCAGAGAAGTGGTTTAGTGAGAAATTCATGCCGATGCATTGACTTCCCATTGTATAGTGAGAAATTCATGCCAGTGTGTCAACTTCCCATCATACTAACCATACCAAAGTTATCCTCCTGATAACTTTGATAAGGCACCACAATGTAATGCTTTTTGTAAATGATTTTGTCATGTAGAAAAAAAATTTTAAAGGGGATTTTGCTTTGTTCATGTAATGATCTCCTTCTTAGGGAGAATTATGCCTATTGTCTCCAAGAGAGGAAAAGTCAAAAGTGTCAGATTGTCACCCATGGGATGCCTCATTCTAATCATGCCATGTTAGTAGATAGTACACTCTTGGATGACATAAAACCCAATGACACCACCAAGAAGAGGACAGATCACAAGAAAATAAAAATCACGCCATGAATTTTTTGCAAAAAGATGTCATCTATGTATGCCCCCACTTTAAAGTGGTTGCTACACCATCACTGTGAGAAATTACTTTAAAGTAGCCAATGATAAATGCTAACATGAAAGAGGACTTGAGAGCCAACTTGAAAATCCCTGTACCAAGTCATATGTTTCCAAATTGGACTACATCATGGATAAGTATATCACATGCGAGCCAACTTCAGGCATGTCGTCCACATCCCAACCTTGCTCTTATATGTACATGAAAGGTGACCAACTAGCCAAAAGAGACAACGAAAAGCGACATACGGAGATAAGGCTTCCTAACCCCCTTGCCCCCAGTTAGTGCAAGACAAGGGTAAGCCTAGAATGGATGATGGTATGTTGCTCCTTGCGAAAAGGGAATGTCATGCAATAGTGAGTATGATGTGATCTATAACTATTACATGGAAAGGAGCAGCAACTAAGGTTATTTATTATGATGAGTAAACAAGGTGTCAACTTGATGCATATTTAATGAGATATCTATCAGTTTTGGATGCATCAAAGTTAAAGTTGTCCTAGAAGAATCTTTTGATATAGTGTTGACATTGAATGAAGGATTTTGTTTCAAGGGACAATAACCAAGATCATTAGTCATTTCTTATGTTTTAGGCTTTATAGAGACATGGATACCTTTTTCTATAGCATCACATCCTTTCCTAGGTTGCTTCATAAGTTCAAAACCTCTTCCATAAATATTTTTCATTTCTTTCGGATTCGATGGTTGTTCAACCTCATCAAATTTTGTCATGTATGTTTTTGTTTCTTCTAAAGTGGTTGAAGTGAATGTTTTTGAATTTTGTATTGGCATTACTAGTTTCCCTTTTCCCTTTCTAGACTCTTTTGTTATGATCTTGTATTCTCCCATGAATATAGGTATGATATCAATGGTTTCTGAAGCATCTTCCAATAACTTTGTGGCTTCTTCAATTTTCTTTTGTTTTTTCGTCTCTTGTACGGGTTCAACATGTGTGGTTGGTGTCAAGGGATGTCTAATGTGCATAATGTCAAAATACATACCTTCAGTTTCATGATCTCTTAGTGAAGAGGAGTCTAATTTCACTTCATCATCTTCATCTAAGGAATCCATATAACTATTGCTTGAAATAATTTTTTCAATGTTGTTGTTTTCTTGCACCATGATACCTTCCCCAGTAGGAGATTTTTTAGGAGAGAAAAAAACTAGATGTTCATGATATTCAAAGGTGGGCTCTTCTAAAATAGCTTCATCACAATTAAGGAGGTTATCAATGGTTAGGTCTTTTTGTGTGTCAATGATGGAATTTTCTTGTTCAATAATGTTTTCCTCATGATTCTCATCGACTGGATCGTGTAAGACCATAATATCTTCTTCACTAATAGGAGAGATATTAGGAGAGGGTGAAATTTGATTGTTGTCCATGATTTCATCCTTTTTCTCTAAGGTCTCATTCTCTTGTGCCATAATATCTACCCTAGTAGAAGAGATTTTAGGAAAGTGACAAATAATATGTTCATCACATTATGTGGTTAGATGTTGTAAAGTAGCTTCATCATACATAGGGGAGGCATCAAGAGAAGGATAACAATAAGTTTCATGTTTACCAATGATTGGAATTTTTTGTTCAAATAGATCTTCCCAAATGGTAGGGGAATCAAGAAAGGGAGGGATAAGATTCTCATGAGTCTCAATAAGGATATCTTCTAACACTAAACTATCTTCATGTCTAGAAGAAATATTAGGAGAAGGAAAGGTTTTATTGTCATGATTATATACAACTATATCCCCATGTCCTATAATGTTTTCCCAAGTAGAAAAGGTAGGATTTTCATAGCGCTCAATTATTAGATCTCTTAATATCAACATATCCTCCACAAAAATGTGTTTGTCATGATCGTTCACGATTGTATGATCCATATTCACTAAAGCATTATCACAAGTGTGGGGGGTCTTGGGAGATGAATGGAGACTAGGTAAAGTAGTTTCCATGATCTTAGCTTCGTGTGTCATAATATCTTTCCAAGGGGGAGGAAGAAAATCAAGAATTTCATGATCTTCAATGATTGTATCTTCTTTCACCAAGATACCTTTGTCACCAATGGGAGAGATATCAGGAGAAGAACAATTGTGATTATCATGATTGTCAATGTTGGCATCCTCTTGTGTCAAAGCTTTAGTGGATGATCTAAGCGAGATGAAGTCATCAAGGGCTTCATCTAACATGTTGAAGTCATCTATAATAAAGGGTTTAAATGATATGCTAAGGTTAACCATTTTTTATTTGTTTCTTTTAATGTTTTTAGTTTTTATTTTTTGTTTTTTGATGAATGTTGAATGTAATCTAATCTAATTGAACTATGAACTAATGCTGAAATTGAAAAGTGAAAGAAACTAATTCTATCCACAATTGTAATGAATGTAAAATATGCTACTTCTAATGATTTGAATGTAACAGAAAGTAGGAAAACTAAAACAAAAAAGAAATAACAGCAAAAAAAAGCTTAAAAATAGGAAATTTAACTCTGAAAAATGTAATTTAGAATATGTAGAGGGACTGATTCACCCAAGGTGGTGAATGAGTCACAGTGATCAATTTTTTCAAAAAAATTAGAATGTTTTGGTTGATTTTTATGTTTTTTGTGTTGTATGACCTAGATCTAAGATGCAAATGCAAATTTTGAATGATTTTCGGTGAAATTAGATGCAAAAATGTAATCTAAATGAGCTTTCACTAATTCAAAATTTGAAACCCTGGAATGTAAATTAATCAATGCAAGTCCTAATGCAATATTAATGCAAGCAAAATCTAGGATTTAAATGCACTCCAAATCAGAATTATGATGTTCTAAATGCAGGTTCACCAAAATGAAAGGTGGAAAATTGTGTTTCCTCTCACCTTTAGGGGTTTTGGACCTAAAAGGGGCAATTTTCAATAACTTTCATTCAGGAACAAACCCTTGAGATCTCAATGCAAAAGAGAAAGAGATCTTGCAAGAGGGTTGTCCTAGGGGCTGAATGTGATCTAATGAGGGGTTCACCACCAAGCCTAAACTTGGAAAAGATAATGAAATGAAATATGTAATATAAAACCCTAATTCAATATAACAACCCACAAAATGAACTAAAAATCCTAGTAAAACAACACAAAAAATTAGTAAGATAATTAATGTGCACCTGGAAATATGGAAATGACTAGGAGCTTTGAAATTTTGAAAATTCTAATTTTTTGACCTAGTGGGACTCATTCGCCATTCTAGGCGAATCAATCCCAGTTCTGGATTTTTGTATAGAAACAAGTTTCGGGCAAATGGGTATCCAAATCTACAAAAATCTCTGAAAACACCTCTAGTGTGACTCATTCACCACTTGTGGAGAATGAGTCTAGTTTGGATTTTCTAGAAATTCAAAGTCTTGATCTGCTCTTCTCATTCAACTCAATCTATTCCTTCAGGTTCTCAGATCCAAAACTCTGATTTTGGGGTTGTAGATGACCTTTTAGTGAAGATTCTGCCCTTGCAAATGGGGAGACAACTCCAACTACCTTGTAACCTAATCTTCAATGATCCTCAAGTCTTCAAAGCAACTAGATATGCAATTACACAAAGAAAAAGAGAAAATGTGTTGATTTTTAGGGAATAGAGGTTTGTCTTAGTCAAACCCCTTTTAGGTAATTAAACCAAATGATGAAATAATGAGACAAGGACATGAAATATGAACATAAAACATGAACAATGATACCTTGAATGATGATGTCTTATAAATTTGCAACTCAACATGAAATGGCCATGAAGGATGTAGATCTTGACCTTTGACAATAGAAGTAAAACAATGTTTGATCTTGAATCTTCAATGCTACATCACAACACTAGCTCACTAACATGTTTGATGCTTGATATGCTTGACATGATGATGGCTCTTGAATTGCTGCAACAATTGATGAATATTCTACCCTTGAATGCCTTAGAAATGATCTTGAATGTTATCTTGATGACCTTGTGAAGAATTGGAATGCTTAACTCTTGCTTGCTTGACTTGATATCATGTAGACTTATGTTGCTTATATGAAATGAGGATTTGAAAGCTTTTTTATATAGGAAATGCACTCAAATGACCATTAATTTGATCCCAAAGGCTGACATGGAAGAAATTTGAACTAAAAACCCACTTTTCCTGCTCATAACCTTAAAAATAGGCCAAATGGGAATCATTCGCCCAAGGTGGTGAATGGGTCTCGTAGGGGCTATTTTTAGTCCTAAAGTGTTTGGGAGTCAAGGAATTAGGCTTATATGTTGATCTTGTCATGTTTTTAGTTAAAATATGCCTTGGGATGCATAATATAGGGTCATACAGGCCTATTAATGATGATATTAAGGTCATAAATGAAATAGGGCCCAAAATCCAATGTTAAAGTGTAAATAAATACCCTTTACAACATTAAATTAAGGAAAAATTGGGTCTATTTAGCTTAGAAGGGTCCCAAATCCCATGTGAATGTGTAGGAAATATTACAACACTAGATTAGGTCCACCTTGGTTTACAAGCCTTCCAAATTTAATGTGAAGATGTAAATAAATACATTTTATAACACTAAATCAAGGAAAAGTTAAGTTAATTTAGCTTTAAAAGGGTCCAAGGCCTAATGTGGATGTGTAAAACACCTCACAACACTAGATCAAGGCAATATCAAGTCCAATTTATCATTAATTATTCCCAAATCAAGCAAGGAAAAGGGATACATTTTTCTACACTACAGATTTTTCATGTGAAATCTATACAATAATCATGATCAACAATTAAGACATCACTCAACCATGATGCAACCATTAAAAAAACCAAATGAGTGTGATACAATTATTAGACAAACCAAATACAACTCCATGACATGCATTTTATTTGACCTTCCACATGTAATTTGTATTATCATAATGCACAACAATGAATGTTGCTAACCATAATGCATCAATAAGAAAACTAGGCATACTATATGGGCTTGATGTACACTAGTCATAATGCACACTTTGTACAAAAGCAATAACATTGATATGATATTGTCATATATTTCAATCAACCTTGACCCACACCAAACTTGTTATATCGCAATTGTTGTCATATATGCCATTCAACCTAACACAATTGACGTTTTATATTTGGTAAGAATTTGTTAGGAAAATAAAGTGAGAGATGATGGCTAAGGTGGATTTGAACAAATGAAGTAGTTTTCCTAAGCATTGAAAACTCTATCAAACAAAGGGATCTTGTTTTGCGTAAGTGTTAAAATTAAAGCAAAACAACTAAAGACTAAAATTAACCACTTACAAAAGGAATGAAAAGATAAGAAGAATATTTTATCGTCAATGAAAAGGAGGTTATTCTACTCTAAAAATAGTTCTAATGTGTGCGGATGGGTACATTTAGGCTAGGAATGGTCTTGTTTTGAACCCAAACATGCTGAAACAGTTAGAGCTACATTGGACCGATGATATCCCTTAAGAGTCCAAAGTGCAAAAAGGCAACAATCTTTGACGAGATATTACTCAGAGACCATGATGCTTAAAAACTATCCGTCTAAGGCTACAGGATCATGTTGGGACCCTCTTCAATAACCTCTCTCGATTTTTTCTCTCTCAGAGGCATTTTTCCATGGTGACGAGTTTTCAATTGAGGAAAAAGTTGTCAGATGCAAGTAGTGTAAAGTTGCAAAGTGGTGCAACTTTCATTTTGCACCTCATACAACCAAATGGATTGTTCCAACACATCCAAATGCGTATATTTACACTAGGAATGGTCCTCTTTTGCACCCAAAGATGTTGAATCACTTCAAGCTACATTGAACCAATGATTTCCCTTAAGAGTCTAAAGTGCTAAAAGGTAGCAATTTTTGATAGGCTATTACTTAGAAACCATGATGCTTACAAACTCTCTTTCTTAGGCGACATGATCATGTTGGGACCCTCTACATTAACCTATCTAATTTTTTTCTATCTTAGAGGCATTTTCTTGTAGTAACAAGATTTTAGTTGAGGAAAAAGTTGTCATATGCAAGTAGTGTAAAGTTGCAAAGTGGTGCAAACTTTTTTTTGCAACTCGTACAACCAAATGAATTATTCCAGCATATCTCGATGGGTACGTTTATGCTAGGAATGGTCCTCTTTTGCGCCCAAACATGTTGAATCACTTTGAGTTACATTGGACTGGCAATTTCCCTTAAGAGTCCAAAGTGTTGAAAGGTAGCAATTTTTGACGGGCTATTACTCAGAAACTGTGACGCTTACATACTCTCTTTCTTAGGTGACATGATCGTGTTGGGACCCTCTACAATAACCTCTCTCATTTTTTGCTATCTTGGAGGTATTTTCTAGTGGTGACAAGTTTTGAGTTGAGGAAAAAGTTGTCAGATGCAAGTAGTGTAAAGTTGTAAAGTGGTGCAAAAAAAATTTTTGTAACTTGCACGACCAAACGAAGTATTCCAACATGTCTGAATGGGTACGTTTATGCTAGGAATGGTCCTATTTTGCACCCAAACATTCCGAATCACTCTGAGTTACATTGGACTGACAATTTCCCTTAAGAGTCCAAAGTGCTAAAAGGCAGCAATCTTTGATGGGCTATTACTCAAAAATTGTGACACTTTTAGACTCTACATCTGAGGCTACAAGATCATGTTGGGACCCTCTACAATAAGCTCTCCCAATTTTTTCTATCTTGGAGGCATTTTCCCATGGTGACGAGTTTTTAGTTGAGGAAAAAGTTGTCAAATGAAAGTAGTGTAAAGTTACAAAGTGGTGCAGCTTTTATTTTGCTACGTATATGACCAAAAAGACTGTTCCAACACATTTGGATGGGCACATTTACTCTATGCATGGTCCTATTTTCAACCCAAACATGTTGAATCACTCTAAGCTACATTGGACCAGCAATTTTCCTTAAGAGTCTAAAGTGCTAAAAAGTAGCAATCTTTGATGGGCTATTACTTGGAAATGGTGATGCTTACAGACTCTCCGTCTGAGGCTATGAGATCGTGTTGGGACCCTCTACAATAGCCTCTATCATTTTTTTGTATCTCGGAGGCATTTTTTTGTAGTAACGAGTTTTTAGTTGAGGAAAAAATTGCCAGTTGTAAGTAGTGTAAAGTTGCAAAGTGGTGCAACTTTCATTTTGCAACTTGTATGACCATATAAATTGTTCTAACACGTCCATACGATTACATTTACACTAGGCATGGTCCTTTTTTTGCACCAAAACATGTTGAATCACTCTGAGCTACATTGGACCGGTGATTTCCCTTAAGAGTCCAAAGTGCTAAAAGGCGGCAATCTTTGACGGGCTATTGCTCAGAAGCTATGATGCTTAAAGACTCTTCATCTGAGGCTATGGGATCATGTTGGGACCATCTACAATAACCTCTCCCAGTTTTTTCTATCTCGGAGGGTTTTTCCCGTAGTGACGAGTTTTTAGTTGAGAAAAACGTTATCAAATGCAAGTAGTGTAAAGTTGCAAAGTGGTGCAACTTTCATTTTGCAAGTCATACAACCAAAAAAACTATTCCAACACATCTGCATGGGTACATTTATGCTATAAATGGTCCTCTTTTGCACTCAAACACATCAAATCACTCCAAGCTACATTGGACTGGCGATTTCCCTTAATAGTCCAAAGTGCTAAAAGGAAACAATCTTTGGCAAGCTATTACTCAAAAACCTTGTCACCTAGAAAAAATTCATCTGAGTCTACAAGATCACGTAGGGCCCCTCTACAATAACCTCTCTCAATTTTTGATATCTCTAATACATTTTCTTGTGGTGTTGAATTTGTAGTTGATGGAAAAAGGGTAAGATGGATGTAGTGTAAAGGTGCAAAGGGGTTTAGGGTTCATTCTACTCCTCATGAGTAAGTGAATCATTTACTCAAATACACTTAATTCATGAACTACACATATGAATACAAAGTATAAGCATGAAAACATGTAGGTTGTAAAGTATACATTGGAATACTCATAAGTGACAAAGTATACACATAAGTTGTAAATTATACACTTGAATACATGTAAAGTATACACAATAAACATGATATTATCATTCAAGAATTACTATCAAATATAGGATTTATAAAATTCCACATAGGCATACAACAAATGACCCTAATACATAGTCATTTCCCAGTAGGGGAAGGAAATAGATCACGCATTGCCTTAGTGGTTGGAACACTCCACAATAGCAGCATGTTGATGTTCTGGAGTGACAAGCACTTGTACAAACTATCAAGGTAGCAGTTAAACTACATACAATACAAAAAGATGCTTAGAATAACAAATTTATATTATTCTAAACAACCTAAATGATGATAAAATGGTAATGCAAACTAGAAAAGATTCTTAGAATAATAAATCTATATTATTCTAATCTATCGCATACCTCTACCAAAGAATCAGAGCTAGCTATTGTTACAATAGCTCCATGATCAATCATGCTAAGAACATCACAAGATACTTCGAATGACAAATCTATATGATCACAATAGAAAAGATGCTTAGACTAACAAATCTATATTATTCTAAACAACCTAAATGATAATGAATTGGTAATGTAAACTAGAAAAGATGCTTAGAATAACAAATCTATATTATTCTAATCTATTGCATACCTCTTCCAATGGATCAGAGCTAGCTATTGTTACAGCAGCTCTATGATCAATCATGTTAGGAACATCACAATATACTTCCAATGAAAAATCTATATGATCACAATAGAAAAGATGCTTAGACTAACAAATCTATATTATTATAAACAACCTCAATGATGATGAATTGGTAATGCAAACTAGAAAATATTCTTAGAATAAAAAATCTATATTATTCTAATATGTCGCATACCTCTACCAAAAGATCAGAGTTGACGATTGTTGCAGTAGCTCCATGATCAATCATGCCATGAACATTGCAATATACTTCAAATGAAAAATTTATATGATCACAATAGAAAAGATGCTTAGACTAACAAATCTATATTATTCTAAATAACCTAAATGATGATGAATTGGTAATGCACACTAGAAAAGATTCTTAGAATAACAAATCTATATAATTTTAATCTATTGCATACCTCTACCAAAGGATCAAAGTTGGTGATCAATCATGCCAAGAACATCACAATATACCTCGAATGAAAAATTCATATGATCACAATAGAAAAGATGCCCAGTCTAACAAATTTGTATTATTCTAAACAACCTAAATGATGATGAATTGGTAATGCAAACTATACAAGATGCTTAGAATAACAAATCTATATTATTCTAAACAACCTAAATAATGAACCTTAGTAGATAAACAATACCAAAATGTGATGAACAATATCATACTTGTCCCATAGAAAAAACGATTCCCTGCTCAAGTGTGCCTAAAGGGTCATATCTTACCTTCAGAGTTTCCAGTAATGCTTCATGGTCAACACTACTAATTTTCCATAGTTTCCTTGTTTTTGTTCTACCATGATGTCTCAATAACTTAACATTTGTTGTTGTAACAAGGTGTGAATACATGAGAATGGTTTTGTGTTTCTCATAGTTTTCAAATGCAAGTATGCCATTCTTTCTAATCATATATGTTCACAACCAAGTTCTAGAAACAACAACTGAACCTGTATAATCATAAGTTTTTTTATTAACATCTACGACCTGTGGCTATGCCTTGCATACTTATAGAAAATATTTTTCTTAAAATCAGAAATAAAATCAGCAATACTTACCTCTCTGGCAACCAACTCGCATCTAGAACCCTCACCTCCACTCTTCAATGAGTATTGATTGTCTCAAACCTTTTTTTCTCAACAATCTTGTTACCAAATTCATGATTGCTACCCTCATGGAATCATGTTACAAACTTCAATAAACCAAAACATTGCAAACACGTTTCATTTAAACAATAATTTCTATAAAATAATCAACCATCACCTCTAATGCATAAAAATGAATCTAGCAAGTCCCTGGATGACTTGGGAAATTGCACTGCATGACACTTCTGCAACATTTTGTTAGTATGCATAGTAGAATGAATATGGCATAATAATTCATGGTACATTGAAAACTCAACATGGTATTTACATGTATTACTAACATTAATAGGTACACAATAAAATGGCTTGCAAGACTCAAAAGCCCTTTGTTAGATTTGTAAATTAGGATTTTCTTAACAAAATTGTTTGTATAAAATTATTTGGCTACATTCTAAGAAATTTTTAGGATGAGGTGTACGATCTCGATTACCAATTTGTAACTTTAAAACATCCTTTAAATTTGATAATACTCTAGAGTGAGATTTCCAAAATTGTTCAATTTGTATCTTTACATTATTGGTTAGCTTCTTATCAACATGTGGAAGCCTCCCACTAAAATCCCACATATCATTTTGAAGAGGACTACCAAGTCTTCCTCTTCTTGAGAGTGCTCTATTCAATGTTTTACGATTTAAGTTTAAATCAATACAAGTTTGTCTCATTAAACAAGCCTTTCTCAAAGGACGGCTTACTAGTGAGGTTGTGATCACTCTACGAGAAAACTTTTTATCTTTTTCCTTACTATTCTTTCCAATAGAGGTTAGAGCATTAAAAATATTTTTCACAAATAATACTATTTTTATTTTTATTTTTGGTGACACAAATCTTCAATTTTTTAAATAATAGTCTCATTTTGTAAATCTTAAGTAATTGCACAAAAATTTGACATTGTTTAATTAATGTCTTATTAGAAAAGTATTCATTGAACATTTTGGTAGCCCATAAACAAACTGTTCATTGTGATTGTTTTTCCTTGAAGACTATCTATTATGTTCTCATCTATTTCAACCAACCATTTAGGGGTTCTCATGTAATTAGGTGTTACATAAGGTTCATTATCAACATTTTCAATGTTATCAACATTTTCATTTTCAAACTTCAATGTTATTAACATTTTCATTCTCACTATTTGCAATATTTTCAACAATTGCAATAACAATTCCATTTTCAACAACATTTTCATTTTCAATAACAATTTCATTTTCAACAACATTTTCATTTTGAATGTTGTTCACATTTTCATTTTCAATTTCAATGTTTTCATTTTCAATTTCAATATGATGTTCAATATTTTCAATTTATATTTCATCTTCACTTGAATTAACATTTAACGGTGCAAAAGAAGCCTCAATTTGAAAAAATTTCATACCTTCTCTTCTTTTCCTATGACTTTCTCTATCTTTTGCTCTATATGCTTCAATTTCATCTATTGTTGGTTTCCTTTTACCTTTTCTCTTATGGTGACGACTTCTCCCCATTGAACAAACAAAATAACACACACAAATGATTGTAATTGTAAAAAAAGTGTTGGAAAATATTCCAAAAGTAGAATTTTGTCTATATATATATATATATATATATATATATATATTTGTTATATATTAGTATATATATTATATATTAATATTATATTAAGATATAATATATTAATATATACCATATATATTAATAGATAATATATATTAACCCACTCTCCCACTCTTTCTCTCTCCTTGTCCCCCTCTCTCTCTCCCTCTCTCTCCCACTCTCCCACCCCTCCTCCCCTTCCTTCCCCTCCCCTCTTTCTCTTCCTCTCTCCCTCCCCTCCATCTCCTGTCCTCTATCCCTCCCCCCCTCCCCTCTCCTCTCTTCCATCTCTCCACTAATCCTCTGTTCCTGTCCACTCATCCTCATGTCATCATCACATCCTCTTTCCTCTCCCTCCATCCTCCGGTCTTCCCCTCTCCTCCTCCTGTATATATATGTATTATAAATATATATGTATATGTGTAATAATATGTTTATGTGATCTTTTTTTTGCAGGGTGATGTCATCATGTGGGTTCATCTGCATCATCATGTCACAGGGTCTTAAAACCATATTCTCCCTCCCTCTCCCTCCTCCCTCTCTCTCCATCCTCCCTCCATTCCTCTCTTCCTCCTCCTCTCCCTCCTCCATCCTCCTTCCTCCCACTCTTCCGTCTCCTCTCTCCTCCTCCTCTCATATCTCCTCATCCAGGTCACCAAATGTCCATACTTCCTCCCTCTTTCCTCCCCTCCATCTCCCTCTCACCTCTTTCCCTCATTCCCTCTCCACTCTCCTCTCTCCACTCTCCGTCCTCCCTCCGTCTCCTCCTCCCATCTCATCTCCTCCCCTCATCTCCTCACTCATGATGTTTCTCGATATCAGCTCCATCTCTAATCTCCATTGATCTTGGATCTTATCTTACATCCGTCTGTTCCTCCACTCTCCCCTCTCTCTCTCCATCCTCTCCCTCTTCCTCCTCCACTCTCCCTCCATTCTCTCTCTCTCTCTCTCTCTCCCTCTCTCCTCTTTCCCTCTCCACTCTCCCTCTCTCTCTCTCCCACTCTCCCTCTCTCTCTCTCCCTCTCCCTCCCTCTTTCCCACTCTCCCTCACTCTCCCTCTCTCTCTCTCCCTTTTAAGTCTTTCTCTCTCTCCCTCTCTTTAGTATATAATTATTAAATATATATATTAAATAACTAAGAGGGAGATGGAGACTTCAAAGGGAGACTATGTATTAAATATATTATATGATATAGAATATAAATTATATATATTATAGTATATATTATATATAATATATAATATAATATATGTAATATATGATATATATTATATAATAAATATTATATAATATATAGTATATATGAAATATATTATGATATATTTATATATCATATATTTATTATATATTCATAATACATAGCAAACGAATATCTATTTTGTTAAGGATTTTATAACCTAAACCCTACCTCATTTTCACAATGATACCGGTTGAGCAATGACCTCCAGAATGTTCCAAGTATGTGTTTGAATCCTTTTCTTCGCATTTTTTTCTTTTTTTTTTTGCTAATTAGTGATTAATTTAGGTTTTTTTTGCATTCTTTGTAGTTTTGTTGAATTTTTTCATTTCAATCTAAACCTACAAAAAAATTTGAAACCCTAGTTAGTGGAAAACATCAAAAAAAAAATTGAACCTTCATTACTAGAAAACAAACATAAAATTGAACCTTCACTACCACCTTTCTGCATTTATTTAAACTATTTTACATTCTTGTCTATTTTTCCTTCTTCTTTGTCACTTATTCTCATGTTTCTTAAATTCTTGCTTGTTGCTTATTCTTGAGTTAGTATTTCTTTGCTAAACAAATTATTTTTTTATTTTTTTATTCTTTTGACTCTCCTCAACTCTCAAAATAGAAAGGACCCGTGTTGGACGTGCTCTAAATTTCCAATACTTAGTGAATCTGGATCCATTGTTAGTACTAGCAAACAAAACTTGTTCTAGCAGGCATAGGGAAATGGGTGAAGTTAATGGATAATAATAGATGGGCTATGTAAGAAGCTATCATATTGTATGATATCATCCTGCATAGCCCATCGATTATTACCCATTAAATTTTCCCATTTCCCTATGGCTATTGGGACAAGTTTTGTCTAACCATTACTAACTATGTATCTAGATTCACTAAGTATTGGAAATTTGAAGCTTAACACTTCCACCTTTGTTGAATCAATTTAGAGCTTAACACTTCCACATTGCAGCGAGGTAAAAATTTATTTTCTTTTTTAATGAGATTTCACATCACTTTAACAATTATTTGTTTTCATTTACATGCCTTAGACATAAATGACCTTTACACATTTTTTCATTTGTATTCAATTAAGTTATTTATATTGAATGATTTAAGGGGATTTTAAACATGTATCTTACATTTTGAAATTACAAATTTAATGCGGGTTCACTTATATATAAATCATGGATCCACACTCTCCAACTCCACCCACTCCACCTCCACCACTTGCATCCAATGGTGCTCGCTTTCAAGAACAAATCACTCTCTCCCTCTCAACTCTCTCTCTCTCTCTCTCTCTCTCTCTCTCTCTCTCTCTCTCTCTCTCTCTCTCTCTCTCTCTCTCTCTCTCTCTCTCTCTCTCAACTATCTCTCTTTCTCTCCCTCTCAACTCTCACTCCCCATCCCTCACAGGTCTCACACTCCCTCTCAGATCTTTCTCTCTCTCCCTCTCTCTCTCTTGTGAATTGGCCTCACATCAATAAATATATAATATATACTATGTATTAATTTTTGACCTAGTTATGGTGGTCAGACATAGATGTTTTAATAATTCTAAAATGTTCTAATAAAAAATCATAACTAATTATTTATATGGAAAAAAATTACAAAAAAAAAATCTAGCACATTCGAGCATGTTTCCTCTACTTATATTGAAATATTCAGAAAGAAAAAAATGCTTGTACCTAGGGTGGTCAAACATACACCTACTTCTTATCTTTTTCTTGAAAATTTAGTACCACTACATTGAAATTTCATATTTTCGCAAAATAGATTTACTTTTTTCCAAAAAAGGACTAGTAGCCTAGAAACTACATTCAATTTGGTACAACTTTTGTTCTTACATATTTTTCAAATTATGTTAATAACCTATTCAAATTTTTATGTCAAGTTGCCTAACTCTGATTTTCTAAATTTTCATCACCACTTTGAGCCTAGTTTGAACTACCATGATCCTGCACTGACCTAGTTAACTCATAATATAATTGATCACTACCAAAAAGGACTTGAAAAGTAAGGCACACTACCTTATCTAGAAAGATACAAAGGAATTGGGTATGTGCGATCATGATGGGCCAAAAAGTGGCGATATGATGGGTATGTGTAGGGTATGTGGCTGACAACTTTTTTTAACCCAAAATTGATGAAATAAAAAGGGTTTTTAAAGGATATTCTCAACTTTCCACCAATATAAATTATTCTTTACTTTGAATTTAATAAATAATTATTATTCATTTTCTACTTGAATTATGACTAAAGTCTTTATTGATAGGCTGATTGAAAAATATCTATAGCTTTCAAAAGGTATCACATTTTTTGAATCTGAAACATGCATCACATTCTATGCTTTGCATATTATAGAATTAAAAAAAATGAATTTCATGAAGTTTTGACCAAGTTAAGGTGGTTAGAGATACAAGTTTTTATATTTTTTAAAAGTTGTAATAAAAAATTCATAGTTAATTATTTACTTGAAGAAAAAATTTAAAAAAAATATGCATCATATCGGGACATGAATCCTCTACTTATATCTAAAATCTTATTAAAAAATATTATCATTTTATTGTGGTTAGGGTGGTCAGAAAGCCACCTACTTCTTATTTTTTCCTTGAAATTTAAGTGCTACTGCATTGAAATTTCAAATTTTCAACAAATAGATTTTTTTTTAAAATAAACCTAGTAGTTTAGAAAATACATTCAATTTGCTATAGATTCTATTCTTACATATTTTTGAAATAATATAGATAGCTTATTCAAATTTTTACGTCAAGTTGCCTAACTCTGATTTTTCTAAATTTTTCACCATTTAAGGGCATGTTTTTCCATGATGATCCTACACATACCCACTTATAGAACTAAAGCTAACACAACTTCAGGGGAAAGATACAAGGACTTGATGAGATTCACTATCTTAGAGCAGGATACAAAGATTTAGAGAAAGATTATAATATTTTTCAACATAACACTCTGTTGACTGAGGTGGTCAAGCACTTATGATCTTACTTTCACACATTCACACTTCTTTCTACAATATATTCAAATACAATCCATACTTCTTTTTTTTACTCACTTGTACACTTATCCACCTTGTTGCATCTGAAAGCTCTTTCATTTATATCCACCATAACACTCCAAAACTTCAATTAGGTCATCCAAGAAGAAGATAAACAACGAATTCAACAAGTTAACCACCAAAACATAGTGTGGTCCTATCCTAATTTTAGAGAGGACCAAAAAATCTTATTACATCTTCCAATGTGATCCAAAGTAATTCACACTTTGGTGCACATCAATCTAAGTCAACATCAAGGAAACATGTAGGTGAAACTTGAAGCACATAACCATTTGGCCCAAAAACATAAGTTTCTAATTGAATTGACTCAGTGTAGTTCTAACCAAGATACCTATCAGGACCAAAAAACATCTTAACACTTCTTCAATTGTTGGCACAAACCCCCAAGCACACATTGCAATCAAAGGAAAAATCCCTGTTGGCCAGATATCCACAAATAACCTAGAAATCCAACTCAAGACATAATTCAACACCAAAGAGGCCAATAAGCATCATTTGGACCACATGGGGATGTTCCATGAACATCCAAAAAGACTTTCAAACACTCCTTTCATACTTTCATGCCACTAGCCACCGCAAAACAAATAGGAACAAAATACTTCATCCCAAAAATATAGAATGCTCAATCAGATATAACATTAACAAATCAATTTTTGGATCGCTTAAACACATGAAATTAGAACTGAGATACTAAACAAATGTTGAGAACATATTAACCAAGTTGCATGAGTAGAGACATAAATGTGAAGAAATTCAAAGCATTTCACGAACTAGTGCAAACAACCAACACTTCCAACCTTCTACAATTCACATGTAATCTCCTCAACAATACTAGTGACCTGAAAATATAGGAGTGCAACATCCATAAAATACTAACTTTGAATCCCAAACCACATGACCATATCTTCAACAATGGAGGAATGTGGAGCTTTCTCCCAAACATACTTCATGCAACTTCCATGAATAGATTCACTTAAGTAGCTTACGAAGGTCAAAACTTCCTTCCAAAAGAACATGCTTCATCAAGAACATCAAGAGAGAGCATAATACATATTTTAGACATTCAACAACATCTCTCCACTATCAGCAACACTTCTCATCCTCATCTTCATATATCATTATGAAATCAACTCTTTTGATAGCAACTATACTCAATACTTCTTTTATTATCATTAGATGAGGCATGACATCCAACCATGAACTTTAGAAAACATCAAATAAGGCATGAAATCTAATCATGAACTTTAGAAAATATCAGATAAGGCATGATATCCAACCATGAACTTCAACAAGCACCTCCATACATCAATGTTAACCCAACCTGAATGTTATCAACAATGACATTCAATTCTAAGAAAAAAATAGTGCAACAATCTCTCACCAAGTACTTGACATCAGGGACATCAAATTCCAATAATATCCCCTACTTCTCAAGTGTTGACATCAATGACAACAAGCTCATCAATGACAACCACTATCAAACATATAACAATCTTCAAGTTTTGACATCAACAAATGCCATCAATCTCACAACCATATGACAGCCAACCATCGGTGTTGACATCAATGACAACCACTACCAACCATCTTTCACAAATTTCCTCAAGTGTTGACATCAATGAAAATTGGCAACATTTATTGAACAAAAGTGAAATGATAATTTATGCATACTAGTTTACACACTCTTTTGTAATGAAACATTAACCCCTAGGACCATAATAGATCGTTAATAAAAATGGTCTAATATACAATAATAATGAACTTTCATTAAGATTGCAATAACACAAGGAGATATATCTAAAGGTAATAATAATATCCTAAATTCAAAAGCCTAAAATGCACTAAATTGTACTTGCAATAAAAGACCCATAATACCTGCATTTCAAAAAAAGACTATGAGACATGGGTTTGGAATAACAACACATTGTTAATTTATGAATTTCTCAAAAATAAACTAATGGTTTAGTGCTTGTACTTCATTATTTTTGGATATTGATTGTGTTTGATTTTTTTCATCAATGTTTTGGAACACACTCAGTGATCCATCATCAGGATGGTAGAGAGCACAGGGATCACTGAGTGTGATCCAAAACATTGATGAAAAAATCAAACACAATCAATATCTAGAAATAATGAATTGCAATCATTATGTATTGTGGAAATCTCATAGCATTAATTAATGGTTTAGTGTCAAGATTCAAACATCATAATTTTTATAATGAATTATATTCCTCTCAATAAACACTATGATTTTAGGGTTTTAATCTTGACATTAACCCATTAGTTTCTTTTTGTGAAGTTCATAAAGTAACAATTAACTATTATTCTAGATCTATGTCACACAAGTTTTCTTTGAAATGTAGGTATTACAGGTCTTCTATTGAAAGAGCTGAAAATTAGCTCTATACCTAGAACCACCTGCAAAAACAATAGAACCCTTCCACAAGAGAGTATGCAAGAAATGATCTTGCTTGATATTAAGATCTATCAATATGATATAATTAGGTATGCTACAAAGTGTACAATGACCTCACTTATATAGAAAAGGTGAGAGATAAGATTAGATAAGATTGTGACATGTGTTTTAACCCTATCATATGAGACAACTAACTCATAACATCCTAGGATAAGCTAAGATCTACTTAAGAAAAATAAGACTTCTAGAAGGAATCTTAAAACCTAAGTAAAATTAACATGTGAATAAGTCCCATAAGTCCCCTAGTAAGAAATTAACTAGGTACAATACTTTATTCACACCAACAGCCCCCCCCCCTTAAGTGCAACTTAGGGAGAAGATTATGATGCAAAAATATAAAGATGGTTCCCAAATATGAGGCCATTTTAGGTACCCATGTACAAATTCAAATGTAATCTCATAAATGGAGAAAAGAAGAAAAACCACATGAGAACAAACCCCTTTCCAAAAGAGAGAAAAGACACAATCAAGTGATGAAATATGGAGGAATCTATGATGCCCCCCAAGTACACTGCCCATCACATATATGCATTACAAAATCCCCCCTATAAGGGGGAAATAAAGAGACCACATAGCCCCCTTGGTATGAAGTAGCTCCAAAACCATTGAAGAATGTATGAAGACAAAAGAGAATCCAATTCTGACAAACAACATGTCTCCCCTTAGGAAGAAAAAGATCCAATGACCGATGTTGAAGAAACCCCATCTCCATGATGAAGCAATTGGGAAGAAGCCTCAAGATTGATATCTCTAAAGATGCATAAAGTGTCTCTTAAGATATCTCAACAAAATCAGTTGTGAATCCAATCAAGGAAGAAGACAAAGGATGTGGAAACTCAAGAGAAACTTTTAAATATGTATGATTAAAGAGGAGAGATACCTCCTCAAAAATGTCCTCCAAATTTACAGAAGAGGAATGACAAACCAAAATTGATATACCTGTCATGAAACCATCCTACATAGATAAATCTAGAAAATAAAAGATATCCTACTCAATTGAAGTCTTGGAAGCAAAGTAAACACTAAAGTCTGAAGAATTAAGAGGAACCTTAATACAAAGGTTCAAATGACCAATATGTCCCCTAGAACAACTACCCACACTCGATGTAGGAGTAGGAGAAAAATACAAAAAAATATAAACTTTAGAAATATGATCAACCTTTCCCACTACAACAAGCTGCCTAGTATGAAAATCTCAAATGAATAATAAATTTGGAGTGAACTCAATAGACTTCCCTTGACCACTACATGTCATTTGATATATAGAAAGAAGATTATTGGCAAGCTTGATAATATACAAGATATTACTAAAGGTCCTCATACCCATATCAACATCTCCTTTATAACAAACAACCATGTATTCGTTGTTAGCCATCAATATATTGGTAATAAGGAAATACTCAAATGTCAAGAATTGATTTGGTGAACATTCCATGTAATTGGAATCTCTAGAATCAATAATCCATCTGACACACTCATCAACTTTAGTTACAACAAGAGAATGACCTTTCATCTTATGATAATTTATCTTATCACTCCTATTAGTAGTTCCTGCAATACCTATGTGTGTAGAAGATGAAGGTTGTGAAGAAGAAGAGGATGAAATTGTAGATTTAAAAGGCAAAGAAATGTTATGTTCTTTTAGAAGCTGCCTCAATTCATCTAACTCTTTCTTATAGAAAGTATGTTCACCATGCCCAAGTCTTTTATAATAACTACACTTGGGTTTCTCCTTCATATTTTTATCCTCTTTAGGAGAGGTCACGGGTGTATCACTAGATTATATCTTAGGTTTAGACTTATTTTTCCCTTTACCTTTAGGAAATAATGCAATCAATGCATGAATCTTAGAGTGTGCATAATGTTGACTAAGTTTAGCTTGTTCCCTAGTCAACCTATCACAAAATGTCTCAAAAAAGGCATGATAAATGAATCACCTAGTCCCTCCATTGTAGGATAAAAGGAAGTAGAGAAGTATGCAAATGTACCTTTTAAATAGTTAGACAAAATTAAGAATATGCATGCATTCTTTATAAGTTTTGTCTTTACCACAACCAACCAATTGAGACCTTAATGATTTAAATTTTATCAGATAGTCTATAATAGTAGACAAAGAATCTATGGAAAGTGATGCCAATTCTACATCCAATTTCATAGCATGAATCTCACTAACTGAACCAAATAAATCCTTGTACTTATCCCATACTTGCTTAGGATTAGTACAATTCTCAATATAGAAGAATAGACTATCAGAAAAGTGCATAGAAATTAAGCTAGAAGCCTCATCACATTTGTTTCTATGAGAAATTATTTCATATTCTCTCAAAAAATTAGGTTGATGGTCACTCAAGGTAGACCAAAAACCTTTATCTAACAAAGCAATCTTTGCATTCTCACCTTTCATGTATGATAATTATGAGGAGTTAAGACTTCAAACCCTGGTTCAAACAATAGAATAACAAGTTCCAAGAGTACAAAATACAAAAATATCTAATACAAACTAATGTTATATCACCCAAATCTGAAAAATACAACTAAAAATGAAGCACCCCCATAAATCGAACTTCTCCAAGAGGTAGTATGTCTAAGTAATTAGTGAATAAGCCAAATATGAAAAAATAAATAATTTATACTTAGGGTTGAATTTGGAAAAAGTGCATGAACCAAATGATAGAGCTCTTGAATACCTTTCAATTGCCACTAGAATCATGAAAATTGGATAAACTGGCAAAAATTTATGAGCTTCAAGGTCCAAGAGAGAAAAGCAACTTCAATTGGAAATAAAAAGTAATTGCGAAAAAATATGGAGAAATGACCTGCACCACTATGAAGCACACAATACCAATTTTTTGTTGATATCTTGTTTGCAAAATTTCAATACTTGGGTGAAAAGTTATGCTCCAGAGAAAAAAGGGCCCAATTTGGACACTAGGAAACTAAACAAGAGCAAAAAAGTAGCCCCCAAGGGTTGATGGTTGGTTCCCAATATGACCAAGGGCTCCTTCAATGCAAAAGAAAATAATAGCAATGATGAGGTAGAGCTTGGAGTTGTGGTTGGGTGATCGGATTCTTGTGCCACCGTTGAGCCTTAACACCTACTGGTAGGCTACGATTGCCCATCGAACCTTGGGTTTTAAGAAAATTTAAACCACCTGATAAAATAATAAAATATTATTAATTTAAAAAATCTATTGACCCGTACCTTTTGCATACAGATGATGTGATGCCTACGCAGAGGTGATGTACATGCTAACACTAGGGTCGTACGCCAACTACAAAGAGAGAAGAATATTTCACAGAATATGCCTGCATCAAATTTTCCAATTGTACCTTGTTGATGTCGCGTGTCAAATCCATATTGTATAGATTTCGTACAATTGTACAGACAAAAATGATGACGATTTTACTTTAAAAACCTTTGAGGGTTCGGGGTAAAAATCTCCAATTTTGACGATTTGAAGGTGATCTTAGAGTTTTTGGGCCTTCCAGATGCAATGACAAGGTTTTTTTTGGCCCAAAGTGCTCCATAAAACTAGCTACCTCCTAGATCTAATAACCACCTCCCAACTTGAAACCCTCATAGATCTGGCAAAATATGTCAGATTTTGACAAAAAGAAAGCTAATATTGACTTTATCAAATGCCTTGGACTCAATGGTGAGCTCAAATTTCCTCCAACATGAGCCAAAATTATCCTGCAATAAAAAACCATAAAGAGAAACCCTACAAATCTGATATTTTTAAGTTTTTATGATTCCCTCGATCACCATTGAGTGCAAGGGAAAAGCATACTCAACCTTACTAAAAACCACCAAGATCTCTCACTTGCAATAGCTCTACCCTCATATTTGAGGAGGAATTTGCATGACCTTGGCTTTGATACCATGTAAAAGTTGAAAATTAGCTCTATACCCAAGACCACCTACAAAATAATAGAATCCTTCCACAAGAGAGTATGCAAGAAATGAGCTTGCTTGATATTAAGATCTATTAGTATGATAATGATGCATGTTACAATGTTACAAAGTGTACAATGGCCTTGCTTATATAGACTTAGTGAGAGATAAGATTAGATAAAATTGTGACATGTGTCTTAATCCTATCACATAACACAACTTTGACTCATAACAACCTAGGATAAGATAAGTTCTAGATATAAAAACTAAGACTTCTAGAAGGAATCTTAAAACCTAAGTAAACTTAACATGTGAATAAGTCCCCTAGTAAGAAATTAACTAGGTACAAGACTTTATTCAAACCTTGACATCTATTACTAATGTAGTTTAGTGGCATTTTAGGCTTTTTAATTCAATATATTATTATTACCTTTATACATCTTTCCTAGTGTTATTATATTATTAATGCAAGTTCATTATTATTATAAATTAGACCACTTTCATTGACTAAATTTATCTTTATAAAAAAATCATTCTCTAATCATAAAATTAAATATCCCTATCCATTATATTTACTCGTAATTTAACATTAATACCAAAATATATTAATCCACAAAATTAAATACAACTTTTAATTATTAATTTATACTAAATTATAAATATATCATTTAATTAATCTAAATTAAAATTTTAAAAAATATTTTCCTTTATTACGTCGAAGGTGTTCCCTCTATGAACAGAGGTGACCTTTCAAAGTGTATCCATGGTTGTCATGGCATCTAGAGCAAGGAAGACAATCAAAAAAATTACAACCATTAGATTTCCCATTCAACAGTTTTTCATTGTCTTCGGACGTTCACTTTTTTCCTCTCATTGTTGACACGCAATGGGAATTCTGGAAGACTCATGGCCAGGGCTTAAATTTGATATTCGTATATCAGCATTTGAAGATTTTTGCTGTAAAATACAATAAAAAAAAATATTTAACCGTATGCTAATACATGCACTTTATTTTAGAAACTGTAAAAAAAATAGTTAATATGAAAATTTGACCGTATTATATATATATATATATATATATATATATATGAAATTTCTTCTATGCTTTAATAATAGAATAGAAAGTTGTTTTTAAAAAAATGCAAACTTTTATTGTTGAAAAAACAAATCTCAAATTTTTAGATTTTTTTTAAGATTCTAAATATTTTTTAGTTTCTTTTATTCTAAATACTTTTTGAGTTTCTTTAATAGAATTTTTTAAAGAAAAGGGAAAGATATTTTTGCACACTTACAGTTACACTATATACACTTTTATTTTTTTAATAGAAACTTCTTCTATGTTTTAATAAAAAAATAGAAACTTCTTTTTTTTTTTAATGCAAACTTCTATTGTTGAAAAAGAAAATCTCAAATTTTTAGATTTTTGTAAAGATTTTAAATATTTTTGAGTTTCTTTAATAGATTTTTTTATAAAAACAACAATATTCTCCTTCAAACCATTTTTTGTTTTACCAATGCAATATATTTCATTTTTCTTGTATTAATCCGGTTGTAGAGTTTAATCTTCATTATCTAGACTCCAAAGTTGAGAGAAGAAGCAAAACGTCAAAAAAGGGAAAAAAAAATTTGCACACTTGCAATTTGCAACAAGAAAGAAAGAAGATTTGCAAAAAGTAAAGAAATTTTGCTGCACAGTTACAACTTACAACAAAAAAGAAAACAATTTTGCTGCATAGAAGAGTAAGATGATTTTCATTTTATTTATTTTGTTCTTTTTAAAAAAAATATATTCCATGAATTTTTTTCTTTTTTTTTTTGTTCTGATGCAACCACTACAACCCATGTTCTCTATATGGTTGTTAGTTTATACTAAATTATTTTTTTTGTGATTCATTTTTTTATCAATTTAGATGAATTTGAACAAAATATCTAAATCTTTCTTATTTTTAAAATATGTAGGGATTACAATTTAAAAATGTCTCAGAGAAAAAAAAATCAGCCTTCTATCAAGCAATTTTTTCCATGGTCAAGTACATCTGAAGTTGTAGCCAAACAAAGAAGAATTTAAAATGTTTTAAAAGTCTTTTTTTTGTTCACATTTGTAATGGTGATGTATCCCATATGAGGCAAAACACACTAATGCATTATGATTTGTTAGTTTGATTTTAATGTCAGTATGTTACAAGTTCTATGCTAATACTATCATAAATCAAATTTATAACAAACTTTGAGATTTTTTAAATTTGAGATGAATGGAAAATAGGTGAAAATTTGTCATCTTTTTCAACCTATTCCAAGAGACGGTCACCTAGGTATTGACAATGCTTCTATGGCAGAGAGGAGGCATGTGCCTTATGCTAAAAATATTCTTGTTCCTCACCTATTAGTGTCTTATATATAAAATTTGACTTGCAGAAAAAGAAAAAAAAATTGTCATGCAAAAGGCAATAATGAAGACTAAACCGTAGAAAAAAAAATCATGATGGGCAAGGTCGACCGTCAAATTTAAGCCTTGCTCATGGCTATTGTTTGCTTGAGTGGGAAAATTTATGCCATTAGATCACTTTTTAGGTAAGGAACACAAATTCCATGCATTCGAGGCTCATACGCAAGTAATAAGAATAAATAAATTATAAAAGATATATTATTGTACGGTGATTATGAAAAAATAAAGGAAATTATACTATTGCAGTTGGATTCAATAGAAGAGATTATATTAATGGCTAAAGTGGCACAAATGGGTAGTTTTTATTAATTTAACTCTACACACCCTAAAAAGTCATAAAAAGGAAGCTAATAGGGAGGAAAAACAATTTAGAGCATAAAGATTTAATTTATGTGATTTCTCATATTATGGGGTTTTAAAACATCGCGTAAGTGGTTTATAAGACAAAGCTTAGCAAAAGGGGTGTTCATATTTTTATGATATTGTATATTTAAATATTATATATTTAATATTTATATAAATTTAATTATTCAATTATATTTATTTTATATTTAAAATATGTAATGTAATGTATATTTATTATTACATATAATATTTGATATAAAATAAATTATTATATTTTATATTTTTTGGTTTTCAAAATATTTTTTATTAATTATTTTTCAGATGATATTTTATTTTTTATTTAAATATATATTAATTTATTAATAATTATAGGTTCTTTTTTAGACTACTGACACTGGCGAAACACACCCTCCGGCACTATGGGAACAGTGGGGAGACTAGACCTCCTCCGACACCACAGGGACAGTGGAGAGACTAGATCTTGTGACCTCTTGCCTGCAATAGGATGATTTAGCCAATCAAGCTAGGCCCACCACCCATTAAAAATTATAGTTAGATTATATTTGTTTGAATAATTTTTTTTGGATTTGATTATGTCATTATTTTTTCAACGTTAGTTTTCCTCCTTGAGCTCTCTCTTTCATCCTAATGATGGATCACATAATGTGATTCAAAATGTTGATGGAAAAACAACAATACAATCAAATTGAAAAAACAAGATGGTTTGTGGAAACTTGATATCTTTATATTATATTTATTATTACGTATTATATGGAAAGATATATAGAGATATATTTTTGACACATAACAATTGTCACTTACCCTAAACAATAAAAAATAATAAAACTCATTGGTCAATGCACTTCCCAAGTCAACTATTTAGACTATTCAAGAAGTGTGCTAGCTAATTGATGAAATCAATCTAGGTTATTCCTAGATTTAGGGCATTTTTTATTTATATTCTGATTTTTTGTAGCTTCATCAACAAACAGACCTAAGGGGTTTGTGCAAGATCATGGGGGTCCAAAATGTGGCGATATAAAAAAAGGCATTTTTTACTTGCCCAAAAATGTGAAATTCTTCTTTGAATTTTACTAGGATCATGTAGAAAGCACATGTTGCCATGGAAAGCACCAAAGCGAAACAAATATCTGTTTAATTCAAATTATATACAAAATATTGAAAGTTATTATTATATATTAATCCAGTTGCTACTCAGGCTGATTTGGATGCTATCACCCATGAGATTAGGGACTTTGGCCTTTCTAAGGAATCTCTCAAGGAGGAGGTGAGGGCTTTGAAATTTTTGGAGGAGTATGAGTTACTTGAGGAGATTTACTGGAAAAAAAAAAAGTTTGGGTGGAATGGTTACAAGAGGGGGATAAAAACACATATTTTTTTCAACTCAATGAAGGCCAGGAGGCATGGTAATTTGATCCCTTTCCTAGTGAATGTTAGGGGTGAGCACTTTTCCTCTTTGGGAGATATTTCCAAAGCAGCTTCACAGTATTTTGCTTCCTTGTTTAGGAAGGACTCCTCTGATGTGTTGGTAGAAGAAAATCAAGTTCTTTCATGTATACCCTCTTTGGTTTCTATGGAAATGAATGAGAACCTCTTGGGTTGCATTTCCCTGCAGGAATTGGATGCCAATGTCTTTCAAATGAAGAAAGAGAAAGCCCCTAGACCTGATGGCTTTTCGATTGAATTATTCTAGGAATTTTGGGACATTATAAATATGGATTAATTAGAGGTGATTTGTGAATCCCTAAGGAACAAGAAAATGTTGAGGGCGATGAATTCCACCTTTCTTGCTCTCATTCCAAAATGTGAAGGGGTCGATAGGTTGAGTTTGTTTTAGCCCATTTCTCTTTGCAATGTGGTTTATAAAATTATTTCCAAGTTGATTGGAGAGAGGTTGGACTGGTGGATTAGTAGGCTCATCTCTAAGGAATAGGGTGGCTTTGTGGTGGATGGGAAAATCTTGGATGGTGTATTCATTTCCACCAAAATGATTCATTCCATGGAAGGCTCTAAAGAAAAAGCTATGTTCATTGAACTTAGATAGACATGGCTAAGGATTATGATAGAGTTAAGTGGTCCTTTTGTGCAAAGTGATTATTGCTTTTAGTTTTGCTAAGGAGTGGGTTATGATTTGTGTCACAACCACTTCTTTTCCAATTTTGATTAATGGGGAACCATCTTCCTTATTTGGGGCTTCTAGAGGTCTTCGACAAGGGGATCCTCTTTCTCCTTACTTATGCATTCTTTTGGATAAAGGCTTGGGGAGAATTGTTAAGAGCAATATGGTGCAAGGTCTTATCCAAGGTTGGGTTTGGGGTAATGGGTTACCTCCTTAGTCACATCTCCAATTTGTTGATGATATTGCTTTGATGGGCATGGCCAAGGTCAGAGAGGCCACTAATTTGTGCAAGGTTTTGGACATCTACCTTGCTTCTTTTAGGCAGATGATTAATGAGGGTGAATCTTCCATTTTCTTCTTCAATAATTTGAGACTCATTCAACAGTGGATTGCTCGTATCTTGCAGTTCCAGATTGGTTTTCTTCCTTTGACTTATCTTGGAATTCTTATATTTGTTGGTACCCTCACTAGAGGCTCTTGGAAAAATATTTTAGAAAAGTTTTGGATGAAGGTGAACCATTGGACTCACAGATGGCTCTCTTTTGCTGATCAGGTTTAGCATCTTAAGTCAGTGGTTCATGCTCTTCCTAGTTATAGGAGTATGATCCAAGTGGCTCCCATTGGATTTATTAAGGATTTGGACTCATTGGCTAGGAAATTCTTATGGTCTAATTGCTTGTCGTCTTCTAAGTGGAATCTGGTGAAGTGGGATATTGTTTGTAGGCCAAAGCAGTTTGGTGGCCTCGGGTTATGAAATTCCACTTTGACCAGTTTGTTGTTTGCTACTAAGATTTATTGGAGATGGTGTTTGGAGCAGGATCATGCTCGGGCCAAGATTATTTCTCACAAATATCTAAGTGGGATACTGATGGAGGAGGTTCCTTGCACTACAACAAAATAGGCAATTACTGCCTAAAATAGTGTCAGATTTTAGTGCATTTTGAGCTCATGAATTGGACACTTTTTTTAGTGCAAAACTTGGTGCCAAATTGCATTTTACTTTGGCATTGCATTTAGCATTGAGTTTAGCGTTGGATCTAGCACCGGATTTAGTGTCAGATTTAGTGCCAACTTTTGAAGCTTCCATTTTGGATTTTGATTTTGCTTCTAGTTTTGCTTCTTGTGTTGCTTCCAGATTTTCTTCTAGTGTTGCTTCCAAGTTTGCTTCCATTTTTTCTTCTTGTGTTGCTTCCAGGTTTGCTTCCATTTTTGCTTCCAGTGTTTCTTCCAAGTTTGCTTCCAATGTTGCTTCTAGTTTTGCTTCCGATTTTGTTTCTAGGTTTTCTTCCGGTTTTGCTTCCCATTTTGCTTCCAATTTGGTTTCTGATTTTTCTTTTGGTTTTGCTTCTTCTGTTGCTTCTAGGTTTGCTTCCAGTTTTGCTTCCAATTTTTCTTCCAGTGTTTCTTCTAGGTTTGCTTCCAATTTTTCTTCTTGTGTTGCTTCCAGGTTTGCTTCTAGTTTTGCTTCCATTGTTGCTTTTAGGTTTTCTTCCAGTGTTTCTTCTAGTGTTGCTTCTAGGTTTGCTTCTAGTTTTTCTTTTGATTCTTCTTCCAAGTTTGCTTATAATTTTGCTTCCAATTTTGCTTCCAATTTTGCTTCTAGTTTTGCTTCAAGTTTTGCTTCCAGTTTTTCTTCCGGTTTTGCTTCCATCTTTGCTTCCAATTTTGCTTCCAATATAACATCACTTGTTGCATCTAGATTTTCTTCCATTTTTGTGTCTTTTGTTGCTTCTAATATGGCTTCTATTATTGCATCTTTTGTTGCTTCTAATATTGCTTCCATTATTACTTCTTTGTTTGCTACTTGAATTGCTTATGTTTTTGCTTCCTAGATAATGCCAAGTTTTGCTTCCAAGATTGCTTCTAGTTTGGCTTCCATTGTTGCTTCCTTTTTTGCTTCTAAAAATTCTTCTTGTTTTTCTTCCATTTCTTAAATTAATAAATTTTATTTCAATATAATTTGTTAAATATATCATGCCTCTTAAATAACTCATATGATTATAGAGTAAATAATTTAATTATTTAACTCATATGATTAAACAACAAGATAATTATTATAACATGATCATCATCTATAATTAAAAAAAGTGAGTCAAATATCCATAATTTAATTGAATTTGACAACTTCCATCCTAAGCAGTAAATTAAAATCATCATACATAATAAATATCCATCCAAAAATCATTGACCACTTTCAATATATATAAATTGACAAGTCAATACTGATAAAATCATCATCATATATAACTAAAACAAGTGAAACTCAAATATGCCAATAGATCAATAACATGTCAAAATGATACATGTCCAATAGTTGACATAAGTCAAAATGATACATGTACAAATGATATAAGTAAAAATGATAAATTTTATGTAACTCAAAATGATACAAGTCAAGATGATACATGTCCAAATGATATAAGTCAAAATGATACATTTCAATATGATACAACTCAATAATATGGTACTACAGGACGTGAAAATGATACATATGATAGTAACCATGAAAAAAGGCATCATAATGATATATCAATAATGATCCATGATGCATTCTATATGATCATGAATGTCACTAGCTACTACCAGCAATTGCCTCATCAACATCACCATCGTGATCATGATCATCATTGTTGTCATCATCATTGTCATTGGCCTCAGTATCTTCTGTATCTACATCATCATCATTCTCTTCCATGTGATCTATGCTAGAACGAACATTTTTTGGATCTATATCATGATGAGGATCATCTTGATCTTCTAGAAGACCCGTGTTCTACAAAAAAAAGACATTTAAAATGAAAATTTATTATTTATTTCATGCAATAATTTTTTTTTGTTATATATATAATATTACAACATATGAAATGAAACCATAATCATATTACATCATATCAAAGTGCACCTACTATAATAAAATTTTAAAAAAAGTTACAGCTAATATGTCATTTCAATGATGTAAAACATGCAACAATTCTAATAAATGTTAGTAAAATATTCCAACATTTGGTGGAAGAGGAAGAAAGATGACTGGAACTTTGGAGGCCCACCATAATGTATTTCAGTATTCAACCATGAGAGTAGAAGAGAGAGTTCATATCATGTATCAAAACATTAAGCATGCATTCTTCCAACTAGCGGAGAAGGAGATGATTACTTTTCTTCATTTTCATTTGCATAACCATATCATGGTGTGAACCAAGAAGACCAAGGATGTCCAGTTTTATGTGGAGGTAATGGATGTGGTCCAAAATTTAGGAGGGGAAAGAAGGTCAATGTATGATCCTAATGAAATTGAGGAAGAATGGCAAGAGAGGGACAAGAAAAATAAAATCAATGTGGAGTTTCAAGGATTTGTCAAGCGAGTAATAGAGCTATGGGAACAACCTCATCTAAAAGGTTGAACTAGAGTTTGATATACCATTTAGAGAGCTTGGTTTTCATGGAGTTCCTTTCAAAGCATTTTCTTTTTGTTCCTATGGTAAACTATTTGGTAGAGTTGGTGAAATTACCTTTCTTAGTAGTCACTATTAGTGAGATTGAGATTGTTAACCTTGAGAGATTAGGACTTGGGCAAAAGGAATTTGATATGGCTATTGTTTTCAAAGACTTCAAGCGGGATGTACTCTACATTGACACCATTCCTCAATCTTCACTTGATGGCATCAAGGAATGGATGAACTCCATGCATATAAAGTATTATGTGATGTAGAATGGTAGGGGAAGCATCACCTTTTCCCAATAGCTTCACTCAAATACTCTATATGCACACATCAACTTCACTATTGCTCTCAACAAAACAACTTAATCACCAACATGAATCTCTCATCTAGACATCACTATAGGACTTGGGGATGATTTTAATACTCCCAACATGACAAATCATGATCAAACAAACAAATTTTTCACACAAAAACACTTACTCTCCCATCGCTTCCAAACAAGCCATGCATTCTTATAGTACAAGCCAAACAAGACAGTCATGATTAAATCTTGTTAAAGCAAGAACTAGACAAAAGAGAACTGGTTTTATACATCTAACATCAACCCCTACAAATCCACAAAAGCACAAAACCAAACACTAACAGTAAATGATTCAAAAGAATGATCTTCAAGCCACCAAAGAGGCTTAACTAGGCCTGTACAAGAAAGGATTCAAATTTTCAAGGCACACCCCAACACCCCTAAAGCCTTTAATAGGTTCAAAAATGCTCCCCAAGACCTAATTCACACCTTACATCCATTCTATTTACTTAAAATACTCAGAAATCAAAAGAAATGCTTACAAATGATCATTTTCTGGACTATTTCAAGGTAAAGCCAGACCTAGGGCATCACATAACTTTTGAAAACCTCCATATTTCCTCCTAAAAAAAATTGCATCATGTAAAGGACCCTTAAATCCACCATTCCACCAAAAATTAGAATTTTCCTACAGTGGAATGGTGAATTTTGAACATATTTGTGAACAAACCCTTGTTTTGTAGGATTTCAGACCCTCTGGTAGTAAAATGGATGTAACTTGCTCAATTCTTAATGAAATTAACTCAAATCACCGCAAAAATAAATAATACCCACCCCTATATCGAAACATATGCATTAGAGAGCCGTAAAATGCTGCTACAGACTGTACCAATCAAAAGAACAGTAAAAAACATTGTAAAAACTGGAAAAAATAGAGTTTTCTTCTTATTAAATGCTTCAAAACTTCAATCTCCTCCCTGCCTCGACCAAATGGAGGCTATTTAAAATTTTCCACATCATTTCCAATTTCCCTCAACTTATTTTTGAAGGAGGGAACCGTTGGTTAGCATAATTACATCATTAATGTTGAAATTACATTAAATTGCATTATGGCAACTTTGCAATTTCGAAGCAACTTTTTAATCCTAAAGACCTATGACTCAAAAAAAAATCTAATGGATCCAAAATAGCCTTATTACATGTTCAAATCTCCAACCTTGCACAATTACATGCAAATTTTATTTTTTTCCTTCCCAAGGCTACATGACAACTTTTGTGCAAGATTGCAATTTTACACCTTTCGACACCAAAACTCAAAAACTCACCCTAGATCTTACTCAATGATATTGATTGACCTTATTAATCACAAAAAAGACTCAAAAATACTCATTCTAACCTCCTAACCACCTATTTTCATCAAATGAGCAAAAATGGAGGATGAGGTGTAGGTGCTCCTGCACCATACACCCCCCTAGAAAAGACTCATGCCTCATGAGTTGTGTTTGATACCATTGTCTCCAAGCTTCAAACAAGGTCCAATAATCCACAAATCCACTCCACTAGTTCATGTAGACTGGAACAACAAACTTCCCTACACTTCTAGCATTTTAGAATGTATTCACATGTGTATTTACCTTTTCTTCTATCCTCAAACCTGCAAACAGTCCTTTATCTTTTCCCTGTCCAAAATTTGATTGTTTATGATGGTCTACACCTGTAAAAAAATATGGATTAGTAACTTTATAATTTGTCTTATTTTATTTGTCATGCACATGCTTGCAACTATCTTTAAGACCCTATTTTTTCTATCCTTTATTGTTTTCCCTAGCAAGTTGCTTTATCACTGCTATATCAAGTTTTTGCACTATTATGCCTACAAACTTTGTTTGTTTCTCAAACCTGCTCTCAACCACAGGGCATTCAATGGTTCCTACTAGCACATTATCAGGCAAACTCACTGTCCTCACCTTCTTTACCTCTGTATTTTCCTTTACATCTGTTATCCCTACATTTTCAGTCCTAGAACTGGTTACATGATCAGAATATTTGTTCTCCTTTATCACATTTATAGGTTCCTTCTTGCCACACATTATTACCTTTACTTTACTTTTAACATCTTCAACAAGAGCAGTTAAAACAAATGAACAACCATCCTTGACTATGGTGTAAGTCTTTTCCCTACCATCATACAAGGCTCTTTTGTCATATTGCCAAGGTCTGCCTAATAGGAGATGACAACAATCCATTGGAAGCACCTCACAAACAACACTATCATGATAACCACCAATTTGAAAGTCTACAATAGCCTTTTCATTCACCAATAAATATTGGTCATCATTTAACCATGAGATTTTATAAGGACATTCATGAGGAATTATTTTCAATCCTAACTTGTTTACCATTTCACATGACACCATATTTTCAGCTGAGCCAGAATCAATGACCACTCTACATACCTTGTCCTTGCACTTATAATTAGTCTTGAAGAGACTTTTTCTTTGCAAAGGTTCTTCCACTTTTGTTTCCTTCAAGATTGTTTTTCTTGCCATCAACATCTCCCCTATTTTAGGATTTTCCTTCTTACTTGCAAAATAATGTCTTTCACACTCCTCTTCTTGAACCAACTGTGCTCTCCTATCATTCTTCTTGTCTCCAATGGATGAACTACTAGCCCTCTCAGGAAATTTCCATGAAAGATGGCCAAACTCATTGCATGTGTAGTGCCTTCCTACAAAATCATTAGAACCTCTACCAATACCAAACCTTCCTCTACCTCTAAAACCAAAACCACCTCTAGAATCAACATTTTTCTCTTTACCTTTGTTTGCTCCCTCTTGTTCTTCACTTGGCTGCTTTGACGTAGAAGGCATTCCTCTTCCTCTCACTGATCTCTCTTGTCTCCTTTTAAGATTCTCCTCCACCCTGATTATCATTTGATAACAATCCTCTACACTCCTAGGGTTAGCCAAAACCAGTTCATCTTGTATATTGATGGAGGAAATTCTTATATAAGGATAATTTTCAATGTTCCGGGTACTAGCTTTAGTGCCAACTACATGCCAACATTGAAATTCCCTAGTAGTATTTATGTTAAGGAAATTTCCTTTAGATCCAAGGATTCAAAGCACATCAACCATGTGGTACAAATGATTAAATCCCACAGATGATTTGTAGCAATGAAAGAGTCTGAAAAGGCAGAGAGAGCTACACTAGTGACTCAGGAGAAACTTCAACTTTCAAAAACAAAGCCAATTAGGTTGGCAGACATGTAGATCAAGCCAACATTTGGTGGAAGAGGAAGAAAGATGACTAGAACTCTAGAGGCCCACCATAATGGATTTTAGTATTCAACCATGAGAGCAAAAGAGAGAGCTGATATCATGTATCAAAACATTAAGCATGCATTCTTCTAGCCAGCGGAGAAGGAGATGATTACTTTGCTTCATTTTCATTTGCATAACCATAACATGGTGGGAACCAAGAAGACCAAGGATGTCTAGTTTTATGTGGAGGTAATGGATGTGGTCCAAACTTTAGGATGGTAAAGAAGGTCAATGTATGATCTTGATGAAATTGAGGAAGAACAGCAAGAGAGGGATAGGAAAAATAAAATCAGTGTAGAGTTTCAAGGATTTTCCAAGCGAGTAATAGAGCTATGGGAGCAGCCTCATCTAAAACATTTTGAACTAGAGTTTGATATACCATTTAGAGAGCTTGGTTTTTATGGAGTTCCTTTCAAATCCTCTACTTCTATTGTTGCTACGTTAAACTATTTGGTAGAGTTGGTGGAATTACCTTTCTTAGTAATCATTATTAGTGAAATTGAGATTGTTAACCTTGAGAGAGTAGGACTTGGGCTAAAGGAATTTGATATGGCTATTGTTTTCAAAGACTTCAAATGAGATGTACTCCGCATTGACGATGTTCCTCAATCTTTGCTTTATGGCATCAAGGAATGGCTAAACTCCATGGATATAAAGTCTTATGAAAGCAGAATGAAATTGAACTGGCAGCCAATTTTGAAGACTATTACTGATGATCCAAATAAATTTATTGAAGATGATGGTTGGGAATTTTTGAATATGGAAGCTTGTGATTCTGATTTTGATAATTCAAAAGAGTCAGATCAAGGATATGAACCCTCTGATGTAGAAGAGGAATCAGAATCAGATGAGGAAGGTTCAGAAGATGAATCTCTTGTGGGGTTAGAGGAGGAAAAAGAAGAAGAAGAAGATTGTAAAGAGGAGAAAGGTAAAACATGGGATGAATTAGAAGTCGAAGCTAGAAATGTAGATAAGGAAAAAGGAGATGAGTCTAATAGTGAAGAGGAAAGGTGGTGACAAAAGGTAAAAGCTACAGGGAAGTATCAGGCACCTAATATTAGAGATTCAAGAGCAATTCCTGCCAAGAGGCATAAATTTAGATTAATTGAGTTCATCTACATCCTTCTACTATTTATTCATGCACATAAATAGTTCAGTTGTTTATGCAAATGATGCATATATTAACTTGATCAGTGTTGTTACTTTGGTAGTTTGACTTCTATGACAACTAGCCATTAGGCCATTGTGTGCAGGAGCACGTTTGTGTTTTTAGTTAGCTTTTTTGGATGGCTCTACTGGGTGTTGAGGAAAATCCATTTATCTTTTGAATGTTAAGAAGTCTAGTATTACACACTTCTCTATGTTGATCAAATCAGGTTGTAGGGTTTTACTGTTGATTTCTTTATTTATGGAGTTTTTTTAACTTGGAAGATAGGAATTTACTGCCCTTTTTAAATTAGATGGAAAAATTAAGTGGTTGGCTAGCTACGCCAAGTGATGTAGATGATATGGATCTAGTGGCTAGGGCTACAACTAGGGTCACCACAACATAAGAAAATAAATCAAACATCCTTAAAATGACATGAGAAATGGAAAGGCATAAGAAGGAAATTAAGAACTTGAAACATCAAGTGGAATACTACAAGGCTGTTGTAAGGAAAGCTAGATGCGAAAACAACTCTCCTAATGTCAACACCTCAAGGAAGAATGCAGATATACATTTTAATTTTTCAATTACAGTTCAATTAAGATGCACTTTGAAGTAAATATTAGAAATAGAGAATTAGACAAACACAGATGAACACTAGATATACATGGGAAAACCCTTATGGGAGAAAAACCCACCACACCAAGAGAAGTCACTTTGTATTACAATAATTAAGATTACATACAAGTTCTAGACTTATCTTTCTAATGCCATATTACAGCAGCTTTCACAATGAACAATCTTGTATGGGAACCTTCAAGTTACAGTCTACACAAAATAGAATTCATCCACTGACACAATTCAAACTAATACAAAAACTGTTGATCGAACCAACCATCTAACCCATGAGCATCTGTAACTAGTAACTATATTCATGGCGTTCCCTGTCTGTCAAACTTCCTCATAGAACTGTCACAACGGATTGTCTTCCAACTGTTCCCATTTGACTTCCCTGATTGGTCCACAAGACTCCACGTAGGAAAGTTTCACTCAGTCAAATGGCTTCAATCTGTGTTGGCATGTCGGTGAGACACTGACTGTGTCTCCCCGATGCCAACAGCTTCATATCGATATCGGCAAGAGTAGTTTCCATTAGCAAGAGATTATATCACTATTTGCAAGTCACAACGAAGAGACATTCAATCGGCAAGACATACCGCTCTCACCAGGACTTCACATCGAGCCTCCAAGTTATTCCGAAAGCATCCACCAGTCGGAAAAACTCATCGCTTTTGCTAGGAGATGATACCAAAGTCACCTATTATACCGATCGCTAAACAATAGTTGGCAAGACATATCATTATCGCCAAGAGGTTTCACCAAGACTTCTAAAGTTACATCGAAGCATCGAACGGTCGGCAAGACTTAATAATCTTGCCAAGACTTTTCCCCGATCACCTTGAGTTACTCCGAAGACACTCATCGCTATGAGTCTCCCCGAAGCCCGATAAGAACATACAGTTGGTGAGACTTAAACACATCACCAGGAGTTCATAGCGAAAACTTTATTGCCACACCAAAGACTCCTAAGTGTATATTTTTGGCAAGACATTCGTACATCAGTAAGACTTCTTACCAATAGAATATAGGATATGCTGAAGACCACGAGAGATTACATACTGTCGGCGAGACATATTAATCTCAATAAGACTTCTCACTAAGCCACCAAAGGTTATTCCGATATGTGATAGAATGGCCTATTGGCCAAAGATCTTTGTGCGGTAAGAGGTCACAACGAATGCTCCTTGTCATAGTGATAGGCACCACAGTGAAACTGTTCGGTAAGACTTCTGCAAGGTCACAATGACCTGTGCAATTTCAACAGGATTGCTACTGCTAGTTGGCCAGACATGATGGATGTCACACTGACTTTGCTCCAAGAGAGGTTACAACCTATGATGATTGAGGCACACATTTCTAACAATCTCCCACTTGACAAAGATCACACGGACACCTCCAGAGCACAACAAAACTTATTGAAAATCATGGGCACTAAGGCCCATTGAACTGGCACACCACCTGAATTTGTCTGTGCTCACTGGTTTCGTCAATTCATCTACAACATTCTCCAGAGTATCAACTTTTTCCAAACTGACATTTCCATCCTCCACCATATCTCGTACAAAGTGGTACTGTACATCTATATGTTTCGTCCTGGCATGGTAAGTAGGATTCTTTGCTAGAAAAATTGCACTCTGACTGTCACAAAAAATAGTTATTTCCCCTGCATCAAAACCAATGTTAGAACACAAACGTTTTAACCAAACTACTTCTTTACAAGCATGTGTAGCTTCCATGTATTCAGCCTTTGTAGTGGAAAAAGCGACTACAGCTTGTCGCTTACTCATCCAACTCACTGCACCACCATTTAACATGAAAATGTATCCACTGGTGGACCTCCTGCTATCAATGTCCCCTGCCCAATTAGAATCTACATATCCATGAATACTGAGAGTCTTTTGTGACTCAACCGAGTTCCCATGGTAACATAGAGCATATTCTAAAGTCCCCTTCAAATATTGAAACACTCTCTTCACACCATCCCAATGTGTTCTTCCTAGATTAGCCATAAAACGACTAAGAACTCCCACTACTTGGGCAATGTCTATCCTTGTATAGACCATTGCATACATAATACTACCTACTGCACTAGCATAGGTTACACTAGTCATGTCCTCCATCTCAGTAGGAGATTTTGGATAGTCTTCAATAGATAGCTTTGTTCCCTACAAGATTGGAACAACTAGCTGCTTGCAATCATTCATGCAAAATCTCTCTAGAACAGTCTTGATATACTTACTCTGACGGAGCCAAAGCTTTTGACTATTCCTATCCTTGGTTATCTCCATCCCCAGAATATACCTTGCTACACCAAGATCTTTTATTTTGAACTTAGCAGACAACTAAGACTTAAGATCAGAAATCATTAGCTTACTATTGCCTATGAACAACATATCATCAACATAAAGAGCAATAACAAGAACTTGATCACCTTCAGCTTTATAATAGACACAATGATCATATTTTGATCTCCCAAATCCCAAAGACAATACAAAAGTATCAAATTTCTGGTACCACATTCTAGGTGACTGCTTTAACCCATATAAAGACTTCTTTAATTTGTAAACCAGTTTCTCTTTACCTTTCTCAACAAAGTGCTCAGGCTAGGACATATAGATTTCTTCTTCAAGATCACCATGAAGAAATGTTATCTTCACATCCATCTGTTCGACCTCTAAGTCATACGCTACTACAAGTGACAAAATAAATATGATAGATGTCAGCTTAGCTACAGGAGAAAAAATTTCCCCATAATCAATTCCCTCTACCTGGGAATAACCCTTTGCAACCAACCTCACCTTATATTTTTCAACACTACCATCTAGACCAATCTTCTTCTTGAATACCCATTTGTTGCCAACAGCTTTTCTGCCTTTAGGCAAGGGTACCAAACTCCAAGTTTCATTCTTCTCTAATGATGCCATTTCTTCATTCATGGCTTCCAACCAAGAGTCTGAATTATACATTTTAAATGCCTCATTTACAGTCATAGGCTCATCAATGCTAGAAATCAAAGCATAGGCACAAGTAGAATCAATCAAAGAGAACCCATACCTATCAGGTTGTTTTCTTTCATGGGTTGACCTACTTACTTGCTGAGGCTAAGGTTCTTCTTCTTCAGAACTTTCAGAACTGCTTGAGCTCTCCCTAGTTTTAGGTACATTTTAAATTTTCAATTCCTCTTTCTCTGGTGTAGGAGGAATTACAACTACATCCTTATTGTTTTCTGACTTTGTTTCTAACTGCAGATCTAAAGTGGAAGGTTTTAGCTCATGAAATATTACACTTCTATTGTATACAACCTTCTCTGTATCAGGATTCCAAAGCTTGTATCCTTTTATGCCAGCACTATAGCCAATAAAAATACATTTGACAGCCTTGTTCTCCAGTTTAGATCTTTTCACATCCGGCACATGAGCATATGCCTTAGCCAAAAACACGAATATGTCTTAAAGAAGGATTCTTACCAAACCACGCTTCCAAAGGTGTTTTCTCAACAAGAGTAGAGTTTGGAGAATGATTTATTAGGTAACATGCAGTAGATATAGCCTCAGCCCAGAACTTCTCCTCCAAGCTAGCACTACTGAGCATACTCCGTGCTCTCTCCATCACTGTCCTATTGAACCTTTCTGCAACTCCATTTTGCTATGGAGTATAAGGTTTAGTCTTATGTCTTTTAATCCCATGGTCTTTGCAATACCTCTTGAATTCATTAGAACAAAATTCACCACCATTATCAGTCCTTAAGCATTTTATTTTCCTACCAGTCTGATTTTCTACAAGGTTCTTAAATTCCTTAAATCGACTAAACACTTCTGATTTACTTTTCAAAAAATAAACAAATGCTCTTCTTGAATAATCATCAATGAACGACACATAGTATCTTGACTTAGACAAAGAAGGAACATCCACTGGACCAAATACATTTGAATGAATATAATCTAGCAAACCAAAATATTTATGAGGGATGGAATAAAATGAAACACGATGTTTTTTTCCATATATAAAATGTTCACAAAATTCAAATTCAAGATTACAATCTTCAAGCCCCTCAACCAGTATTTTGTTCTTCAAGGTTTTTAAACCTTTCTCTCCAATGTGGCCTAACCTATGATGCCAGAGCATAGTCTTCTTTGCTGGAAGTTTTACTTCCATAGAGTTTACATAATTAGGGACATTTCCCTCTTTACCTCCATGAGTAGCTTTCTATGACTTTATAGAGGCACTGTTACATTGAACAGCCTGTGCATCCAACTTGTACAGGGTACCAATTCCAACACCTCTAGCTAGCACCATTGAACCTCTAGTCATCTTGCAGCCATTTCCAAAGAACATTACTTGTACTCCAATATCATTCAACTTACTGACAGACATTAGATTTTGAGCCAGACTTGGTATGTGCATAACATCATTGATCCCCTTCACTCTTCCATTAGGGAATTGAATTATGACTCTTCCATGACCAACAATTTCCAAAGTTGAATCACTTTCCAAGTACACCTTTCCACCATCGTATTCTTCATACTTTGTGAACCAGTCTCTATGAGACGTCATGTGGAAAGATGCTCGAGAATCAATCAGCCAAAAATCATCTGATGCCTATGTAGCCAAGGCTGCAATGAAGGTGTTTGCATCACTATGAGAAGAATCATTATTGGAAGAATACTTCTTCTTCTTCTCCTCCTCTTTACAATCCTTTTAGATATGACCAAGTTGCCCACAGTTCCAACACTTCACCTTGGACTTCTTGCCAAGAGACTTTGATCTCCCCTCTGATTTCGATTTGGATTTCTTGTCCTTCTTCTTTCCTTTTGCCTTTGACCTTCCTCTAATAGCAAGGGCCTCCTTCACCATCTCAGAATATTTCCTTCTCATCTCTTCTGATAACAAAGAACCAACAACATCTTCCATCTTGAAATTTGATGTTGTACTCCCAATAGCCATCACTAGATGATCCCAAGAGTCTGGAAAAGAACACAATAGAATCATACATTGATCCTCTTCATTAGTCTTTACACCAACAGAAGTTAACTGTGCAATCAGCATATTAAATGCATTCAAATGATCAACTATAGACCCTCCTTCCTGCATCCTCAAAGAGTACAACTTCTTCCTTAGGAACAGTTTATTCACCAAAGACTTCCCCTAATAAATAGACGCCAGTCTCTTCCACAAGTAAGTTGAAGTCTTCTCCTCATGCACATTTAGAAGAATAGAGTCTGCTAAATAGAGCCTTATCAGCCCCTTAGACTTTCTATCTACAAGGTCCCAATCTTCTTGCTTCATGCCTGTAGGTTTTGTTCCAGACACAGCAAGCCAAAGATCACGATCCACTAAGAGATCCTCCATTTTGAGTTTCCACAACTCAAAATTGCTGCCATTGAATTTCTCTATTTCAATCTTTCCTAACGTGCTAGCCATCTCAATCTGTAATCAAAAATTGACAAACTTCTACAAGACTCCCACTGAATAGAATTGACACAAAAAACCCAACGTACCCACAAGGATAACACAACTGGCCAGGCTTTGATACCACTTGTAAGGAAAGCTAGATGCAAAAACAACTCTCCTAACATCAACACCTCAGGGAAGAATGCAGATATACATTTTAATTTTTCAATTACAGTTCAATTAAGATGCACTTTGAAGTAAATATCAGAAATAGAGAATTAGACAAACACAAATGAACACTAGATATACGTGGGAAAACCCTTACAGGAGAAAAACCCACCACATCAAGAGAAGTCACTTTGTATTACAGTAATAAAGATTACATACAAGTTCTAGACTTATCTTTCTAATGCCAGATTACAACTTTCACAATAAAAAATCTTGTATGGGAACCTTCAAGTTATAGTCTCCACAAAATAGAATTCATCCACTGATACAACAACTGTTGATCGAACCAACCATCTAACCCATGAGCATTTGCAACTAGTAACTATATTCATGGTGTTCCCTATCTGTCAAACTTCCTCACAAAACTGTCACAATGGATTATCTTCTAACTATTCCCATTCGACTTCCCTGATTGGTCCACGAGACTCCACATAGGAAAGTTTCACTCAGTCAAACAACTTCAATCTATGTTGGCATGTCGGTGAGACGCTGAACATGTCTCCCCGATGCCAACAGCTTCATATCGATATCGGCAAGAGTAGTTTCCATTGGCAAGAGGTTATATCGCTATTTGCAAGTCACAACAAAGAGACATTCAATTGGCAGGACATACCGCTCTCACTAGGATTTCACATCGAGCCTCCAAGTTATTCTGAAAGCATCCACTAGTCGGCGAAACTCATCACTTTCACCAAGAGATGATACCAAAGTCACCTATTATACTGATCACCAAACAATAGTCGGCAAGACATATCATTATCTCCAAGAGGTTTCATCAAGACTTCTAAAGTTACACCGAAGGATCGAATGGTCGGCAAGACTTAACACTCTCGCCAAGACCTTTCCCCGATTGCCTTGAGTTACTTTGAAGACACCCATTGCTATGAGTCTCCTCGAAGCTCGATAAGAACATACAGTCGGTGAGACTTAAACACATCGCCAGGATTTCATAGTGAAAACTTTATTGCCACACCGAAGACTCCTAATTGTATCTTTTGGGCAAGACATTCACACATCGGTAAGGCTTCTTACCAATAGAATATAGGATATGCCGAAGACCACGAGATATTACATACTATCGGCGAGACATATTAATCTTGATAAGAATTCTCACCAAGCCACCAAAGGTTATTTTGATATGTGATAGAATGGCCTGTCGGCCAGAGATCTCTGGGCGGTAAGAGGTCACAGCGAATGCTCCTTCTCACAGCAATAGGCACCATAGTGAAACTATTCAGTAAGACTTCTGCAAGGTCACAACGACTTTCGGCCAAACATGATGGATGTCACACCGACTTTGCTCCAAGAGAGGTTACAACCTATGATGATTGAGGCACACATTTCTAAGAGCTGCAAGGTATGTCATAGGTGATTTCATGGAATATGCATTAGAAATCTATGATGACTTGACCTTCGTGCAAAAGGAGTTCTACAAGGATGTGTTAGATCTATAGGATTCCTACCAAGATGCATCAAAACATTCTTACATGTTAAAATAATGGTAGCATCATGAGGAAGGATGGAAAAGATGCATGCGGATCACTTAGTAGAATGGCAACATGAATTCAAGGAAGCACTCATTGAGATACGAAAGAAGCACCCCTTGAGGTACCGTGTTTGAGAGAAAAGAAGATAAATCAAATCAACATGGGACTAAGTTACTCAAATGATACAACTCATAATGTAAATGAGTATACTTAAGAGATATTAAAATACCATGGTCATTAATTAAAAGATGTAATGAAAATAAGGCATGAATGTCACCCACTACCCTTTAAGGAAAACAATATTTTTTTCATCAACATGAAATAATGGGACAATTGAGTAGGATATAGGGCCAACAAAGAAGCACTTTAAAACTCATCCTACACATCAATAAATAACTCAACACAAGAAATGAAAATTGATATATTAACACAACAATATCCAACTAAGTTATTGAAAGTCAACTATTGATACCTTGTTCTCCATCCAGATTACAAAATTGGTCCACTTTTTGCTTTGTAAATTTTCCTTTTCAAGTTGCTCTGGATGCCACCATATTTCTCCTCCTGTCAAAACATGGCACATGGACTAGTTAAACTAATTAATATGCAATCATTTACTTTTTCCTAGGAAATAAAAAAAATATCATTTAACATATTAAATATACTTACAAATGTACAGATCAAGGCTTGTAAACCTTCCTGGCCACTATGATGCATGGCACGAAGTTTTTCAAGCCTAACCTTGGAGGCCTTGTCCTGAAACATATACTAATTCAATTTAACTATGCACAAATAAAATTTAAAAATCGTTTAATAAATTTGATATAATCTTATGAGAAAATTGGAATACCTACGTACTCTCCTCACCAGACTTCCTTCGTGCATCAAAATTCTCATATGCTTTTACAATATCTTTCCATACTTTCACACTTACATCAATTGGCCCTTTTTGAGCCTTAGCTCGAGAGGAAGGTTTTTTATCTTCTTTGTTTGGTTGCACCAAAATCTCTTGCAATTTTGAGACATTCTTAGCTTTATCTTCTTCACAGACCAACCTATGCCAAATTTAGTCTCCATGTCATGGATAACTAATTTTTGCAAGTGCATGGGTATCTTTGAGAATGGAAAATGTAGATGGTATTTGAACTGTTGAAGACATGATTCCTTCAACCTATTCACAAATATTTTCCCTGCATATGTCATTTAGACTTCCCCTGAAACCACATCATATTCTATCTTGGTATTGTAGCTACTAATGCAAGATGCAAAACATGGTGTGGTGGAAGAAGTCTGTATCCCAAGAGTGGCTGGGACATTGGAAGTCTTCACTCCCTATTCCACATTCTTAGAGTTTATTGTTATTGATTTCCTCCTAGATCTTTTTCTCGATCTAGGACAACTGGTTGGGGAATCAATTAATTCCCTTTGACACAGTTGATTTGGTTGCAATGTTTCAGTGGCTTTACCAAATCATTTTTCTATGTATCTAGCAAGCATTGTCAAGTCCACACCATCCAATTTGTTCACTGCCTCTACCCCCAATATGAAAGCCAATGCCTCTTTATCTTTGTCAATCTCATGTCCCTATATATATATATAAAATAAATTTCTTCTTTTAAATTTAGAAATAAAAAACTAAAAACTAAAAATAAAAGAAATAATGGAAACATTTACAAATCTATAAAATTGACAATGAATTACCTATAAACAAAACAATATTCACAACCCTTTCTTCACAATCCTCTCCATTTAATCCAAAAATATTTGTGGGAATGAAAAAAACAAATTGTAACCTTACTTATGGTGTCACAAACTATATCAAATTTCTCATCACTTGCTTGTATCCGGTCCCTCAAAGGGCGCCCTCCTCTCTTCCTTCGCGCAACATTTTACCCTTTTTTCTCCTCTCTTCCTTCGTGCAGATTTTTTCTCCCCTCATTTCTTCCTTCACGCAGGAAGTTTTTATTTTTTGTTTTTGATTCATTAGTTAGTGCTATAGTCAGCGTAGTTAACACCAACTTTAGCACCAACTTTTAGCCCTAATTGTAATTTGTTTGGAGCACAAAAGGTGGTGCAAAGTGTGCCTAATTTAGCACCTAGCATTGAAAAATGATTTATTTTGCTTGGAAGTTGATAAATAAATTGATCCTAAATTGACTTCATCTTCATATGTTCCAAGGGAGCAATCATGGTTCCCTATTTTATCTATTCCTTATCCCATGTCAATTTTGTGGGTGCAAAACTAATAGAGGTTTGATTTTTTAACTCAAAAATGACCCCTAAACTTTTAAATTTAAATTTAAATGGGCTCGTGTTCGCCCTATACAACTAGATGATTCCTCTAAAGTGTGAAACATTTCAAATTGCATGTTACAGATTTGTATAAAAGGACAAACACTAATTCATTACTATCATCTTAGATATAGGGCTTATTGGGGAATTATGAAAAAACATCTATGAGAACTAAATCATTATCATGTGACATTGACATTGCATCAACATCCTATGTGTATTTCATACTTTCTTGTTGTCTTCAATCATTTATTTGTATCATTAAATTCGTAATAGGAGTTTAACTAAAGGAGAAATATCCTAGCCTAACAAAATCCTCAATAATGTCTATCAACATGACCCCTCTTACACATAGGTTGTAGACATCAAGATAATAAATTATAGACATCCAATTTAGTGAAGATTAGATCTTTTGTTAAGGTTTAGTTCTATGTGTAGGTTCATATTTTTATGCACTGAGATCAATTCCATATCCATGGAGGTGTATTGGAATGAAGCATCATGAATTTTATAGTTTTGAGATAGTTTTTATAGTCCTAGTTATTGTTGCACTAATAAATTACTTAGCAATGTCTAGCATAATCATATCTTCATTGAACCTAGATCTAAATACCATTATTTTTATTATTTAATTTTGAGCATTTATTTTAGTGGTGTTATTACTCTCAACTCTTTATCCTGGGCAAGTTATATTATTTATTCATTTTGATTTAATTAATTTACTTGGGATATTTATGTGAGGCATGTTATTTTTCCTTACATAAATTCATGAACCAAACATTCTTAAACAAACTCAAGTTTCATCCTTAGAGTTTATCCCTCTACATTAAGGTTATAAATCTAACATTTTTAAGTAGATATGATTTATTTTATACTTTATTAAGGCTTGGATGCACCCCTTATCTATGTTTCATTACTATTATCTTGATTAGGGTTTGGGATTTTTTGTGTAATCTCTTTGATCCCACTAACCCACCCTTATTTAATGTATTATTGATAGATCATTCATCATGTATTATCATATATATTTTTCTATTGCCTTTATCCATGCTTATATTACATCTTTTGACATGTTTTTACACTTTGTTAGATCTCATCATTCCATCCTTGATTAGATCTCATCATTCCATCCAAAAGTAGGTTTCAATCAAGAATAAGGAGTCTAATCTCTAGCTTTCAAAGGGAAAATATCTACGGTTTTAATGAATTTATGGAAGAAGTGTAAGGTAGAGAACCAACTAAAATTATTAGTAATAGGTTTTCTTTCATCTAGGATAACAAGGGACCATGGAAGGGATGTTCAGCTAAAATTATTAGCAATAGGTTTTATTTGTAGTCAGCTTGTAAATAAATGTCTTTTTGATGTGAATTTGTAGTCATCTTGTAATCATAAGATTTGAGCTCTAGTTGTCGAGATTTCGCATGTAAACTTTTTGTGAAGAGAAAAATGTTGCAATGTCCTATTTTGTTTTCATAGTGCATCTTAATGAAAAGTGAGTGTATTAACAAGATAATTTCAAAAATATTCTCTTGGTGCACAACTGTGTTGTGACTATTGTCATTGTTGTGTATTACAGGATCCAAAGGAGGCCAGGGAGAGAGAGGATGTGGACGGAATAGAAGTATTAAATCACAAAGAGGAAAGTGGATGGAAATAGATATGACAACAGAATCTATAGATACAATAGAGTTAAGAGGAGAAAGCAACCTCAACCAAAGGAGGAAGGTGTTTATAAATTCACAAATGCTACAACATAGAGGAGATAAAGTCATTTTTTTGTCTATGAGGCCTCTGATGTCAAACTTATTGGTTGAAAATGCACATGACTGGTGATTAAATGTGATTCTATGATCAAGGGAAAAGTTTGAAAATTAGGATGGCCAAAACATGATATCAATATGTCAAATATATGACTAAAGTGAGGTTTTGTGTTGGATAGCATATTCATTGAAATGATATAATTGGTGTACTAAACATTATTTACTATGTTGTGTATTATAGGGGCTAGACGAGGCCATGGCAACAAATCATGTCATATCAAATGAGGACACAACAGATGAAGTGGGACATCAGGTACTCAAATTTTGACTTAACTTAGGAAAAAATGATTTGATGGAATTTTGTGATACATTCATCTTTTTTCACAGTATTATTGAAATTTATAATGTATTATCCAATCTTGACATAAATTAATGCATGTTGCTAATTATTTTAGATGGAGATTGGAGCAAATGCAGAGCCTGGGCATTCAACTAGCAAAATAAGAAGATATGTACATGGACTATTAGAACTGTGAAATTTTGAAAATTATGGTTGTCTATACTCATAAGTTTCCAAAGAAGCCTATACCATGAGTATAAAATTGATATAATATGCTTTGCATAACATATTCACCAATGTTCTAGTCAGTCTTTATCATTTGGTTTTATAAAATTCACCTAACCCTGAGCATTTGAATGTATAAATCATATCAACATGAGATGATGCGGGTCTCCCCGATCCATAAGTCATTTCATACTAACACATATTTTTCAGTATATTAACAAGAGGTCAAGAAAGTCATACCGATAAAATCTCATTTGAGGATACACATCGAGAAGATGCAATTCACAGTCTCAAATGACAAATAGATTCTATCGGCGAGATAATAATCATTGGGGTGAAAGTGAGAAGTCATATCGAGCTTATATATGTCTTACCGCTCAAAGCACAAGGAAATATGTCAGTTAGACTAGCGCCATTAGAGTAAAATTCCTAAATTCAACCTGAGACATTCATCCAATCTTGCCGATGAAGCAGAGGAGGATTTTGTTAGTAGGATAATGCTACCAGGATGAGTTCAAGATGTTCTGCTGACCCTCCATGACACACCAATAGAATTATATTGTTAAGGGACTTGGCGATATGTTTGGAGGCAATGATCATCGGAAATACATGATTCATGGTCTCACCAATGAAGAAATGCATCAGCGAGATGAACTCTAGCGGAGAGAGATAAAAAGGTCATACTGAGTGTAGTTCCATTGGCAAGAAAAACATTATGTCTTACCAATCAGAATTGACGAAGAAAACATACCAGCAGGATTGGCTTGGGGATCTTGTTGATAAAGAACAAAGGAAATATCTCGGCAAGATACATATCTTTGGAGTAAGCTGAAAACTATCTACCCGACCTACTAATTCATAGTGATAGGTTTGCATTGGTGGGAGTTATAGTGATATACTTGAGACCAAAGGGATAACTCTCAAGGAGACTCATAACGCTGGTGAAACTACAGGACATCTTAGCGATATATGATCTATTGATAGCGAAGATACGAGTGAATTGAAATAACTATCGGGAGACTCAGAGTGTTAGGGAAACTACAAAATGTCTTAACGGGTGTTTGATGAACGTTGGTCAAAGCCCGAATAAAAGAATCACCCAAGATTTGAAAATGTCTTACCGACAAGATTATGTGATGTGACAATGAGAATTTAAAAAAAAACTTGCTACACTTGTGCTTTAGCTAAAACATTAATGGCGCCACAGAACATAAGTAATTTCATGAATCAAGGAAAATCAATTCAAAATATTGTTGCGGAATTGATAGCAAAGGAAGCAGAAGGACAAACGAAGAATCAGGGCATTCTTTTAGCTCAAAAGTTTCAAGCAAAATACAGTAAGCTCTTTGCACCTTGACTTCTGTAATTTTTTGACTTCTGCAATTTTTGAAGAATGGAATCTTCTAGTTCAAGAAAATCAAAGGGTAGAAAATATGGGGAAAGGAGTCAGCCTAAGGGGAAAAAATAGAAAACCAAAATTGATCTAGAGGGCATTGAGCGAAAACTAAGCCAAGACATTATCGACCAAAAGCCTGGCTTTGGACCCAAATCTGAATGATCTACATAGCTTAGGGAAAAGGTGGATAAATTGGATGACAAATGTAAGCTCATAGGAGATGTTTGGACCTCAATAAGAGGTTATGAACTATTTAGTTTCCATTACTATCGGAGGAATCAGAAGCTTAATCTGGGAGAGTTGGTATGCCCTAATGTATTTTTCAATGTTGAATTGGTGAGATTGTTAGACGCTCATTATAATTCAAAACTCAAAGCCATATGTAACCCATCCGGGAAACCATTGATACATATATCAGAAGACATAATAGGCAAGGTTTTCAAATTGGAAGGGGTATGCAATGAGAATATTATATGTGAAGAATTAGAAAAGGAATTAGGGAGGATGGACACAATTTATAAAGGTTGGAGGTTTCCACTGCACAGAATTAGACAGGGCGGAAAACCAATTCCACTAGAGGATAGTGATGGACCCCCATTCCATGTTGATCTATTTGAACCCTATATGAAATATACTTATTTCTTAGTAGGCCAAGTATTGGGAATGGAAGTCCCTGAATATATGTCAATTGTGCCCATGATAATTTCGGCAAATGTTCAGTATCACAACTCTAGACCATTTGATTATGCCTCATATATTTTAAAGGGGCTTGATTGTAGGTTGATGATAGTACAAGGTGGATCCTCTACCTTACATCTTAGGCATTATTCACTATTGATGCACATAGTATTATATTTTGGACAAGAGTTAGGGTTGTGGCCTCGGGAGATGAAAATTTCATAGTTTGACAAGGAAGGTATGTCATTTCCTATTCAATTATGGACTGTTGTTTGGGACAATAAGTTTTCCAATTCTTGTTTTGTACACTTTGAGGAGTATTTTGTAAAGCCATTGTACAAATTTTATAATCATCCATGTGCTTATTCTTTATCTAATGAGATAAAGAGGTTTCTCAGGCCTAAGGACTTCAATGGGCCAATTAGTCACAATTGGGGGGATTGGTATTGTTTGGATGATGCTACCATGATTAGGGTTTATGGATTTGAATATGCCTCATTCATTTTTCCTAAAATAGTCCCAGAAAAGATTGCATACTTGGAAATTGCTAGGCAGATGGATTTTTCTAGTGTTATGAATTTGAACTCCTTTGGAAAACAGGATTTTATGCCCAATACATTGTGCTTCGATGATTTTATTGTATTAGCTAAGGAAGGGTACAACTTGATTCTTGATAAGCTACTACAATACAACATGAAAAGAGGACCACCTAGAAATAATTTTGATCCAGAAGGGTATATCAATTCTGCTAAACAAAAGATAAACTTTGGAGGGTATCAACATGTACCCTATCAACTTGATGATATGATCAAGAACCTAGAAGTTGAGGAAGCATAAATGGTGGTTGAAGAATATAATCAAGGATTACAAGATACAAAGTTGTTATCTTCTAGGGAAGAGGCATCTAAGGATAATGTGCCATAGGGTCAACCCAATAAGATGTCAAGATTGAGAACTCAAGATTACACCTGCCCTGCCATGGAATTAAGTGTTGAAGAGAGTATAGATATAGATGCAAGGCACATAGAGTATAAGTCATTTGTAGCAGATAATTAATTTATAAATCCTCCAAAATTTAAGGCATTCTTATATAAACAAAAAGGAAAAGAGATAAGAGAAATGGTTGACAATGTTACACCAAGTAATGAAGAATAGTTATTGAATGATCTAAATATGAGTGTGGACAAAGAGATGGTAGGTATGACCCCTGAAAAGGGAAGGAAAATTTTAGAAAGTGTTGGTGTTATGATTTTTCTAGGGTTGGATCTCAATTCTATATTAGTCTTTGACAGTTTTCTAAAAAACAGTAATGCTACACACAAGCTCAGCCCAGAAAAGGTGACAGAAGTATATGCAGGGTCAAAATACAATCCAGATGAAGGGTCATTAATGATTTGGGACTTGTATCCACCTCATAGGAAATCATTTGTCATTGATACTAAGAAGACATTCGGGCATGTTATGAATCTAAAGGTTGGGGAGGCTAATCCTATGGCAACAGTAGAGATTGGGATCAACGTAGCAAAACTAAACAAAGCTCAAATAAAGATGTTGATCAAGGAAAAAGAAATGTACAAAATGAATAATGAAAGAATGTTGAGAGAAAATGACTGCCTAAAAGATTTGTTAGGAGTTACAATGAGATCAACCAAGCTGCTCACTCATGGTGAAATTTTACAAGCAAAAGATCATTGGGAAGGATCAAGTGCATATTCACAAGGGAAATATGATGCACTTGTAGCATTAATTAAGAAAAGACAAGCTAGTCTAACAACTTGGTTGAATAAGCTCTATGGAGTTCACTCACATAATTTTGTTGCATTACAAGAACATGAGAGAATGGATGGAAGGATTCTAGAGAAGCTCCAAGAAATGAAGCAAAGGGATGCTTTTGATAATGTGGCAATTGAGGCTCCAAATCATCTTATGAATAAGCACAGATATTTCTTTGAATAATTGCAAGGGGATGCGCAGGGATTAATTGATGCCACCAAGAAGGGATTGACTGAATTCTTTGATGATAGAGGAAGGTTAAAAGAAATGACTAGGTGGAAAGGTGAAAGTGAGTCAATATTGTAAGAAATTTTGAAGACAGCTACTGCAAAATATATAACACTGGATGAAGCATGCGAATAGAATGAAAAGATGGTGAAAATGGAGATCACGATCCGGAATGCATTGGGAGATGCAAATACGTATGAGCATTGGGACTACTTGGACCACTTGTCGAAGATTCATTTATGGCTTAACAAAGCCTAATTACCTTTTTTAATTTATTGTTGTTTTAACATAAGACATTTTTCAAAGGACGTGTCCTTTCGAGCAGTTGATGTATGACTATCCATTTTTGGTAGAAAAAGGGACAGAGCAAATAGAAAAAGGGTAGAGTAGATTGCAATGTTCATAATCATGAGACTATGATGCATATTTGAAATTATGGAGATATAAATGAAAATCATTTGATGTGATGGCGTATTTCTAGTATCAGTTGTTTGTTGTGCTAATTGATAGTATTGTTGAAGTTGTCTCCAGGGTTGATGTTTTCTAGTTATTTAAATTGATATAACAAGCATATATTCAATTTATCAGTGCACACTTGTTGTATCTGTATGGTTTGATTAACTGGTTCTTTCAAGGAAAGATCAAATCCTTTTAGTCAATCATAGTAATTAGGGAATCTCATTTGGATCATTAAGAAGAACTTTGTAACCATTTTCTTGCATGTTAATACAAGTTGTAAACTCAAATTTATATGCCAAACAATTAGAGTATCTTCCAAAACTAAGTTACTTATTTTAGATCTTTCATTTGACTCCATACACCCAATAAGGCACTAGTCTGTACCACTCCACCGTTTAGTTTTATTCATTTCTCACATCTGTTAAACTAAACATATTAGTTTTAGCCTTGATATTTATTATACAATCTATACAAAAATAAAACTCATTTATCCACTCCCATTTTCCATTGTGGCTAAATTACTTTAAGGAATAAAAATAAGTCAAGTCTGTCTCATTCATATAGGTATACCCACCTAGGTCTAGCAGCACCTAAAGAGAAGAAGGTTCAAATCATTTGGCCTTGTCTGTTACCCTAAAACATATCAAGAGATTGGCAACCTCTTGAGGTATTTTTCCTACATTTTTGAGAGCTAACAGTGGACATGGACCTAAAACTATTAAATCACATAGAGGACAGTGGGTGGAAGATGATATGACAATGGATCCTATAGACACAACAAATAATTGCACTGAACAAGAGGTTGGTCAGGACTCTAGTACATGGGATGAATACTTTGAGAAAATTGTTGTTTGTGGATGTTCTATATGTCATGGAAAGAAACAATTCAAATGAGCGATTGTACAAAAACATTACATATATGATGAGCTTCCAGTTGGTAGTATGCCTCCTACAATTGATTCAAATCCAATAGGAATTGTGGTAAGGAATTTTCCAATTTGATATAAATAACATGTATACTTCATTTAAACATTGTTTTATATTATTTAAATAACTAATTTTTATCTTAATGGATACTTGCAGGATAAATTTTTGGGTTTAAAGTTTCCTAAATCATCGACTTCTAGCCTAGAGGGAAATGATCATTTATCAAATGATACATCTAACAAAAATATGTGTCAATTGATGAGCCCAAAATATGCTCATAATTTGGGTATCATGGTGTACTTTTAATACCCTTACTTTTGTTGTTCATGGTTATTTAAACTATTTAGAAACCTTTTATTGGGGGATATCTTGTAGCAATACACTTTTATATTCCTACAACCTATCATGTTGATATTTCTATATTTATTACCCTGTCTGACTTCCCAAATGACTGGTATAACGCATGTAGTTTTTGAATGATGAAGTAAATTTGATATGTAATTTATAAATGAATATCATGTAAGTTGCCATGCATGTTTCCATTTGATTCTATTGCCTTGTGTTTCGCAGGTTGTTGAAGAAAGTATGAATGAGTCAAGCGCAGTTGATCTTGGCCTTGCAGTAAAGTCCATTTCCTACACAACTTCGAGGCAGTTATTCTAGCAAAGACTCTTTGACCAAAATTGTTGGGAAGGAATTTAAATGTCAATTAATTTGGAAAGAGTGGAATGTTGAATTCTCTTTGAATCATGTTGAGCGGATAAGTTCATTTATTTAGTTTGTTCCTCGATTCCAGGATACATTTACATCCACGTCTTTCTCTATTAGGGTTAGTTAGTTAGTTGTTTTCCTAATTTAAATAAGTGTTCCTCCTGCGCGAGTGAGCAAGCATAGTGAGATAGAAAGGATATCATGTAAAAGATAGTATGATAATAAAAAGAAAAGTATGTATGATAAGAAATAGAGTTTTTTGTTAGTTTTCATATGAACAAAACAATGTACACCATTCTAAGTTTATGAATAAAATTTGATGAAGTTCTGAGTTCAATCCTTGCATAATTCGTTGATGCTTGCTAAGGGGGCCCACTTAGTAAGTATCTATAGTTAGTTAGTTAGTCATTCATTTTCTGTTAATCATAAGTTAGAATTCATTCTTGAAGTTTCTATGCAAACTCAGTCTTATATTGTTCCTGCAGCATCAAGAATCCATCCCTGTGTCTGTTCCTGTAGCATAAGGTCAGTTCATAGTTTTTTCCCAGTTGGTAGTTGTTATGGTTTCTACTTTGATTATGTTTAGAGAACTTTGCATTACCTTCCTGTAACATAGGCAGAATTCCTTTCAAGTATTTATTTTTGATAGGTTGTGACTGAAACTGGTTCTTAGTGCACATATAGTGCCGCTCCATTTCAAGTATATGTTCCCTGGTTTGACAAGTAAATGAACGACAATGAAAAGATATTAGTCACCTGCTGGAATGTCCAATTCCTAGGATAGGTTTTGTCATGATTTTCATATCCTTTTTTGGGCGCGACCATTTTTGGGGTCGTTGTCGAGGATGGTGTCAAGCTAAGAACCTGTAAAAAGTCATTTTTAGCAGTAGTTTAGTCTGTTATTCAAAGAATTTTCAAAATCCTTCAATTCACCATTCATTCTATTGCATGCCTAGAAGAAGAGATGCTCTGGAAAGGTTCCTCCTTGAAAACCTGTTTGTTGAATTGCCATTTGACCTAGCTGATGAAGAACCTAAGGAAAATTCATTTGCTTTAATACTTCAACAAGCAAATATGGCACGCAATCTACCTAATCCACCTCCTGCTTTGAGTTTCCCATTGTTGCCTAGCAAGATACTGATAACCTTAAAAATATTCCTTCTTCATTACTTCCCAAGTTCTATGGCCTAGTTATGGAGGACCCAAAAAATTTCTTGTTTGAGTTTGATATCCTCTGTCGTAGCTATGATTACACTTCAGATGCTCACAAGCTGAAGTTGTTTCCTTCCACTTTGAAGGAAGGAGCCCTTAGATGGTTCATGAGTTTGGGAAGAGGTGCTGTTGATAGTTGGGCAGCCATTCAAACAAAATTCTTTTAGAAATACAAAGAATATTGTAAGAGTGGTAGTAAGGGAGATGATATATTCAGAATTCAACAAAAGGAGGATGAAAGCTTGGAAGACTATATCTCAAGATTCTTGTTTTCCCTGAAAAAGAATTCAGACCATACTCTCAACGAAGAATCTCAAAAACTACTTTTTCTAAGGGGAATCAGTGATACCTGTATAGACGCCCTGGACCTAATGGGAGGAGGTGATATAACTCAACTGCCTTGGGATGATATCAAGAAAATATGTCTCAACTACTCTCGAGCAATTGTTAAGAAGGGTAGAGGTCATCAAGCCACAGTGGGAAAGTCCTCTACTAATGGAGTTTCAAGGATGGAGATCACAAATTTTCTGTTTGATTTCAAGCAGGATATCATAAACAACATGGCTACATAGTTGGATACTATGTAAGCTCGAAAGAAACATGAGAAAGTTGAAGCAATCTTGGTTGAGTTCTATCCACATTGCAGACAAAAGAAACGTGACTACAGATGCAAGATGGTAGCTAACCTAGAGGCTAAGCAGCTACCTACTGACTTTAAGGTGGTAGAAAGTGATGATGACCAAGTATTCTTCATTGCACAAAGGAGACCATGGGCTCAAAGACAAGGTATGCCTCAAGATCTTTTGACTTTTGGTAATCCCTATTCTAATTACAATAACCAATGGCAACCTACATATGGCCCATCACAACCTTGGAATATTTCTCAACCTCACTGGCCTAGCTATCAGAATCCTCAATGGAAATCTCCTCAAGGAGGTTGGCAGCAGCCACAAGGACAATGGACTCTACCCCCAGGTAACTGGCAGTAGAACCCTCAATGGAGAAGTCCACAGCAATGGTAGAACCAATCCCCTGCCTTCCTACATCCTCAGCAGCCACAACCATAGGCCCTCATGCCACCTCCTGTAGCACCTGCAGCAAATACTAGCCCTCCAAAACAAATGCCTATGCATGTTCAACCATTTCCAAATCCTAATAATAAGCAACAGCAACAACTGCCTATGTATTCTGCAGAAGTCAATCAGTATCCGGCTTATGCCCTGAATATTCATGATATCCATCTCCAATCTAGAACCACACTTCCTGCTCCACAGCCACCTGTAATTACAGAGATTCCAGACTCTGCCTCTGAATAACTAACTGATACTGCAGAATATATACCTGTATCAAATACTGTCTCTAAGGAGCCTGTCCTGTAGCATCAGACCAAACTACCTTTTCCTCAGAGATTGCAAATTACTACATCAAATTCTATGGAAGAGCCTACCTTTGGTATTTTGGATCAGTTGAGTAATGTACACATTCAAATACCCCTTTTTCAAGCCATTAAGGATGTCCCAATTTATGGAAAATCCATTAAGGAGGCCTATTTGAAGAAACCAAGAAGAAAGAAAAATGATCCCCAAACTATCCATGTTCTAGGATAATTGGCAGATATTATGTTAGAGAAGGTAGTCATTCCAAAATATACTGACCCTAGGAGTCTTGTGGTACAAATAAATATTAATGGCCAAATAATAAAGAATATTTTGATTGACCTTGGTGCAGCCATCAATGTAATGACCAAGAATACAATGGAGTATTTGAATATCTTAAACATTCGGTCTACACCTACTGTCCTGCAGCTTGCTGATAGTTCCACAATAAAACCTGATGGACTGGTAGAAGATGTTATTGTCACCCTTGAGTCTTGGGAATACCCAGTAGATTTTACCATATTGTCCACTAAGGCCACTTTGGGAGGATATCCTATCATCCTAGGTAGACCATGGTTAGCTACAGCTGATGCTTTTATAGGATGTCATTCTGGAGACATGACAATTTTTGATGGTTAGTCAAGAAAGAAATTGGCTTTATAGCCACCTCCTCAGCCTCAGCCAGATTTGTCTCAACCAATTTGGCTAGATTTAGGAGAGGAAACTGAAGAAGTCAATTCATTGGCTCAGCTAATGATACTGCAAAATAATATGTTTTCTCAGCTTCAGAGTGAGGATGACCTGCTTTTCAATATTTTACAGTCCAATCCTGGTCTGAGTAGCCCATCTACTGTAGATAGCAGTCTTCGGCAGTGTTTCCTGCAGCAACTAAATTCTGAGAACCTATCGCCTGAATCTCCTGCCGTTTATCAAAATTTGCTTCCATATGAAATACAGACACCACCATTATAAGCAACCTCCATGAATGATCTTATCAAACAAGTAGAAGTATCTCCAGGCCATTTTTTGAATATCAATAATAAGCTGCCCCAATCTCAACAAGCTGCCCTAGTCACAATGTTGCAAGAACAATACAGGGTTTTTGCATGGGACTATAGGGATATGAAGGGAATAGATCCTCAACTTTGTACTCATAGGATCTACATTAAGGAATATTGTTTACCTATCAGGCAGCCTCAAAGAAGGATAAATCCGGTACTTAGGGAAATAGTTAAAACAGAGCTTCAAAAATTGCTTGATGCTGGTTTTATCTACCCCATTTCGGACAGTCAATGGGTGTCTCCATTGGTGATTGTCCCTAAAAAAGGTGGAAAATGGAGAGTTTGTGTGGACTACAGGGAGTTGAACATAACAACTAAAAAGGATCATTTTCCATTGCCATTTGTTGACCAAGTATTAGACTCATTGTCTGGGAAAAAGTATTTCTCATTTTTGGATGGATATAGTGGCTATAATCAAATAAGAATCACCCCTAAAGATCAAGACAAAACAATTTTTACCAGTCCATGGGGCACTTTTTCCTACTCTGTCTTACCTTTTGGACTGTGTAATGCACTTGCAACATTTCAAAGGGCAGTCATAAGTATTTTTTCTCATATTTCTCATGATTCTATGGAAATCTACATGGAAGACTTCACTGCTTATGGAGTCACTTACGAATAAGCATTAGCCAATTTGGAAAAAATGTTGAAAATATGTCAAGAACAGAATTTGTCTTTAAATAGTGAGAAATGCTTCATGATGATGCAAGAGGGAATTTTTTTAAGCCATCATATCTCTCAAACAGGAATTCAGGTTGATCCTGCAAAAATAGAAGTTATTCTAACTTTTCCAACACCTAAAAAACAAAAGGATGTTACAAACTTTCTAGGACATGCTGGATATTATAGAAGATTCATCAAAAATTTCAGCAAGATAGCTAGTCCATTATATGCCTTGTTGACTAAGGATTTTGAATTTAGTTGGACTGAAGCCTGTGACAAATCTTTCCTGTAGCTTAAGAACTTGTTTACTCAAGCACCTATTCTTCAAGGACCGAAGTGGAGTTTTCCTTTCCATATATACACAGACACTTCTGATTATGCAATAGGGGCAATTTTAAGACAAAAAGAGGATTCTATTGAGCATGCTATATTTTTTATTAGAAAAAACTTGCAAGGTCCTGAATTAAATTATACTATCACAGAAAAAGAATTGTTAGCAGTTGTGTATGCTTTAAACAAGTTTCGACACTATGTCACTGGTTACCAAGTATTTGTTCATACAGACCATGCAGCAATAAGGTACCTCATGAATAAGCCTGCCATATCTGGCAGATTAGCAAGATGGCTCCTATTGTTGTAAGAATTTGATATCACAATCATTGATAAACCAGGATGAGCTAATGTAGTGGTTGATTTCTTATCAAGGCTTCAAACGACTACACCTAGCACACCAGAGGTAATTGATGATAGATTTCCTGATAAATATCTATTTTTCATTGCTGCTCGCACCCCATGGTATGCAGATATTGCAAATTACTTGGCAATCAACCAGATTCCAACCCATTTTTTTCCAAAGGAAAAATAATTGTTGGTGGAGAAAAGTTTTAACTTTTCATGGATTGCAGATTGTTTATTCTACACAGGACCTGACCAAGTCATGAGAAGATGTGCAAGGGAAGATGAAACCTATGACATACTGTATGCTTGTCATGATGAGCCATGCGGTGGGAACTTTGCAGCAAAAAGAACATCTATGAAGGTGCTTACTACTGGATACTATTGGCCTACACTACACAGAGATGTTGCAGCTTATACCAAGAAATGTGACAGATGTCAATGCATGGGAAGACCAACAAGGTCTAATGAAATGCCCCTGTATCCTCAAGTGGTAGTCAGTCCCTTTGATAAGTGGGCATGGATTTTGTTGGACCTATTAATCCTCCATCCAATAGGAAATCATATATTTTATTTTGTACTAATTATGTAACCAAATGGGTGGAAGTGTAAGCAATGGCTCATGCCCATGACAACAAGGCTGTTGAATTCCTATATGAGCAGATCTTTACTCAGTTTGGAGTCCCAGGGGAACTTGTCACAGATCAAGGAGCTCAATTTACATCTAATTTAATCAATGCAATAATGAATGATTACAAGATCTGACATAGGAAATCTAGCCCATATCACCCTCAAGCCAATGGTCAGGCAAAAGTTACCAACAGAGAAATTGAGGTGATACTTACAAAGACAGTTCAACTACACAAGAAAGATTGGAGCAGTCGACTTCCTGAAGCCGTCTAGGCCTATAGGACAATGTGGAAGACAACTACAGGGTTTACTCCTTTGGAATTACTCTATGGAAAGACTTCCATGTTGCCAATAGAATTTGAGCACAAGACCTTGAGGACTACTTTAGAACTTAATATTGACATTTCTGAAGCCCAAAAGGAATGACTCTTGTAGCTGAATGTGTTAGATGAACTCAGAAAAGTGGCCCTCCAGCATACAGAGATTGTACAGTAGCAAAGGAAGAAATGGCATGACCACCATATCCGAACTAAGCAATTCTCTGCTGGTGATTGGGCACTGCTCTATGATTCGAGGTATAAAGAAAATCAAGATAAACTCACCACCTGATGGCTTGTCCCATATGAAATTGCGAATGTATTTGATAATGGTTCAGTTCAATTAGTCACAATTGATCCTGTTCGATTCAAGCTATTGGTTAATGGACATCATCTTCGATTGTATCGTAAGCCAGTCTCAAAAGAAGAATTCATGCAGTAGTTTGTTCAGGATCCTACCACTAATCTTCCTGCAGCAAAAGGCTTTAGCCTTTCTCCTACAGCTTCACCATAATGTTGCAATGCATGCTCATAATAAAGGTTTCCTTTTTAAGGAAACCCTTTTTCTTCGTTCCCACTCATCGCCACATCTCACTTCCTTATCTTCCATCCCATCCATCAATTCCCTCCATGCATCTCATTCATCCACGTCACCCATCCACCTCATTCATCCGCACGACCCTTAATTATGATTTCATTCCCAACTATCATCTCATGTTGGAGCCGTCATCTTTCTTAGCACGTACGCACATTTATTGAAAGGTATGCGATATCTTTTGTTGTCGCATCATTGATTTATTTCATTTTATTCATTTACTACTATGTCTATATCAGTCATTATTACCCAATCTCCACCTACTCTTTAGTACATGTGTGGAAACATGTCATATTTTAAGTAGGGGCGGGATAATCCATTTCACTTACGCTGTTGTCACAACTGTTCAAATATTTTTCTTTATTATTTTCTTATACTTTCCAAATATGACTGCATGTTTCCATCCTAAATCACAATTAAAACTGCTTGTTTAAGTAGTTGTAACAATTATTACATGCAAATATCTTTTGAGTTCATTCTTGGAAAAGAAGAGAAAGTGAAGGCAGGACAGAAAGAGCAGAGCAGAAAAGTTTTCTTTGGATTTTTAGAAAAGAGTTTAAGTTTCAGCTGAGACAATTGTGAATATGGGTGGTCAACTAGTAAGACATGAGCCTGTATCTCATGAGATATTGACACAGAATCCTCAAATAGTTCCAGCATTCAACCTCTGTGGTTGGTTGAACTACTTTTTGAGGTTAGATACTTTCAATGAGGAAGCTGCAAGTGAACTTTTAAGAACCCTTTCTGAAGGAGAGGCTATAGTATGGGGTTTAATAGTAGCTATAACTGAGGAATGAATTGCAGAGGTAACAGGGCTTCTAGCTGTAGGAGAGAATTTTTCTTCAGATGTTATTTCTGCTAGGGCAGAATTTACAGTACCAACTGATGGACCCTTGGAGGTCTCTAAGAAAGGATGCAAGCGAGTGTCGTTGCCTCCCCCATATCCAAAATATGTTGCTTTTATAATCGAATACTTAACATGTCAAGGCCATTTTTCTTACCTACATTCCTACCATTTTAAATTGCTGAGTCATATGAGGCATGGGTTAGCTGTTAATGTCCCAAACTTTTTGTTAAATCTTTTGAAGCAATGTTCCCATGAAACCCAGAGAGGGAGGGATAATTCTATTGCCCATCGTGCCCTTATTAAACTGTTGATTAAATGCTCTTTGAGGGATGTGTCACCTCTTTCTTGGCAAGAATTTGTTTCCCAAAAGAGCCTACAACTTCCAGAACCCCCTAGGGAACTTGCTCCATGGCCTAAGAAAAAGAAAGATAAAATAGCATCTACCAGTAGGGAAGCAGGGCAAGAGTCATTTGCTCCTGCAGCACCTAGTCCTGCAGCGTTCACACTAGAGTCCTCTGCTCAGGTGCAAACTAGGTCTGCCAGTAGGAGAGAAAAAGGAAAAACAAAGGTAGAGGAGTCATCTGGGGTGGAACAAACCCCAGAATCTAACCCTCATCCTCAGAAAAGGCAACGCTCCACTCTTGCAGCACCTTCTCCTATAGCAACACATGTTGCCACCACAAGTTCACCATCATCTTCTGATAAGGCAAAGCCCTCTAGGCAATTCAAAAAGAGGAAAGCTACAAGAGCACTTTTGGCAGCTACAACATTGCCAAGAAGAGTTTCAACAAGAAAACAATGTAAAGTCTCCCCTACTTCACCTCAACCTGAAGTTATCATAATTTCAGAGGAATCTGTAGGTTCTAAACATAATGTCTCTCAAGATGTATCTGAGAATGCTACACAGAGTCCATTTGTTATTCCTAAAGAAGAACAAATTGAGACAAGGGAAGTTGAGCATAATGAAAGGGGGGTACCAAGTCTCGATGACTTGGCTATTGCAGCTATGCAGATTTTGGAGGAAGCACAGTCTTCTCCACTACAGCAACAGGAATTCATCCTGCAGCAAGGGGAAGAATAGCTTGAACAATTGGAAGTGGCCAATGAAGCTTCATTACCCCCTAAAACTTGTCAAGCCATGGTTGTCTACAAAAAGACATTTTTGATTGAATTCTTGGAATATCTTAGAAACACATGGAGACCAGTCACATTGCAGACCTTGAGTTTATGCCACCTAGCCAAGACTGAAATGCAACAAAGTCTTTGGGAGGAAGAAAAGAAGAAACTGAAAAGAGACATTGAAAGGTAAAAACAAGAAATTCAAGAGTTAAAGGAGAAAATGAATGAAATGATGACAATAACTGGAAAGATTATGGAGTGTAGACCACCGCCTAGAGTTTATGCTTTGTGTCTTAAGGAACAATTTTTGTGGTTCCAGTTAATGAGAATTTCCAGGAATCTAGATCCTATTATTCACACTGCTAAAGAATTCTATGATGCATACCAGGTGGCTCCTAATTGGCTAAGGAATTCTTTGTGCGAATTTTATTTGCATGGCTTTATAATTCCCTCTGAAACAGAGTGGAATCCACTTTTGTACATTGGTGACATTCATTTAAGATCACTCATGTCTTGGTCGGCAAACGAAGCTAATTATGGCAGGCAATTGGAAGCATATGAAGAAGCCAAAAGGGATGAGCCTATTCCATTGCGCCCTAAGAGTTCATACCCCTATACAATGTGAAAACTTGGCTTACTGTGGCATATGGCCATAATAATAATATAGTCAAGATGAAAATATTTGATCTCAGAAAACAGGTGTATGATGAGTTTCAAGAATAGACATACTCATTTTGGAAGATGTCATACTCCAGAATCGAGAAGAGATGGGAGAGATTGACTGTTGGGTTAAAAAGGTCTGAGCCTCATAGTCCCCTAAATTTTACGGAAGCTCTCAAAAGATCAAACAGATACATACAGTTGGGCCTTCAAAAGAGGTTTGAATTGTGATTGCCCTTGACATTTAGACCTCCTATGCTGATGTGGCCTCTTTATCCCTACCGAGCTACAAATATTAATGAAGATATAAAAACTCGTACGTATGAAAGGTGGCAGAGTTTTAGAGGTTTTTATTACAAATTCGGAACTTCATTTCAGGTTCATGCCTCAACCACTGATTTCAGAGAGACCACCAAAAAGCTTAATGCTAGAGGACCAACATCAGGTTAAGTAGGGGGCAAATGATGAGCCCAAAATATGCTCATAATTTGTGTATCATGGTGTACTTTTAATACCCTTACTTTTGTTGTTCATGGTTGTTTAAACTCTTTAGAAACCTTTTATTGGGGGATATCTTGTAGCAATACACTTTTATATTCCTGCAGCCTATCATGTTGATATGTCTATATTTATTACCCTGTCTGACTTCCCAAATGACTGGTATAACGCATGTAGTTTTTGAATGATGAAGTAAATTTGATATGTGATTAATAAATGAATATCGTGTAAGTTTCCATGCATGTTTCCATTTGCTTTGGTTGCCTTGTGTTTCGCAGGTTGTTGAAGAAAGTATGAACGAGTCAAGTGCAGCTGATCTTGGCCTTGCAGTAAAGTCCATTTCCTGCACGACTTCGAGGCAGCTATTCTAGCGAAGACTCTTTGACCGAAATTGTTGGGAAGGAATTTAAATGTCAATTAATTTGGAAAGAGTGGAATGCTGAATTCTCTCTGAATCATGTTGAGCGGATAAGTTCATTTATTTAGTCTGTTCTTTGATTCTAAGATACATTTACATCCACGTCTTTCTCTGTTAGGGTTAGTTAGTTTTTTTCCTGATTTAAATAAGTGTTCCTCCTGCGTGAGTGAGCAAGCATAGTGAGATAGAAAGGATATCATGTAAAAGTTAGTATGATAATAAAAAGCAGAGTATGTATGATAAGAAATAGAGTTTTGTGTTAGTTTCCATATGAACAGAACAATGTACACCATTCTGAGTTTATGAATAAAATTTGATGAAATTCTAAGTTCAATCCTTGCATAATTAGTTGATGCTTGCTAAGGGGGCCCACTTAGTAAGTATCTGTAGTTAGTTAGTTAGTCATTCATTTTCTATTAATCATAAGTTAGAATTCATTCTTGAAATTTCTATGCAAACTCAATCTTATATTGTTCTTGCAGCATCGGGAATCCATCTGTGTCTATTCCTACAGCATAATGCCAGTTCATAGTTTGTTCCCAGTTGGTAGTTGTTATGGTTTCTGCTTTGATTACATTTAGAGAACTTTGCATTACCTTCCTGTAATGTAGGTAGAATTTCTTTCAAGTATTTATTTTCGATAGGTTGTGACTGAAACTAGTTCTTAGTGCACATACAGTGCCACTGCATTTCAAGTATACGTTCCCTGGTTTGACAAGTAAATGAACGACCATGAAAAGATATTAGTTTCCTGCTGGAATGTCCAATTCCCAGGATAGGTTTTGCCGTGATTTTCATATCCTTTTGTGGGCACGACCACCAATACTAGCTCGAAAGATGAGGAATTGATGAAAATAAGTAACAGAATAAGAATTGGTGTAAAGATGCATAATTTTATTAAAGACAAGGGAAAGGTGGACTACATACCCTATGAGAATGAATGTGATGGAGATGATGACATTCCCCTGAGTTTGAGATCAATTTACAAAGAGACATTTGATCATCGACTATATTGCGCTTGGCCTAGTGATCAACAACTACTTAGAGTGTATGAGGTGTTTCAATTTTGGGGATACAACTACATGATACGACCCTTCAATATTCATGGAGCGAAACTAGGCCTCTTTATTGTCCAAAATGTACATGTGAGATCTAAAAATAGAAACAATTTAGAACAAACCACTAGGAGATTAATTCCATATTATGGTCCATCATATTACAATGGTAAATGGAGAAGGCTAGTAGAATATAAGCCTATCATGACAGCATATGGTCTAAATTTGAATATGTATACACATCATCTCCAATTGGAACGGTGAAAAGAAATGAATAGAGGTCATCTTATGTATATAGATGGACATGCATACACACACAAAACTATTGCAGGATTCATAAATAGTAGTAAGGGAAGGGACCCTACTGTAAGACTGAATTGTTAATTTGTTGAGGTTATAAATGATAAAGATGGAGATATGGAAAGAGAGGTTGATAGATTGATAATGGTTGAGGCTATTATGGACCTTACCATTGGGGATGAGTTATTTATTGGTTACCCCTTCTTAAAACACACTCCTGCATGAAAGAAAAGGGAAGAACAAGGTCTCCCTAAGGATGTTCTTAAGGGAAAAAAACCAAAGAATAATAAATGAGTGTAGATTGATGTTTTATAAACTATGTTGTCAAAATTGTGTTTTATTTAAATTATTGTATTAAAAAGGTAGTCTATAAAATAATGTTCCATTATTCAATTGATGTATATATGTTCATACAATTTATATTTTTATTTTTTAAGCCATATTTGATTATATTTCTTTGAAATTGATACATTTATGATTTATCCAATTGTTTCCAAACATTAAATAATGCTTGAATTTTTTGATAGGTAGAAGATGTTGATGAAATACATAGTAATACCTAAGATCCAACTGGGTTATTAAGATTTGGACGGGATGATCCAAACCATCCTTTAAACAATACCAAGGTGAAAAGAGCAAGATTGAAGAGAATACTACCAGCTAAGAAATTTGAAGAGATGATGAGATCTGCATACACTGATGACATGCCACCTTTCGTTAATGATGATGATCATGATAGTGAAAATGCAGTGCATGAAGAAGGATTGAATGAAGTTCTTATAGGTTTCTTTGGGGATGAAAACAATGATGACAATAATGATCATATGGTTGACAGTAATGATGATAGCAAGGGTAATTACCACCAATGTAATGTTGATGATAACAACCTGAAAGACTCCATCAAGCAAGCAATAAAGATACCTATGTTCAAATTGGGTGCAAGTAGACCCTAAAAACTGGCATGCGCATTAATATTATTAGAAATCAAGTCACTATTTGGTTGGTCAGACAAAGGATTAACTACCCTATTGAAGTGAGTTAAAATCTATTTCTTACTTTGCATTGTTAATTGGTGTACATAATTCATAAACATTCATCAACTTCATTTATATTTCTTTAAGGGGATTTTAAAACCATATATTGCATATAAATACTCCTAGTATAGATTGATATATCAAACATGTTCATCATAAGCCAAACATTCAATTGATTTAATCTATAGCAATCTTACAGGGCACTAAAAACTAAAATATTCCCAAAAGAGAATGTGTTGCCATCAACTTGCAAAGAGGTGCGTCTGTTGTTGGTTGAGTTGGGGATTGAATATAAGAAAATTCTTTCATGTAGAAATGATTGCATTTTATACAGAGATGAATATCAAAACAAGGTAGAATGCCCTATATGTAAAGAGAAGAGATATCATACAGATGTACAAGGTCCTACAGTTCCAAAGAAGGTTTTACATCACATGGAAATTATACCTAGACTTCAACGAATGTTTTGTTGCAAGTCACTTGCACAATTGATGGACTAGCATGCAAAGAATAGGAGTAAAGATGGATTCATGTGAATTTTGGCCGACTCCAAAGCAATGAAACACAAAGGAAAAATGGCCAAGAAAATTAAAAGATAAACCCCGTAGTATCAGGTTTGGTCTTGCAATTGATGGAGTGTGCCCATTCTCTTTCTTGAGCTCAAATTATAGTGTTTAGCCATTCATATTGATATTATACAATATCCCCCCATGGATGAGTGTTAGAAAGGAGTTCCTTATGTTGACTCTCATTGTTCCAAGAAAACATCAAGTTAAAAACATGGATGTTTATCTTGTGCCTATTATTGATGAGATGCAATTGCTATGGAAAGGCATAAGAATGTATGATATATCACGTCCTCCATCAAATAGGTCCTTCATGTTGTATGGTGTGCTATGTTGGACTATTCGTGATTTCCCAGGACTTGGTGTTTGTTCTGGTAAGATAAAATATTTACGTATTTACACTCATAATTATTTTCATCCCAACTTTCATACTTAGTTTTATACTATTTTTTTTATGTTATTAACATTACTTATTGAATTGTAGGGCTTCAAACAAAGGGGATATTTGCATGTCCAAGATGTCTAGAACAATTTCAAGGGTGGTATTCTAAAGATCTACATAAATTTATTTATGCAAACAACAGGGTTTTCCTACCACTAGATCATAAGTTTAGAAATCGCCTGAAGAATCAATTTGATGGAAAAGTTGAAAATAGAGGCCCTCCCATGATTATGGGTCCAGGTGATTGGATTAAGAAGTATGAAAATGCTGAATTGAAAGATTGGAAGGATTTTTTTTATCGAGGTGATTCAATTCAAGAACTAGAACAAGTTGTAGTTAATATGCCAGAAGGAATGAAAAGGAAATCCATATTTTATGAGCTCCCTTACTAGAAGGATCTATTAATATCTCACCTATTAGATCCTATGCAAATCTTCAAAAATGTCTCAGATTCTATATTTTGGCATATATCAAGCAAAGATAAGGACACCTTGTCTTCAAGGAGAGATATTTCTCTTTCACATACCAAAATTGATAGAAAACATTTGTGGCCAAACAGGGAAAATGAAACATATGCAAAAGCTCCATGGATTTTGAAAAAAAAGAGCTAGACCAACTAAAAAATGTCATCTATTCAATAAGGACACCTACTGGCTATGGGTCATCATTGGCTAAAGCTTTTACAATTGATGGACATATCATAGGATTTAAAACACATGATTTTCATAATTTTATGAAGGTATTATATATCATCATTTAGCATTTACTGCTAACATTGATTAAGCATTAAATATATTTTGAAATTTTGTTGTGTGAGAAAAAGTTACTAATGACCTTTTCATAAATGTGTTTGATAGCATATCATGCCATTGAAAATTAGGGGGGTTTCCTATCTTACAGTTGACTTAAGGAATGCCATAAGTTGATTGTCAGCATTTACAAGGTATGTGGTTATATGAAATGTTCATGTATGAGAGACATAGAGATATTATATTGCATTTTAATTTTTTACTAAAGGTTCATACTAATTTACTATTCTTATATTAGGTGGGTGACCTCCATGGAAACCCACGAATGTGAAATTCCAAAATGGAAGAAGGAAATTTCAGAAATTGTATGTGTATTTAAGAAGGAGCTCCCTACAAGTTTCATGGACCTACAAGTCCATTTACTTATACACCTAGTCGATGACATTGAATTGGTGTGTGTCATATCGACAAGGTGGATGTTTTTCTTTGAGAGGTATATGAAAACTCTAAAAAGATATGTCCAACAAAAGGAAAATCCAGAGGGTTGCATGGTTGAAGGGTATGTACTAAATGAATCATTTTCTTCCTATGTGAATTCCTTGGTAAGGACTTTGAAGATGGGTCATGCGTCTGGGATGACGAACGAACATCAAATATTATTGATGGAGAAAAACCACAATCTAATGGTGTTCAAGTAAAAATTAGTAAGTAAATTCATGATCAATGTGGTTGTTTTTCTTGCAATCATTAATTTACTTTGTAATTTATTTGTCAAATTAACAGCATGACATTTAGAGTTTGATTTATAAACATGTTGACATGTAATAGGTGTAGACGAAAGTGTTATACTTGACAAGTTCATTCTATACCACGTGGACTTTATGAACAAATGGATTGATCTGTATGATAAAAAGAGAGAAGTGTTAGAAGCAAGGAGAAAGTTTAAGAGATCAAACCCAAGGAATACTCCACTTCCCACTAATCTGCTTGGTGAATGGGGAAAAGATTGCACACTAGAATTGGTTACTGAACATATTCAAAATCAAATAGAAGATGCAAGTATAGATTCAAACATAACAGAAGATGAAATCAACATGTCTAGAGGATGTGAAAGAAAGGTACAATTGGAATTTTACAAAATATTGTTTCCTTACAGTTTTGACACTATTAACTATTTTAATATTCGTCATTATATTTTTTTCACTAAAATAAATGGTCTTTCCTAGGCAAGGAAATATCCAACAATGTGGGCATATGGTCGACATTATCGTGTAGAAAGTGTAGATTTAAAGAGACGATCCTTTGATTGTGGCATCATGGTTTACTTCAAACAATCCAATTGATCAAGCTCAAAAGATAAGAATATAATTGAAGGGAATCTACAATATGTTGGGAAAATACAAGAAATTATTGAGTTGGATTACCGCTCTTTTAAATGTTATATTTTTAAGTGTAGATGGTATGAAGCATTTGAGAGGACACGAAGACATGATACCCATAGTGGATTGTTTTCTATAGGTTCCTCATGCTTCCTACTGGAGCATAAGGAGCCTTATGTTCTACCAATTCATTGAGAGCAGGTATTTCTTTAACTCAAACAAGAAGCGATAGTGATCATTAATCTTTTAATTCATAGTTTACTGTGAATATATACATGTGTTTATTAATCAATAAAATTGTTATAACATATGTATAATATATGTATGACGTTCATGTGCAGATATTTTTCTATGAAGATATTTTGGACTTGAAATGGATATTTTTCATACATTATGATCCAAGATTAAGGCATGTATTTGATGATGCATTAGTGGATACTGAGAAAAACAATGATGGCCAACAAAATGAGAGAGAGGGATTAGAGAGCATCGAAGAAATTGACATCCATGATGATGTTGAAGATGGCTATGTTCAGGCACAAGATGACAACAAACCATAGTTAGATGATGTTATGGAAGACAACAATATGGATGGTATAGAAAATGATGATCCAAATACATATGGTAACAATATAGATGAGCTACAGTCAAATTTCAATGATGATGTAGATGATGCAGGTCAAGATGAGGATGATGATAATATTAAATACTTGAAACAACATATGAACATTGACAATGATACACTGGATGACATTGTAGTAGACAATAATGTTAATGACCAAGACTTCTAAATTTTCAAGATTATTTGCAATCCATGTTTAAAAAAGGATGATTCTTAGGGCCTAAAATTTGAAATGCTTCAATAATATTATTTGTGTCGATAAAAATTACCTATTGCAATATCCTTAAATTGTTCAATCTTTAATTGGTATGAATTGTTGGCAGAAAAAATTAGGATTACTTGGATGCTTCTTCCATTCATTTTGCATCAACATATGTTTGTGAAGACACAGAAGTTAATAAAATATTAATACATGTAACTCACAATTATTTAAATAAGCAACTTTGTTAACTTTATTATTTTTAAATAGTTTCCATTTTTATGTTAAACATAATTTTGAACATGTAACTAAAAGAATCCACAGTAAATGCTTTATTGTATCAACATATTCATTCACACAAGCATAGTATTGAGGCTCAATAACTGATATGCATTCAAATATAAGAAGAAATAAGTATGGAAAACATAAGAAAAATATAGAATGATAACACAGTCATTGAGAATATTTGATAATAAGATGTTCTATTTCATTCATAAGCTCAAAATTCACACCAGTAGAGTTTTGGTACACCCTTCCACTCATACCTTTATTATTTTTTATCAAAGTTTATATAGAGATTGCATAATATCAACCATGATCCCTAAGCCATTAACCATTAAACTACCTAACCCCTAAGCCCCAAATCGCGTATCTTTTCACCCTTAATCCCTTAAACCCTAACCCCTTGTAAATCTTATGAATTTAAATAACTTGAAGAAACCACTTTGGAGAGAACACAGTAACAGATAAGTATGAAATTTAACACAACAATTGAAAACAAAAATAGATTACCAATTATGAGCAATCTTCTCCATTATATTGCTTTAAACGATATGCATTAATAACACAACAATTGAACATTGAAAATATATCATGAAATATAGGTAGTCTTCTCCATTATATTGCTTTAAACGATATGCATTAATAACAGATGTCTTTTGATATGCATTAATAACATAAGTCATTTGATATGCATTAATAATAGAAATCTATCGATACGCATTAATAACAGAAGTCTTTTGATATGCATCACTAATAGAAGGATTTGGTTTCCCCTTTTGTATGGGAAGCTACAAGCATCAAGCCTCTTATAAAATGATGTGTCTTTTCATAATTCTTGAAAAAAATTTAAAAAACATGATTAGGAATCTAAAAAAACTCGTAATACTTTCTATGTTATTCAATGTGGATACCCCATGACCTCTCTGGATCTAGCAAGGTATATCCTATCCATGATGAAGTATCAAATTATCCAGTCCTTCTACTTCGATGATTGCCCCTCTATGCTTAATGTATCTCTAGTCTAACTGATAAACAAATTGATGGTTGAAGGATCATTGATGTACCCTTCTTCAACATGAGTTTCCACATTATCGATTGTATCTTTCATGTAATATTCCATGTACATTATTTTCTCAATCTCTTTGTGTGTATTCTGCAGTCCCATTTCTTCATCATTTATTTGTTCTAATGCAAGAGGTAGAAACATAGCTATCTCATCCTTCCAATCACTTTGTTCTCTAGGATTACCAAGGCTATCAAAGAGTGTTAGGGGTTGATCAAAATAATCAAGATCCTCCTTAATTTTGTTGTGATACCTATTAAATGTGACTCCACCAACTTATTCTATGCTTGCAATACTTGATCCTTCATAGCATTCTCATTCATAATATCCTCTTTCTTTTCTATCATTTTTTGTTGCAATCTATCATTTTCTAAGAGAGTTGATTGTGTTCGTTTAAATAATTCCCAATATTCATCAGCAGGATCCATCATCCTGTTGAATCTTACCTTGACTATTTTAGATACAACATCGTACTTGGTGGTCTTTATTTTTATTTATAGTGCATTACATTTTGAGCCTTCTCATGGTAGTGTTTCCAATAGATGACATCTACCATTTCATTGAATACCCTCTTATCATTTTCCACCCATGGGGAATATAGTTTTGATGAAGATGAGGAGGATATTTTGTCTCTGTGACTAGCCACTTCTTTCTTTAGTTTATCATTTTCCCTTACTAATTTCTCAATTTGTGCCTTATTGAACTTTTCCACATTTATTTTTAACTCTCTTGTCTGAATGGGATTAGTATTCCCCACCCTATGGACCAAGAGGTGTCCAAACATTTGGGTTGGATTATTAATAACAATAGGTCTTTTGTCTTAAGGATACAATGCCCAAATTAGTAAGGTGGCCTCATCCAGATTGTACCCTGACCCTAAATACATTTTGTCACTGGCTTCTTCAGTTAGGTGCATTGTTTTATCTCCTATTTTTCTGAAGCTATCGAACATATGGAAAAGCTAATGTCCTATCCTAGTAAGAGTAAAACCCTAGCCTCTTGAAGCAGTTCTCTTCCTCTTTCTGGGGTGATAGACTCTAACTCCTTATCTACCTCCTCTCTTAGTTCCTCTAAGGTAGTTGCCTCTTGTTCAGGAGTGATATCTTTTATTCTCTTTCTCAACATTCTACCTTTATGTTCATAAAAAAATGACTTAAACTCTATATTTTTAACAAAATCACTATCAGAGATAAACTCTTGTCCAACCCTGACCCTCACATCATCAGAGAGTTCATCTAATTTTTCAAATTTGACTATGCTATGTTCCTAGATTGGCTCATATTGTGTGACCACAGGTGCACTTATTTTCTCAACTTCATTATCTTCTATATCACTTTCCTCTTCATCCCCTTCCTCACTCATGGTTGTATCCACAAAGAAACTTACCTCAGGAGTGGGTTGTGAGGGTATGTAACTAAGGGGCTCCAAATCCTCAACATGCATTCTTGAGTAAGCCATATCAGGTGTTTCAAAGACTATTGGGGGAACATCCTTAATCAATTCATCCACATGAGTGATGAGCTACTCAACTCTCTCCAAAAGGGTCCTACACCTCATTGAATGATTTTGAGTATGATGGGTTGTTTTCTTTCGTCCATGCCTCAGTGAGCATATTCTTGTTATATATGATCATTCTTTGTTTTGTTGAAGCCTCATCGCAATTCCTTATCACATCATCAACCAAGAATAGATGCTCATATCTAGATAACCCTTGTGACAATTTTCCTTTATAGATAAAATTTTCTATGTCAAATTTCTTTCTTTCATTTCCCAATGGAAAATTGAAGTGTGCCATTTTGTTTTCAATTTCCTCATATCCTTCACTAGCAACGACTGTAAAATCTCCAAAACATAAAGTACTAGGCATAATGGATTGCTTAATATGCCCTTTAAGATGTATTGCATCTGACTTGGCCAACTATCTTACAATCTCTAAATAAGCCAATCTATCTGGAACTATCCTTGGTAGCAAGTGTGGGGCTCCTTCAAACCCATATATTCTAATCACAGTGCAATCAGAGAATGTGTACCAATCTCCACAATTATGGTTCACCTTTTTCCTGGGATCCTTCTCTTTTGGTCTCAAAAACCTTTGTATTGCAAGAGACAAGTTGTAATCACATGGATTCCCTAACAACTTCAGCAATAGTTTCACAAAATACTCCTCAAAGTATAGATAATGGGATCTCCCATATCTTCTATCCCATTTTGACGTCCACATTTGAACTGGTTTGTAATTTCCATATTCATCTACATCCCTTATCCTCAATTATTCTCTCCAAAACCATCTAACTTGTCCTTCATATAATAGCAAGTGAATTAACAAGGAGTAATGTTTAAAATTAATGTAATCACTACTATTTTTAATCCTCTCCATTCCTTGGTTTAGAGCATTGGCTAGGTAACCAGCATAATCAAATTGTCTGGCGTCTCTTCTTTGTACATCCACTACCAAGACCATTGGATCAATTGACATGAGAGGTGGAACCTCCACTCCCAATACTTGTCTAATAGTCTGATATGTCTATTGAAAATATTCTTCAAATAACTCTTCATGAAAGGGAGGGTTTTCATTGTTGGAAAACCTTTTGAGCTGATTTCCTTCCTCCTAAGGCCTATCTAGTGGTATTTTCCATCTCTTATAACTAGTGTCCATGTGATGATATTCTGTCAAAAGGTCTTTCACTATGAATGGAAAATTCATGGAGCAGTCTAATTGGAAAATAGTGGAAATGAAGTCTTTGGATATAATGATCATTTTAGACCCATCATGTGAATGGATAGTTCATTGTTTAGGGTCATATCTAGTAGCTAGTTCCTTAATCAACTCTGCATTGATGAACACATTAGGTACAACCACTTTCCCTAGGTTCAATCTCCATAGATTACAAACAGGTTGGAACCTATACTATTTTCTACAATGATACATGAACAACTCATATCCTCTCTTTGGTGTCCATACATTCCCTAAACCTTTCTGTTTATCCCATAATTTGTCCATGGAAGGGTTCGACTGTGCACTTCTCTTAGGTCTCGGCCCCGACCCAAGATATTGGTCAATCAAGTCTTGGTTCAGGAGTCTTTTAGTCTTATCATTTGTCTCGGCTTCTATTTTTTGGTTTTTAGTCTTTGGTGTTCTTGAACTTCCTTCCATTGTCCAAAACTTTAGCTTCTTTTTGTAATTCTTTTACTTTGAATGAAATTTCTTAGCTAGGTTTCGTATACTTACTTGTGTTGTACTTTCTTCCTTTGGCCTTGAATTGTGCAGCAATGGTGTACTTCTAGCTTCTTTACTCTATTCCTACCTTCTGCAAGCTTTTCTAATTCTCAATGACAAAAATGTGGTCAATTTGAGGTATACTTTGTTTAGCTCTAGTTCATAAATGTCCTACTTTCTCTCAATCTTTTCATTGGGGAGAACATTTAATTTTAATATCTCAATGATATCTTCAAGTTGTCACATCAATTGAAAATAACCATCATTGTTGCATCAAAGGGACTATGGTTTTACTTCCACCGATATCCACCTTTCTCATCGATGAAATCGTGCATTGTTATCTTTCCTTCAAGGCATTGGTGGGGCACTAGATAATGTCTCACCAATATACTTTATTTTCTCAGATATCCTTCGTTGGCTTATATTTGATTATCCATGGCATGGCTTTTCTCTTTATGCATTATCAAATTATCAGGGGAACCACTATTCATATTCCACCAATAGGTATCATTCCTCCCAATACCTTTTTCCCTTGATTGTTTTATCATTGTATTGGGGGAGCCAAGTTTTTTTCGCCTGACAACCCCCTGTTCCCTCAATACACTTCTTGATACATGTTTTTTATTAAACATCTTTATTATGTAATGCATCGGTCCATCAATGGGATATAGTGTCACTTCTCCCTGATATGTTGTGGTGTTACCAATGTGTTTTGCTTGAGCTATCGAGGGAACAATAAGGTATCCTCTATCGATGTGTGTTAATCACTCTAATGAAATCCATCTTAGTTAGCTTTGTTGTTCTATTAGGGGGACCATATTAGGAGTCCGCCCAATAGAGAGTTGTCACACCAATAATGTATATTGTATGATTTTCCTTCATCAGTTCATCACCGAGACTATGATAAGAGTCCCCCCAATGTGGTATTGTCATGCCAATAGTGTTGAGTGAATACTTTTAGAAAGGGGGCTATCAGGGGAACAATAATTTATGCTCTGTCAATGTGTGTTAATCACTCCGATGAATCCATCTTAGTTAGCTCTGTCGATCTATCTTGGGGACCATATTAGGAGTCTACCCGACAGAGTGTTGTCACACTGATAATTTATATTGTGTGATTTTCCTTCATCGATTAATTGCTAGGACTATGATGAGAATCCCCCCTATGTGGTATTGTCATGTTGATAGTGTTGAGTAAATACTTTTAGAAAGGAGTATGGCGGCCATGGAATTTTGGACTCATTGATAGATGTAGTAGTATGAGTTATGAAATAGATCTTGTTACACAGTTTTTTGCATTTCAAGTCAATCATAAAATTAGAGTCAATAGATCTTTTGATGTGGGTGGAATGTGGATGAAAATGAAGATTGGTGGATACTAAGGTAGGATTTTTTAGCCCTAACACAATCCATGTTTTAAAAAGGATGATTCTTATGGCATAAAATTTCAAATGCTTCAGTAATATTATTTTTGTCGATACAAACTACCTATTACAATATCCTTAAATTGTTCAATCTTTAATTGGTATGAATTGTTGGCAAAAAAAATTAGGATTACTTGGATGCTTCTTCCATTCATTTTGTATCAACATATGTTCATGAAGACACAAAAGTTAATAAAATATTAATGCACGTAACTCCCAATTATTTAATTAAGCAACTTTGTTAACTTTATTATTTTTAAATAGTTTCCATTTTTATGTTGTGCATAATTTTGAACATGTAAGCGAAAACATCCATAGTAAATTCTTTACTATATCAACATATTCATTCACATAAGCATAGTATTGAGGCTCAATAACTGTTATTCATTCAAATATAAGAAGAAATAAGTATGGAAAACATAAGAAAAATATAGAATGATAAGAGAGTCATGGAGAATCTCTGATAATAATATGTTATCCATTATATTGCTTCAACTGATATACATTAATAATAGAAGGTTTCAAAATGTGAAGGTGGATGAGTAGAATATTAAACCTATCTACTTCTACTGGTGGCAATGGAAATGATATATGATGATGATGATTTAAAACTAGGCCTTGGTTTCCTATTTATATAGGAAGCAACAAGCTACAAGCCTTTTACATTGGATCCTCAACCCTCATATATCTTTTTCCCTCGCTCATCTTTTCTCCTTTATATCTCACTTCTCCCTCCATCTCTCCTTCCCTCCATCCCTCCATCTCTACCCTAATCCATCAACCCTATACCCTCAACCCTTAAACCCTTAAAAACACTCAACCCTAAACCCTCAACCCTCAATCCTTAAACCCTTTTCCCTTTACCCTCAACCCAATACCCTCTACCCTCGACCCTAATCCCTCAACCCTAATCCCTCAACCCTTAAACCCTTAAACCAAAGTAAAATCTCTACCCTAATCCCTAAACCCTCAACCCTTAAACCTTGATCAACCCTCTACGTCCTGTAACCCTCAACCCTAGTTAAACCCTAATCCCTCAACCCCTATGCCCTCTACCCTATACATTGGACCCTTAACCCTAATCCTTCAACCATAAACCCTCGACCCTCTACCCTCAACCTTAAATCATCAACCCTCTACCCTTAAACCCTATACCCTCTACCCTCTACCCTATACATGATTAAAGCCTCAACCCTCAATTCTCATATATCTTTGTCCCTCCCTCCTCTTCTCTCCTTCTATCTATCTCACTTCTCCCTCCATCCATCCCTTCCTCTCTACCCTAATCCCTCAACCCTATACCCTCAACCCTTAAAACCCTTAAACACTCAACCATCAACCCTTAAACCCTCTTCCCTATACCCTCAACCCAATACCCTCTACCCTCGGCCCTAATCCCTCAACCCTTAAACCCTTAAACCCAAGTCAACTCTCTACCCTAATCCCTCAACCCTTAATCCCTCAACCCTTAAACCCTAATCAACCCTCTACGTCCCTCAACCCTCAATCCTCAACCCTAGTTAAACCCTAATCCCTCAACCCCTATACCCTCTACCCTATACATTGGACCATCAACCCTAATCCCTCAACCATATACCCTCAACCCTCTACCCTCAACCTTAAACCCTTAATTCTCATATATCTCTATCCCTCCCTCCTCTTCTCTCCTCTCTATCTCACTTCTTCCTCCATCTCTCCCTCCCTTCATCCCTCCCTCTCTACCCCAATCCCTCAACCCTATACCCTCAACCCTTAAACCCTTAAACACTCAACCCTAAACCCTCAACCCTTAACCCTTAAACCCTCTACCCTCTACATACCCTCAACCCAATACCCCCTTGACCCTAATCCCTCAACCCTTAAGCCCTTAAACCCAAGTAAACTCTCTACCCTAATCCCTCAACCCTTAAACCCTCAACCCTCTACATCCCTCAACCCTCAACCCTCAACCCTAGTTAAACCCTAATCCCTCAACCCATATACCCTCCACCATATACATTGGACCCTCAACCATATACCCTCTACCCTCTACCCTATACATTATTAAACCCTCAACTCTCAATTCTCAACCCTCAACCCTCAACCAGCCTTAATCTACACAAAGTATTGCGGTAAAGGAAAGAAATTCTTTGTTTATGATTATCTGGATGAATAAATGGGTATATACAAAGGGAATGTTGGTGAAAGTATGGATCTTGTCACACAAATTGTTGCATTTCATGTTAAATACAATGAAAATATTAGGTTGAAGGATTAGGGTATAGGTTTTAGGGTATATGGTTGAAGGAATAGGTTGAGGTTCCAATGTATAGGGTAGAGGGTATAGGGGTTGAGGGTTTAGGGTTTAAGGGTTGAGGGTTGATGGATTAAGCGTTGAGGGTTGAGAATTGAAGGTTGAGGGTTTAATTTATATGGTAGAGGGTAGAGGGTAGAGACTATAAGGGTTTAGGGTTTAAGGGTTGAGGGTTTAGGGTTTAAGGTTGATTAGGGTAGAGGATTGAGGGTATAGGGTTGAGGGTCCAATGTATAGGGTAGAGGGTATAGGGGTTGAGGGATTAGGATTTAAGGGTTGAGGATCTAATGTATAGGGTAGAGGGTTGAGAATTGAGGGTATAGAGTTGAGGACCTATAGGTTTGATGGTTTAGGGTATTGGGTTGAGGGTAGACTAGGGTAGAACGTGGTGCAGGAGCACCTACCATAAAAACAAGCATATTTTTGATGTATTGTTTTTAAATCATTTCCTTTTTGTTGTGTTGGTTTTTTAAAACTTTTAGCTTGTTTTGGAGGACTTTTTGGAGCTTAGGTAAAAATTAAATAACTTGGGAAATCCTTTGTGAGGTTGTTTCATAAGTTTTGGTAAAGTTTGCAAAACACGTTGTGTTTTCTAACACATTATGTTTTGGACGTTTTGAGCTCGAGTAAATAAACCTAACTACTTCTTAGCATTGTAAGAGGTTTCTCTCGAAATTTTAAAGAGGTTGGGAGTTTTGGTTGTCAGCAGTTTTTTGGAAATAATAAAGAAAAACAGTGATTTCATGTGTTAAAAATATGTTTTCTGGTTTTGACTGCATAACAGCAATCTCAATGATTTAGCAAGGAATTTAATCTATTTTTTGAGATGTAAAGACTCCTTTTGAATCATTATTAGTGGCATTTTAAACAGCTTTTCCAATGTTTCTTTCTGTTCTTGTATATATTGTATTTTACTTTTCTCATTTTTGACTGGTAAATCTGCTTTATAATGGTGGTTTAGTCTATTTCTGCCCGCGCCAAGAAGCATGGCCATGTGGGAAACAAGGGTAAACCCCTTGCCTGTACATAGGTTAGTTATAGGAGAGAATGGAAGCTCTTTTTCCTTGATGAAAAGTTGTCCCTAGGCGAGCTAGAAAGCCCGGCTTGGAAAAGACAGCAGAAACTTATGTTTGCGTGGCAGGGGTGTTCTTCTTGTTACAAGTCAAGGTGGTTGGTGAGTGCATGAAGCCTTGGAGCAGGAATAGGAGTGTAGTCAGAACTTTTACCAGTGTATTTAAGACTGGAAAAAAAACAATACATACCAAGAATGGCCTAAACCCTCATTTATGGAATAATGCTGAGTTGTGCTTGTGTGCAACAGAGAAGGGTCCCAAACCCTAAGAATCTGATGGAACTTGGAAAAATATTTTGAGTGTCAGAAGGGAGCTAGGTTCAATTTCAAAAGGGAGAGGAAATATAAACAATTTCCTTGTGTGTGGAGGGCTAAAAAGGCTCAAGGCTTGTAGCCCTGCCCAAACCCTATAACAGTGACTTAATGCTAGCGATGGAAAGCCTAAGTATGGAGGTTAGGTAAGGACCTTTCCTTAATGGTTTGAAGCCATAGAAGTCTGAACACACCCTACCAAACAGGTTTTGAAAGTAGATGAAGTGGAACTGGTCTTTAAGTTGATTAAGGGCTAGTTAGTGCAGTGAGGAAAAGAAGCACCAAGAAATGCTTGGTTAAGGCTTTATGAATGTTTTGGAACATTGATAGCAGGGTTGGCAGCAGAGACCAGGGGTGCCTAATTGTTTTGGGAACCTATAGGTTTGGTGGAGGAAGCAACACCAAGGGTTATCTAAAGTGAGACCCGGAGCATTGAGTCAGTGAATGATTCAATCCAACCCTTGTTCTATCAGATTGGTATCAGAGCACAGCTAAAGATTTGGGAAATGAATCTTGCATGTTAGACATAGAGTCAAGTGATACTTCCACCATGGTGACCAATGCAGAACTGGCAAAGATGGTTGAAGAGCAAGAAGAAGACAATAAGTAGTTGAGGGAAAGAATAGCTCAACTTGAGGCAATAGTGAGGAGTGCATAGTTTGAAGGAAGAATTCCGAAAGAAGAAGAGGTTACAGAGGAAGATAAGACCCCTGAACCTAACCCCGTCTTGAAGGAGGAGCCTTTCTTGAAGGCATTAAAAGCTTTGAGTGGAAAAGCACTTGAAGGAATACCACTATTTAGTGGAAAGATGGAACCTGACCTAGTCATGGACTGGATAGAAGGAATGGAGAACCACTTTGAGTGTGATGGAGTCACTGAAGCACAGAAGGTGAAGGTTGCAAAATCAAGGTTGAGAGGATCAGCTTTGACTTGGTGGAAATTTGTTCAGACTGAAAGGGAGAAAGAAGGCAAGCAGCCCATATCAACCTGGAAAGGAATGGTTGCTAAGGTGAAGGAAGCATATATGCCAGATGACTATGAAATACAACTCCACAAGAAGAGGTAGAATTTAAGACAAAAAGATCAAGATGTCAACACCTACACTGAAGAATTCCAGAAGCTTTGCTTGAGATCAAATGTGGCAGAAGATGAGAGCCTAAAGGTGGCTAGATACCTCAATGGTTTGAAGTGGAATATACAGGAAGAGATGGCTTTGCTCAGCCCCAATACATTCCACCAATGTTATCAGCTAGCTATTAAGATTGAAGAAAGGAATAAAAGGAAGCATGATCAGTCCTCTAAGGGTAGAGGAAGAGGCAGAGATCAAAGAGGACAGCGTGGAGGTTACCAAGGAAGAGGTGGTGACCAAAGAAGCCAAGGTGAATCCAAGCTTACTGAGCATGGAGGTGAAACATCATCAAGAGGAGGATTTAATAGAGGAAGAGGACCTCAAGGGGGTTCAAACAGAGGTAGAGGAGCAGGCAGAAGTAACTCCTACTTTGCCACCATGAAGTGCTATCACTGTAATCAGCTAGGTCATCCAGCTTATAGGTGCCCAGAGAAAGCTTCATCTAGCAATGAGAAAAGAGTAGCTTATGCACAAGAGGACACCATGAGTGTGAAGACACCTGAGATCAGTCATATAGAATCAGAAGTAGGTGAAAATATGATGTTCAATAGGATTTTAATCAGGCAACCGGTCAAGGAAGAACCCAACCAAAGGAGAGCTTTGTTTAGAGCAAGGTGCAAGATATTGGGAAAGGTATGCAAGGTTATTATAGATTCTGGTTCTGCGGACAATATCATCTCTGAGGAGGCAGTAACTAAGTTAAAATTGTAGAAGGTACCTCATACCAATCCCTATAAAGTCATATGGTTGAACAAAGGGCAAAGTGTCTTAGTGAATGAGCAAGTTACAGTGGAATTCTCAATTGGAGGCTACAAAGAAAAGCTGATTTGTGATGTACTGCCCATGGATGCATTCCATCTTCTTCTTGGCAGGCCATGGCAATATGATAGAGGTGTTGTATATCATAGAAAGGAGAACACCATAGAATTCAAGAAGGATGGAAAAACCTTCAAGCTGCAATCATTGATTGAGGATGATGAAAGGCAGTCCAAGGTTCCTAATATCATGTTGAGCAGTGGTAAAGAGTTCATCAAGGATCTACACCAAGGGAATGAAGGATATGTGATCATGATGCAGCCCAAAGAAGAGGGAAAGGCTGAAAGGACAGTGTTACCAGTAGCAGTCCAAAACTTGCTTGACAAATACAAGAATAGTGAGTGATGGAACACCAGCAACTCTACCACCCAAGAGAGCAATAAGTCATCAAATTGACTTCATACAAACAAAGCAGCATACAAACTGACCCCAGAGCAGAACCAAGAGGTGGCAAGACAAGTGGAAGAATTGCTGAATCAAGGTCTAATTCAAAAGAGCATCAGCCCATGTGCAGTCCCAGTTGTTTTGGCAACTAAAAAAGGAGGTAAATGGAGACTTTGTACTGATTCTAGAGCAATTAATAGGATCACCATTAGGTATAGATTCCCAATACCTAGAATTGAAGACTTAATGGATTTCCTTGGAGATGCAAAATTCTATACCAAGCTAGATCTTAAGAGCGGGTATCACCAAATCAGAATTAAGGAAGGTGATGAATGGAAGACAGCTTTTAAGACAAATGATGGTTTGTATGAGTGGAAAGTGATGCCATTTGGCCTCTCAAATTCCCCTAGCACATTCATGAGACTAATGAATGAGGTGCTAAAGGATTTCACAGGGATTTTTGTGGTAGTTTACTTGGATGACATACTAATTTTCAGTAAGACAGCAGAAGAACATTTGAAACATGTAGAGATGGTACTCAAAAGGCTGCAAGAAGAACAGTTGGCAATCAACCTTGAGAAATGTGAGTTCTTCAAACAAGAGCTTGTGTATCTAGGCTTTGTGGTATCCCAAGGAACACTGAAGATGGATCCAAGCAAGGTGGAAGCCATCCTAAACTGGCCTACACCAACCACAGCAACTGAGGTAAGAAGTTTTTATGGTTTGGCTCAGTTTTATAGGAAGTTTATAAGGAATTTTAGTGGTATATGTGCACCAGTGTTAGATACAATCAAGGGTGGTCAAAAAAAAAAGTTTAAGTGGACACTAGAGGCTGATAAAGGGTTTGAAAAGCTGAAAAAAGAAGTGGCAACACAACCTATCCTATTATTACCTAGTTTTGATAAATTGTTTACAGTTGAGTGTGATGCAAGTGGAGTAGCAGTAGGAGGTGTCCTTAGTCAAGAAGGTAGGCCTGTAGCCTTCTTTAGTGAAAAACTCAATGAAGCCAAGCAAAAATACTCCACCTATGATCTGTAACTTTATGCTTTAGTGCAGTCCCTTAGGAAGTGGAGGCATTATTTATTTCCCAAAGAGTTTGTGGTTTTCAAAGATAACCAGGCACTCAATTACATCAACACCCAGAAGAAGTTAAGCAATAGACACTTGAAATGGATGGAGTACATTCAAGCCTTTACATTTACCATTAAGCACAAGAAGGGATAGCAAAACAAAGTGGCAGATGCATTAAGCAGGAGGATGTTGACAATCCAAGAGATACAGTTGAAAATCATTGGATTGGAAAGTTTTAAAGATCTCTATGGTGAGGATGAAGATTTCTCAGAAGCCTACAAGGTATGTTCAGATTTTGCAAATCACTTTCACAGTCAATATGTTGAGTATACACTACAAAATGGATTTTTATTCAAGGGCAATCTGTTATGTGTCCCAAGAGGATCAATGAGGGAAAATCTGATCCAAGAGAAACACAATGGCAGTCTTAGTGGGCATTTTGGTATTAACAAAACTTTAGAGCTGGTACAAAGGTTTTATTACTAGCCTAAGTTAGCAAGAGATGTCAGAAAGTATGTAGAACAGTGTGTTGTTTGCATGAAAGCCAAAGGGGGAACTAGCAATGCTGGTTTGTATCAGCCCCTACCTATTCCTAATAGACCATGGGAGTGTGTGAGCGTGGATTTTGTGGTGGGTCTTCCCAAGACTAAAACTGGTTTTGACAGTGTTTTTGTAGTTGTGGACAGATTTAGCAAGATGAGTCACTTTATTCCTTGCAAGACTACACATGATGCAAGTTATATTGCCCATCTATTTTTTAGGGAAGTTGTAAGAATCCATGGATTGCCATTGAGCATTGTATCAGACAGGGATGTGAAGTTCATGAGCCATTTTTGGAAAACACTATGGAGCAGATTGGGTATAAATCTCTCATTTGGATTAGCATACCATCCTCAGACCGATGGAAAAATAGAGGTGGTTAATAGAGTGATAGGTAACCTATTGAGGTGCTTGACAAAGGAATATGGGCAGACCTGGGATATGGTGATTTCCCAAGCTGAATATGCATATAATGATAGTGTGAACAGAACTATAGGAAAAAGTCCATTTGAAGTTGTGTATGGGATGCACCCAAGAGGAATTTGTGAGCTCAGAGACCTTGGAACAATGGAGAATAGGAGTGGACATGCAGAATATTTCAGTCAGACTATGAAGGAGATTCATGAGCAGGTTAAGACAATCATAGCAGCAACACAAAAGTTGGAAGATAAAGTTGATGATTCAAGGAGAGATGTGTAGTTCCAAGTGGGTGATTATGTGATGGTTCACCTCAACAAATCTAGATTGCAAAAGGGGGTGTCCACCAAGTTGCAAATGAAGAGAGTAGGACCATGCAAGGTGTTGGCCAAATATGGCAAAAATGCTTACAAGGTGGAGTTACCATCAGATTTGGGCATATCTCTGGTGTTCAACGTTGTTGATTTAATCAAATTTAAGGGCATAATCAGTGATGAGGCTCATAACAGTCATGAGGTCTTCAAGGACATCAATAATGTACCCCTACCAAACCAAGAGCAGCTTGAGGCAGAGCAGATCTTAGAGTCCAGGGTGAAAAAGTCTACAACGCACAAAATCTACATGGAACACCTTGTCAAGTGGAAAGGAAAACCTGAGTCCAAGGCTACCTGGGTTGAAGAAGTAGATTTCAAGAAGCACAAGATTGATTTATCACTTTTATCTCCTCAAGTTCATTGATCTTTGTGCTAAGAGGGGGAGAATGGTGCAGGAGCACCTACCATAAAAACAAGCATATTTTTGATGTATTATTTTTAAATCATTTCATTTTTGTTGTGTTGGTTTTTTAACACTTTTAGCTTGTGTTGGAGGACTTTTTGGAGCTTAGGTAAAAATTAAATAACTTGGAAAATCCTTTGTGAGGTTGTTTCATAAGTTTTGGTAAAGTTTGCAAAACACATTGTGTTTTCTAACACATTATGTTTTGGACGTTTTGAGCTCGAGTAAATAAACCTAACTACTTCTTGGAATTGTAAGAGGTTTCTCTCAAACTTTTGAAGAGGTTGGGAGTTTTGGTTGTCAGCAGTTTTTTGGAAATAATAAAGAAAAACAGTGATTTCATGTGCTAAAAATTTGTCTTATGGTTTTGACTACGTAACAACAATCTCAATGATTTAGCAGGGCATTTAATCTATTTGTTGAGATGTAAAGACTCCTTTTGAATCATTATTAGTGGCATTTTAAATAGCTTTTCCAAATTTTCTTTCTGTTCTTGTATATATTGTGTTTTACTTTTCTCATTTTTGACTGGTAAATCTGCTTTATAATGGTGGTTTAGTCTGTTTCTGCCCACACCAAGAAGCATGGACATGTGGGAAACAAGGGTAAACCCCTTGCCTGTACATAGGTTAGTTATAGGAGAGAATGGAAGCTCTGTTTCCTTGATGAAAAGCTATCCCTAGGCGAGCTAGAAAGCCCGGCTTGGAAAAGACAGCAAAAACTTATGTTTGTGTGGCAGGGGTGTTCTTGTTACAATTCAAGGTGGTTGGTGAGTGCATGAAGCCTTGGAGCGGGTGTAGGAGTGTAGTCAGAACTTTTACCAGTGTATTTAAGACTGGAAAAAAAAATACATACCAGGAATGGCCTAAACCCTCATTTATGGAATAATGTTGAGTTGTGCTTGTGTGCAACAGAGAAGGGTCCCAAACCCTAAGAATCTGATGGAACTTGGAAAAAGATTCTAAGTGTCAGAAGGGAGCTAGGTTCAATTTCATAAGGGAGAGGAAATATAAACAATTTCCTTGTGTGTGGAGGGCTAAAAAGGCTCAAGGCTTGTAGCCCTGCCCAAACCCTATAACAGTGACTTAATGCTAGTGATGGAAAGCCTAAGTATGGAGGTTAGGTAAGGACCTTTCCTTGATGGTTTGAAGCCATAGGATTTTGAACACACCCTGCCAAACAAGTTTTGAAAGTAGATGAAGTGGAACTGGTCTTTAAGTTGATTAAGGGCTAGTTAGTGCAGTGAGGAAAAGAAGCACCAAGAAATGCTTGGTTAAGGCTTTATGAACATTTTGGAACATTGATAGCAGGGTTGGCAGCAGAGACCAGGGGTGCCTAATTGTTTTGGGAACCTATAGGTTTGGTGGAGGAAGCAACACCAAGGGTTATCTAAAGTGAGACCCGGAGCATTGAGTCAGTGAATGATTCAATCCAACCCTTGTTCTATCTGAAGGTTTAAGGGTTTAGGGTCGATGGTTAAGGGTTGAGGGTAGAGAGTTTAGGGTATAGGTTTGAGGGTATATTGTTTAAGGATTAGGGTTGTGGGTCCAATGTATAGGTTAGAGGGTATAGGGGATGAGGGTTTAGGGTTTAAGGTTGAGGGTTGAGGGTTAAGGGATTAGGGTTGAGGGTTGAGGGTTGAGGGATTTTTTGATGCAAGTGAAATGTAGGAAAGCAATTGAAGGCCAAAGAATATTGGGGAAGGATTTTTTGTTCTAACACCCCTGATCCCTTAACCCTTAATCCCTGCTAGATCAAAATAATTAGGTGCTAAATTAGGTGCTAAATTAGGCACTAAAGTAGGCTCTAAAGCAGGCACTAAATTAGGCATTAAATTAGGTGCTAATACTAGCAAAAAACTTTTCAAAAATCTAGCACCAAACTCAGAGCTAAACTTAGTGCTAATCTCGGTGCTAACCTCAATGCTAAACTTGGTGAAAACTCAGAGCTAAACTTGGAGCTAAACTCAGTGCTAATCTCAATGCTAAAATTGATGCTAAACACGATGCTAATTTAGGCACTAATTTGCACCTAATTTAGCACCTACTTGTTCTAATCGGTGCAATAAATTCTAAAAATAGCGCCATCCTGATAAATAGCATCGAATTTTTCAAAAAATTGGAAAAAAATACATTAAAACAATGGGTGGAAGAAAAAAAAGAAACAAAAAAGGGAGCTAATCATAGGGATTTTTTGTAGTGTCGGTATCCGCTTGTGGGAAAGGGTTCTATGATTTGGGAAACACTTAAAAAAGGTGCTAAGTTGATCAAAGAGGGCTTGTTTTGGATTTGCAATAGGGATTTTGAGGCTCTCTTCTAGTTTGACTCTTGGGATGGTTTTTCCCCTATCATGAGCATGTATCCTAACCTGCAGGTTCTTTGTCAGCAGTTCTTGGAGGCTAGTTGGTCATGGGTGGATAATTTCAAGACTTCTTACTTCTGTGGTCATGTGGAGGTGTCTAGATGGAAGGAAACTCATGAGTGGTCGATGGTTGGCTTGGAGGAGGATTGTGATGAGCTTCATAATATTTTGGTAGGTAGATAGTGTATCTCTCTTAGGGATAGGGATATTTTGGCTTGGATTATAAATCCTAAGAGGGTTTTCATGGTGGCTAGTGGATATTAGGAGTTGATTCCTTGAAATTATGGTGGGTTGGAAGTTCCTTGGTGGAAAATGGTTTGGAATAAGTTCTCATGGCCCAAGTGTAATTGTATCTTGTAGACTTTAGCTTGTAACAAATGTTTGACTTGGGAAAATCTTCGAAAGCAAGCATTCTAGGCCCCTTCTATTTGTGTCCTTTGTGGCTGCAGCAAGGAGGACTCCTCTCACTTATTCTTTCAATTTCCTTTTTCCATGCTTATTTGGCATTTTTGGTGGGGTGTTTGGAGACATCTTTGTGTTCATGCCTCTTCTCTAGTGGAATTTTAGAGTAGCTTGGGTAGACCTCCAATGCAGACCTCTTTCCTCCAGATTGAGTGGTGCATTGCCTTGCTTTCATCCTATGGAAAATCTAGCTAGAAAGAAATCATAAGATTTTTCATGGGAGAAAGTTGATAATTCAATAGGTATTGAAAAGAATTAATGATATGAGTAAGGAGACTATGAATGCTAAATGTGAAGTGGTTTTCCCTTTGGAAAGGATGATGATGAGATTGTGAATAGATTGGGATTTTGTGATTTTTCCTTTAACTCTTTATGTGTTCGAAGGGGTAGGCATGCTAAAAAGAAGGTTCAAAATCATCGTGTACATCACACATAAGATAACCTAAACTCATCATTTTTTGATTTTTTTTCAAATTGAAAAGAATTGTCTAAAGTATGCTTTTGTACAAAAAAAAATTCAAAAATTTATTTTAATAAAAAGTTATTAAAATACTAAAAAACCCTGATAATTCAAGTTTATGGACCATTTTCATTAGAAATTAATTGAAAAATAGAAAAAAAAAAATCTAATTGTAAATTTTTTTATATATTTGGAATCTACATTGTCTCATCTATAATGGGTTTTAATTTCATCAAAAAAATCTGCAAAAAAGGTCTTCAAACATATGCCCAAACTCACTATTTTCTTGTGACATTGACAGGACCTGCAACTTGCAAGTCAAACTAGGTCTAAAGCCTAAGTTTGGGTCCCCAACCCTTTTCTCAAACCGGTTAATGGAGCAAAAACTCAACTTGAAATTCAAATTTTACAAATTAGGATCTCGTTTACTAAACAAGATCCCATTTCTTATATTTATTATTCTATATGTTAAAAGGGATCAAGTTCTCGTTTACTATGGGATCTCGTAAATAGTAAATAGGATCTTGATTTATAGAGAGAGAACCTATTTAGTAAATGGGATCCCAAGTTATTTTTAACTATTTTTTTTTAATTTTTACTATTAAAAAAGTACAATTGATCTTACAACTTGTTATGTATAGCCAACAATAACAATTTCATTATTTTCTATCAACTTTAGTATTGTAGAGGCTCTTCAACTTGGGATTTTATTTCAATTTTGAAAGGAGGCATCATTGGAACAGTGTTTGAGTGGATTTTTTTTTAATTGCTACTTGTTTGAAGGAGGAACAAATAAGGAAGACTTTCAATTTTTTGACATTCATTTGTACATGCTTCAAAAAAACTTAATCATGGGATCACAATGTTGTTATAAGAGGAAAGATAGTAAGGTATTGACCCTTGAAGAAATTGAAGCAAAGAGAGAGAAGGGGGCAAAAAGGAAAAGAGATAGAAGAATGTGGATTCGATCAATGAATAATGTTGAAGCATCCAATTCCACAAAAATTGAAGATAAAAACATTGAGTAGACCATGGATGTAGATGATGCAAATTTGCAAGAGGTGAATGTGGAAACTAATACAATTATACAAACTACTCCTGGTATGTATTCAAATCCCCCTTTCAATGCTATGGAGAATGTTTCAATAGGAACAAATCCAGGTATGTCTTCAAATCCACCTTTGAATGAATTGGAAACTATTTTTATAGGAGAAAGAAGCTAGACATAACAATGTTGACATCGATAATATTCATAGAGAGGAAGATTTTAGAAAAATTGTTGTTAAAAATAAAAATGAAAATTGTTTTGTTGTTGAAAATGAAGATAAAAATAGTTTTGTTGTTGAAAATGAAAATGAAAATACTTTTATTGAAAATGAAAATGAAAACTGTTTTGTTGTTGAAAATGAAAATAAAAATCATTTTATTGAAAATGAAAATGAAAATGAAAATGAAAAAGAAAACTATTTTGTTGATGAAAATGAAGATGAAAATGAAAATTGTTTTGAAGTTGAAAATGAAAATGAAAATCCAGGATGTGATGTTGAAAATGGAAAATATTTTTTTAGAAATTGAAAGAGATGTTTTGGATAATCTTCCTAGTAAGATTTCTTGGAGACAAATAAGAACATGTGCCAATAGATTATACAAATATTTTGCTATTGTAAAAAACTATCATTTCAATATCAACTAATGATGCAATTAATGAGAATGTGGAAAATGAGAAAAGTAATAAAAAAGTTTGAAATTTTTGTTGAACCAAGAAGAAAAGATCAATCACTAAAACATGTTATGTCTATTGTTGCTAGTTCCATTGAGTCTATTGGAAATAATAGTTGATCTAAAGATAAGAATGTAGCTGTAACTAAGGAAAAAAAATAGGTTAGCATAAAATAAGATGCATAATCAAAAACCCTAGCTAAACAATGAAATACAATGGAGTAAAAATGCATAAAACAAAGAACAATCTCACCAAAAGTCTTCAAGCCCTTCATGATTGACCTTCATTTCCCTTCTCCATTTGCTGCAAAATAAAGTTTTCCCTTAGATTTTTGTGAGCAAATATAACCTATGACAAGCCCTAAGCAAATATTGAAGGATTGTAATGTTGTTGCAAATGCAAGTATGCAAGTATAAGCAATCCTAAAGTCTGAACTCTAAAGTTGTCAAGCATGAAGTGTGTCAAATGAGCCTAAAATTGCCTTTTTATAGAAAAGTCAATTTTGGATGAATGACTAGGATTGAAAATTGAAAGATGCCCTAAGATCAAAGGCTGAAATTAAATGTGACAACCATCAATTAGAGTTAGGGAAACATTAGAGTAAAATTTGAAATGAAGGGCTGAGATTTGGACCAGAATGCATAAGACAAGGAGATATTGGGCACAGAAAAAGAGGTTGCTAGAGAATCAAATAATAATTTAAAATTATTTGATTTTAAAGGTTGAGTTGACCTTTTGAATTAAAAAATAATTTAATTCAAAAGTGGTGGGGTCATGTGACAGTAAATAATGATTTTAAATTATTTATTTACTTGGTGGGAAAATAGAAAGTGGACAATTTTAAATAAGTGATTTTATTTAAAATTAGAAAAAGCCAAGGTGGATAATAATTAAATAAATTATAGGAATTTATTTAATTATAAGATGACATAAGTAATTAATGGCGTATTTAAATAAAATAAAATTTATTTATTTAAACAATCAGGACGAAGTAAATAATAATCAAATAAATTTAGGAATTTATTTAATTATAGAGTGACATAAGAAATTGGCTACATATTTAAATAAAATAAATATATAATTTATTTATTTAAATAGTGAGGAGGAATAAAAGATATGAATTAATTAAATAATTGAGAATTATTTAATTAATAGTTAAATTTGGACTATAGGACATAATTAAATATTTTAATTATGTTGAGAAGAAATATGGAAGAAATAAAGTTCGCAGGCATAGGTCAATTTTATATGTCTACATTTTGCCCCTCTTTGTTATAATGCATTTTATCGCATTGTGAAAAAGAAAACAAGTCAAAAATATGTCCTAGTGAAGGTACGAAGTATCTATGCCCCCTCAGGAAAATTTGCAAATTTTGGCCCATGTCAAAAAAAATTGGAAAGTATCCTGATAAGTCAATTTGATCTCTAGAAAAACAATGGCGTGGTTAGTTTTGAATTTTGACAAGTTTAAGGCAGTCAAAATACTGGTCAAAGATGGTCAAATGTGCATCCAGTAATAAATACTTCAAGAAAACCCTAATTTCACCCTATAAATAGGTTTGATTTGGGTGAAAAGGTGATTCATTTTAACTTTTTCCTTTTAGAGATTCAAAGCTTAGAGCTAGAGGAGACTACACAAAGATGGTGACTATGGAGGAAAATCATCATGTATTTTGAGTACGAACCTATTGACGGCCATAGGGCGCAGAGGCACAAGTATGTACCCTACACCCACTTTGTCATTTTCTCATTTTATGTCAATTTTTGGGCGTTAAAGTTAGGATAGCAGATGTGTTGTGATGCATCTGCATTCACGAAAGACACAATTGTGTTTGCATTGCACACATTTGATGTGTCGTGATGCAAATGCCAGGGGTAGGCTAGGGTCAATTTTAAAATGTTGCAATCACGAGCCAATGAGACACAATCACCAAATCACGACGCATGTGTCAAGTTTTGCAATGCAATCACAATAATGTAATGTAAACGCAGGATAATGCAATGCAAGTGATGTAAAGCAGTGCAAATGATTAGGGGAACAACACAAGTGCTATAGGGTAATGCATATGCAAAGCATAATGATGCAATCGATGAGGTGCAACGCAACTGCCAGATGAAATTATGCATATGACCTAACATGACACAAGTGCAGGGCCAAACAACGCAATTGATTTTGACCAATATTGACTTAGTGTTTGCTCAATTTCCTTGTGCACTTGTGATTAGATAGATGATAACGATGATTTTCAATGATGTACTAACTCTCATTTCTGTGTATGTAGAAATGATTACCACCTATCTACACTCAAGAGTTCAGGCCATCGACATATGCATTCAGAGATCCGTTGAGTGATGGTGAGCAGAGGCGACTGATGCGGTTGGGATTGTTTCATGTTACCTATATGCCCATTGTTCGGGAAAATAGGGGCATACTGATAGCACTTGTAGAGAGATGGAATTTTGAGTCCTGCTCATTTCATTTGTCAACTAGAGAGGCTATGGTGACTCTTGAAGATTTCTACAAGATATTGCAAATTCCCATCAGGGGAGTGCGGGTTGTCTACGATTCGTGACAAGGATTACAAGCCATGACCAATTACTACGAGCATGATGATGTCACATAGCTAGGAATTGATGGATATGAGATCAAGTGGGAGTTCATGGGCAAGCATTATGCTCGATGGGATGCGATGTTGTGTACCTTGATTTCTGGGGTGTTGATTCTAGATCATTGCAAACATGGTTTCCCTATTGGATGGGGAGATGTACATGTTAGGATGAGACAAGACAGGATGGTATTCGCTTGGGGCCCATGTTTACTAGAGATGCTATATCATTAGTTACAAAATGTTTCCTATAGGCAAGCGAGCAGTATCAGCTATGAGACGACACTATTGATGATCTGGGTCTGGGAGCATATTCTCATATTTCATCCACCAGTTCAAAGACAACTTTCTGAGGGTATGCCATATGTTTACTTATATGGGGGTACCTTGTCACAAATGTGAGTTAGAGACACAAGATATTGGCACCACACTATTGACACAGTGATGGGATTTTTCTAGAGATCATATAGGGACTATAGGCAGTGGCCAGGAGAGGAGGATCGCTTGTATTTTGTAGATAGTTCAGATACTTGATTAGTTGGATTGTTCAATCATAGCTTATTATTGAGATGTACCTACCCCAACAGATATTGTGACAGTTCAAGGAGTAGCAGGATGTTCCTGTAGGCACAACAGAGTATGCTCAATCATCCCAAGAGATAGTATGGGGGCCACCCATATCAATTACATTAGTAGAGCAACAGATTAATAGCTTGGTGGCACAATAGTGGGCATGGAGTAGGGGTGTAGTAGATGTGGGGACCACCCCATATTATGATGCATGGTGGTTGACACACAGGCCACATCCACTAATAGATATAGATCAGCCAGCACCAGTTGATCGACAGGCAGTGATACCGTGGGTTCACCAAGGAGGGAGAGGAGGTAGGGATGGAGGAAGGGGGAGAGGGAGAGGTGGAGGTAGAGATGGAGGTCAAGGAGATGGGGGTGGAGGTGATGATGGAGGGGATGGAGGAGATGGTGATGAAGGTGGCAGGAGGAGGAGAGGAGGAGAGGAGGAGATGGAGGTGATGGCGGGAGGGGTCAGCAACGGAGACAAAGGAGGAGGAGGAGTGGATCACTCTCACCAATCCAAGAGGAGGGAGAGGAGGAGGAGAGAGAGGAGGGCCGACAAGAGGAGGTCAAGGCTGAGGGAGAGTAGCTAGTAGGGAAGCCAGAGGGACCTCCTCTGATGGAGGTCGAGGTCAAAGTGTCGAGGGAGGAGGAGGCAGTCATAGGAGAGGATGCACTAGATATCTATGGAGAGGAGGAGATAGGGAGGGATGAGGAGATTGATATTGGTGGGGAGGAGGACATGGATGAGGCAAAGAGATAGCTTAAAGATCAGATAGTGGATGGTGAGGAGGATATAGCTGGGAGGCCACCATTTCCTCAGGATGCGACAGTCAACCAGCAGCTGACCAATATGTAGAGTAGGTTGGACGATACCCTTGCTCATATCAAGACTGTGGAGGCAGAGTGATGAGGGTGGAGAGAGACTAGGCAGTGACTAGGTAGTAGGATTCATATAACTAGTGTTCAGAGTTTGCACAGTTATGCATTGGGCCTGTGGGGGAGATTGTCAAAGAGCTAGCTAGGGTGAGCAATAGTTGAACATGATACAATATTTTGTATGAGTGAGTAGTGCCAGCAAAGTAGCGGGATCCTAGTTTGACTTGGTCTCAGAGTGGGATAGGTAGTGGCAGTAGTAGGAGCCACAACAGCTACAGCTAGAGTAGTGTGGGTAGATCTACTTCATCTGGATAGACCTCGGGACACAGATCACATCACAATCACAAGCACTCATCAAGGCACAGGTCCAACCACAACCACACATCATTAGTTTCAGAACATAGGTCCCATCATAGTCAACCACCTGTCACTATGCCATCAACATCGTAAACTCATCTTGTCGGGTCCTAGCATATATCATCAGTTCTAGTGAGAGTGCATCAGTCACCCTATTCTTAACCTCGAGGAGATGAGGAGAGTACTATTTTTGGGACTTGTTATTAATATCTTGTCATTATGTTGAGACATTTGATATATTACCATCAAGCCTGCGAGCTCTATTTTTGGGATTCCTCGAGACTCTATCTTGTGACATGATTTTGAGATACATATATGATGCAGTTTTGGTGCAGACTGCATGCTATGTGTTATGTGATGATGCATTATTATTTTATTGTGTTTATGTGATGTGATTTATGTGATGATTCCTATGATGATGAATTTTTATTTTATGGGATGTATGCACTTATGATTGTTATTTATGATGACATGCCTAATGATGATGTTACTCTATGTATGATGGTTATTTTATGAGGATGACAATAATGTTCTTATATGCATAATTTTTTTACTCTAATGGATACCATGCTTATTGATGTTGAATTCCTTGATATACGATTATGTATGTAAGGATTATGTGATATATGAAGCTTTATGTTATATGCGGTAATGATATGGAAGATGTATGAAAAATGTTTAATGCACTTGTATGTTATGTTAATACAAATGTATTTATGCTAAGTGATGCAAATGCTAATATGTAAATGGATTTATGCAAATAGATAATTTACTAATGCAATGGTTATATATGAGCATGTATGAAATTATTTTTGTATGTCATAGGATATCATTAGGAGGTAGAAGAAGAGAGATGACCAGACTGAAGGAGATGGATGTTAGTACGAAGAAAGAATCCTTCAATATATTTCCAAAGTACTAATAGGTGTTGCTATAATCATCATTGGGTGTTAAAATGACAAAAATGGACAAAAAACACCATAGTATGACATAGACTAAGGTGTGCAAGGTCATCCACTTGCAAAAAATAGATAGTCACAGACAAGGAATGTCCTAACACATACTAAGGGCTAAGTTACCCTAGTCTTTTTGTCAAGACATACCAAAGACAATAATCAAAGAAAAATAGGTCATGATATGTCATCGCACCTCTAAATCCTTCATGGGACATCCTCAAGGTAGCTAGTAACATGAACAGAAGACAAAACAACAAAAGATAAGACAAAATAGAGTAGAAAAATAAAGAGCCATTTAATGTGTTTGCCAATATTTGTTTGTCGAAGGTGGATTGCTTGACGGTTTGACAGTTTAACAGTTGGAAGGTGTTGACGATTCCTATCGTCAGGAAGGACACATCTTGAAAAGGAAATTGACATTTTGACAAGGTAGATTGACAGTATTTTGGAAATTTGATTGATTTTGAATTGATGACTGATTGGACTATGTTGTCTGTTGGTTCACAATTTGAACATTGATGTACAAATGACTATCTTGTATCTGAATTTGACTATGTCTGACTTATTTGACTGACGTCAAAAATGTTGACTCTGTTTTGGGATTTTTGAGAGTTATTTGGATGTTTTTGTTTTTTTTTGGATATTTGGATTTTTTTTGGATTTTTGAAATTTATGATTCTTTTGGATTTTGTTGATATTTGATGTTTTTGTCTTTTTTGAAATGTTTTATGAGGATCGTGACAAATGCATGTGAATGATGCCTACAAGCAAGTGAGCAAGCATGCACAAGAATCCAAGGACAAACATGATCTTGCCCCTAGTTAAGTTGAATACCAATTGATAGGTGATGATGATGATGACGTTGATGACATGGGAAGGACACATCCCAAAACAAGGTGAGGATAATGATAATGTGACTTAAGGAAAAAGGTTTGCAGCAACGCTGGGAACAAAGACAAGGAATTTTTTAGATGATGTATGGGGTTGCATAGAAATATTGTATGGCTTAGGTTTATTGCATTTGGAATGACATCATTAGAATTGAGTGGAATGATGGAATATCCTTAGACCGTTGACAAGGGAAAACCAAGATAGGCGATAGACATGAAAGGGATGATGGATTGATTTTGGTAAATGATAGCAAACATGAAGGTTATTGGCTGGAAGAATTATCATATGGTCTTCAATGACTATGTCATGTAGGGATAATGAGGCTATGAAGGTAATGGCATAATATTTTATGGATAGTATATGACCAAAGGATAGACATGTCAAGAGTTTTCCCAAAGAATGATTTATGTTTGTACCCTAGTCCTTATCAAGATCAAAGTAGGTGGGAAAGTATAAGAAAATGTCATGGGAAGAGTATGGGAGATTGAGACAACTTGCCCCCAAGTGTAAAAGTCCACATAGATAATTGTTCATACACATGATGCATGTTTGCCAGGTTTTCATCATGTTACTTATCCAAAGCACCATAAAAATGGTTTTCACTATTGGACAAAAATTTTCTCTTTACTATTTTCTTGACTTTTTTATTTTTTGGTGTCACCAAGATGCCTGTTTGCTAGGTTTTCATCAAGGTAACAATTTTTTTTATTGTTTTTTTGTATTTTTGATATTTCCAAATGGCCTTGATATTTTAGCTGATTGTTGAATAATCTGAATCTAGTGATGGTGCTGATGTAGAGACTGGGGCCATGATATGCTAATAATGACCTTTCTAAAATGGTTGCCTTGGCAGGATCATAGTGCTTGCATACAACTGATTGATGTCATTTTGATCCTTTTTGATACTAGAGTTGGCCTTATTAGAATACACACATCGTGATAGAGTTCCATGAGAGTCCTTGTGATAAAGAGTTGTTGCCAAGATGTGATGAATTTGTGAGGTATGTGTTTTAGACTTTAGGTGTGATGTAGGATTATGATGGATGATGGTAGATGTGGAAGGAATGTTTAGATGTTTGGATGAATCAGTTTTTATTTTCGAAACTTGGGATGTTGGATGGCAGAGTTTGGAATTTTGATTGGGATAGCGTTTGGAGCTAACACTTTTGTATGTCTTGCTTGATGACCATTTTGAAGGATGTGGAAATTTATTATATGTGGGAGTCCTCTTTTCTTGTGGCTCCATATTTTTATTGACTTTTGGATTTGCAATATTTTCTTTACTTGATCCATTTTTCTTTGGGATCCATTGTAACTTCATTTGTCCACTTAGTTTTTTGTCTAATTCAATGGCCTTTGACATTTGATTTTGAACTTTTTATTTTCAAGAATTTTTTTTTTGCTGGTTCCAAATGGAAGGTTTATTGATGTTGAAATGATGGTTCATGGTGTGGACGAAAGGAGTGTTGGCAACAACCTTATGACAAGGATTACTCATGGCCCCCGTTTTAATGTTTGTATCAGATAAATTTTCCCCCAATATCGAGGAGGTACCACTAACATCATTAGATTCTCCAATTGAGGAATAGCCAAGACCTTGATGTCTATAATTTGCCTGAACTTGTACCAGTTCTAGAATTCCTTGCTCGTGTAGGCCTAGTCCTTTTCCTTGATATTGCATGCTCTGACATATTCTGTTTGTGATGGGGTATTTGTCATTTTGGAAGCAAGATGCAAACTGATCCTTATGTATGTGGACACTATTGCTTGGAATCTTGTTGTCTGCTAGAAATCCTCCTTTGATAAAAGTGGATGATCCTAGTTGATAGGATGTTAGCTTCATTGACATGTGTGATAGATTTCTAATTAACATCTTTGGTCTGATTTTGTGACATATTAGATTCAGATGATCCTATGGGTGCTTCCAAGTTGATATCAAAACTATCCTTATGGTCATTGTCATAGAGTCTCGTGAATTTAGCTATAGCTTGATCATTTGCAAATATGTCCAGAGTAGAAGCCTCTTGTTCTAAAGGAAGATCATCTATGTGTCAAAAGGAGGCAAGTGTCCTATTTTGGGAAGTGTTGATATTCAAATATTGGATAGGGTCATCTTCAAGCGTTTGATCATGAATGGTATAAAGGTCGAGGAGCAGATCATTTTAGATTTCTTGATCAATGGTAGTGCCTTGGTCTTGGATGTGTTTTTCTTGGATGACATGATTGGGAATGGGATCTTAATCAAGGATAGGTGTATTTTGGATGCCATTATTATCTCGAAGAACTTCTTGAATGGACTTAAGGATGGGATCATCGGATGGACCACCTTGATCTTGACATGAAGGTGAAGCCATGATGTCATTCTTTGGACTTTCTTTTTGATGTGTATTCTCAAGTTTAGGCAATGGAATGTGATTTTGGACAATGATAGAATTTTCATGACTAAATGTGTATTGAGATGGAGTGGGTTGGAAAGGATTAGTGGATGAAGGACTAGGATGGGACATGGAGACTTGGAAGGGAATAGTGGAAGGTTGATTTCCCCTGTCAAAGTTAGGATAAGGGTGATAAGTGGATGTTGGTTGTGTATAAATGGTATGGCTTGTGTTAAGTGAGTCTTGATAGTGAGGGTAGATAGTTGGATGACTAAGACTCATGGATTGTTGGTAGGAAGGGCAATGGTATTTGGATTGGATGAACTATCTTTTGAAGTCTACGACTTGTTGGTATTGACCATTATGGAGAAACTGGTATTCAACTTGACTAGCAAGCATATAAAGGTGAATTGAAGACATGATAGTGAATTCTAGAGAATGACAATGCAAAGGTATGACAATAAAAATGCAAGGTATAAGGAAACTCTAAGGTGCAATCAATTTTGGTAGACATTTAGGAAAGGTTTACTAACCATTCAAATTTTGGTCAATGTCTCAATTTTAATTGTCAAAGGACTGTTTGTGGGACCAAGTGAAATGACAAGGTGAAAAAGTGAGGTTTCCTAACTAGACTTATGAGTTGGAAATATCTCACAAAAGGAAAAAGACTAAAGGATTGATTTTGATTTAGTATAATGACAATTTACTTTTGAGGGAAAAGGTTTCACAAAGTATGGAAAGTTTATTTATTCTAAAGTCTACAAAAAGGAGGACCTAAGAATTTGTCTATGCTAAAAGATGAGGATGGATCCTAAGATGCAACTAAAAATTTGCAAAGGTGGACCTATGGTAGACTAAATGCAAAATAAAAAGTGCAAATATAGATGACTTGAGCAAATCTTTTTCTAGTTTTGAACAGAGGCCACTAGAAAAGATGTTTAGAAACATATTGACAGTGTTTGGTCTCGGATTTGGACAATGACAGTGATTTTCCAAAATTATAGGCAAATGTGTCATTTCAGGTATCAAATGTGTTTCAGTTTCAACATATGTGGTGTTTTAGACCATAGATACGGTTCAACGGGTCAATTGCATTGTTCTAGGAAGCAAATGTGTTGCAGCACAGTCAAATGCATTTTTTTAGATTGCAGATGTGCTTCAGAAATGCAATTGCATTGTTTTGTGTATCAAGTGTGTTTCAGTACAGGTAAATGCATTTTTATGTTTATAAAATGTGGTTTAGCAAGTCAAATGTGTTGCAAAGTGGATAAAGTCTAGTTTTCCTTGCAATTTTGGCAGATTTTTGAAACTATTTTAGTTTGAATGTGTTTTTCTAGATTTATGAAGGATGCTTATGTGTTTATTGATTCATAAAACACTTGGAAAACACATTATTTTGTCTTGAAGTGTAGAAAACAAGCACAATGAAGAAAAGCACAACCCTATGGATGGCAAGGATTATATCCACTGAATTCCCACTTGGATTTCTCCAGTCGTACTTATTCTTAGCGGGTGACTTAGAATCTTGGCCACACTAGCTCCCCTCCATGGCACTCACTTCTCTAGGTCAACCAAGCTTCAAGTCCTCATGAATCTCCCATGATAGACTCTTTACCTCTACTAAGAACTATGAGAACATGGGATGGCTTGGTAATGACCGTTGATGCACCAATGAATAGAAATGGATTTTGGAAACTACACAAAAGGTTTTTAGTTTGGGCACCCATTCAAGTGGCTATGTGTGAGGCAAGATAAGCTTGTCTACATAACAAATCTGCACATACAATGCTAAGTTTTCCATTAGGATTCACATTTGTATACCATTCAGGAGTAGCTTGGCTAAAAATCTTTGTTTCCAGTTTGATTCACCTTGGGGTGAGTACTTTTTCCCACCAAGGAAGGCCCAATTCCTAGAGTCAATAACAATTTCTCTTGCACCCAAGATCACACAAGTGCGCAAGGGGAGAGGATACTTTTATTATTGAATCAGGGTTACACAAATTGAAATGTGGGGGGTGGTAAAGTAACAACCTCTAAGTGTGTTTTTTTTCAGGATCACACAAGGCGCAAGAGAATTGCATACACACTAAGAACCTATCACTAGACCAAAAAACACACCAAACACTTGTTCATTTTATCCCAATATTATTGTGAGGAAAGCAAGGTTCATTTTAAGCCAATGCCATGAAAATTCATGTAAATTTTAGCCTTGATGAGTTTCAATGCAAGTTGTGTTCATTTTAACCCCATGAGTGAATGCAACTTCATTTTAAGCCATGAAATGTAAATGAAAGTTGTTTGTGATTATTTGTTTCCTTTAATATTGAAAAGGAGTTATAAAATCGTCAACAAATAAATGTTAGCATCTCCTTCCAACTTGCCACATGCTGCCAACAGCAAATTAGTAACCCAAAAGCCCTAATCTACTAAACTGAAAGAAGGAATCTAGAAAATACTTTCAAAAATTGAAAGAAAAATTTTACCAAGAAAATGTGACGTTCTATCTGTCAGATGCGTTGCAATAGCAAATGTGTCATTTGGGACTGCAGATGCATTGCAACAGTGCAAATGTGTCGTTATGTTTGTTAGATGCGGCTCGGGACTTCAGATGCATCATTCACAAAAGAAAATGCATTGTGATGCATCAAATACGTCTCAAAAAGTTTTAGTTGTGGCGTTTCATACCTATAACTGCAAAAAAAATTTAAAAGTCATACGAAAATATGCAAAAATGCATTTTTGGCATTGGGTTCACTAATGTAACTAAGGAAAAAATTTAGGTTACCATAAACTAAGATACATAATAAAAAATCTAGCTAAACAATGAAGTAAAATGGAGTAAAAATGCATAAAACAAAGAACAATCTCACCAAAAGTCTTCAAGCCCTCCATGATTGACCTTCATTTCCCTTCTCCATTTGCTGCAAAATAAAGTTTTCCCTCAAATTTTTGTGAGAAAATATGACCTATGACAAGCCCTAAGAAAATATTGAAGGATTGTAATGTTGCTTCAAATGCATGTATGCAAGTATGAAGCAAGCCTAAAGTTTTCAAGCATGAAGTGTGTCAAATGAGCCTAAAATTGCCTTTTTATAGAAAATTCAATTTTGGATGAATGGCCAGGATTGAAAATTGAGAGATTCCCTAAGATCAAAGGTTGAAATTAAATGTGACAATCATCAATTAGGGTTATGGCAACATTAGGGTAAAATTTGAAATGAAGGGTTGAGATTTGATTTTAGAAAAATCAAATCAATGCACTAGAATGCATGTGACAAGGAGATATTGGGCATGAAAAAAGAGGTTGTTGGAGAATCAAATACAAATTTAAAATTATTTAATTTTAAAGGCTGAGTTGACCTTTTGAATTAAAAATTAATTTAATTCAAAAGTGGTGGGGTCATGTGAGAGTAAATAATGATTTTAAATTATTTACTTGGTGAGAAAATAGAAAGTGGACAATTTTAAATAAATGATTTTATTTAAAATTAGAAAAAGCCAAGGTGGACAGGAATTTATTTAATTATAAGATGACATAAGTAATTAATGGCGTATTTAAGTAAATAAATAAAATTTATTTATTTAAATAATCAGGAGGAAGTAAATAATAATCAAATAAATTTAGGAATTTATTTAATTATAGAGTGACATAAGAAATTAGCAATGTATTTAAATAAAATAAATATTATTTATTTATTTAAATATTTAGGAGGAATAAAAGATGTAAATTAATTAAATAATTGAGAATTATTTAATTAATAGTTGAATTTAGACTATAGGACATAATCAAATATTTTAAATTTGTTGAGAAGAAATATGGAGGAAATAAAGTTCACAGGCCTAGGTCAATTTTATGTGTCTATAGTAGCAAGATGAGCTATAACAACTATTATAGTTAATAAAGAAAATTTGAATTAAAAAATGGTAAGAAATATTAGTGAAATTATAAAAATACATCCTAAAACATTGGTAAGAGCGGCAAAGAGAAGAGAAAGAATAGAAAATGACCCAATCAACCAATGTTGGATTTTTAGTGGTCGTCTCCCAAGATCTGACATGAAACTAAATGTTGAAATCAAATCTTTTATTGAAAAATATTGGTATGATAATACTAGGGTGTCATCTAATGCTAGAGATGTTTTAAAATTAAGAGTGGGGTCCAAAGTTCATGATCCTCATCCAAAACACCTATTAGATACAACACAAAATAAATTTTATATAAAAAATTGTATCAATTTTGTGTTACCTAGTAATATTAGAATAAGTCAAAGATCTTTTGAAAAATGTAAACCTTGGTATGTAAAGATTAATAAGCAATGAATATCTTGTTGTTGTAAAATGCACGTTCAATTTCATTATTATTGTTATTTGTATTGATATATATGTTTTTTATATATATGTTGTACTTTACATACTAACATGATTATGTAGGAATGTGGTATTAATATGCCACTTGAAACAATAAAGGAGTTTATATCAAGTTTGTTTTGTGAGAGATCTAGTGGGAGATTATTTTATTTAAGTTCATGTATTTCTAGACAATGCATTAGTTGTGCAAATCTTTCTTTCTTAAGAGTTTGTATGCATGAAAGTGTTGAAAATGATTTTGGACAATAATTAGTTGATATTAAAAGATTTAAGAATGTTGACTATTCTTTAAAAGACGGAAAAAATGGAAAGCGTTGTGATTTAATTACAAAAAAAAGTTAGTGTACATGCATTCATATCAAAATTTAAGAGTGATATTGTACCAAAATATGTCA
>VDFB02105785.1:104691695-104777265 GCA_007258455.2 Sequoia sempervirens
AGCACCACCTTGATTTTAGCTAGATCTATTGAAATACCTTCTGCTGAAATCACATGTCCCAAATAATGTACTTTCTTTTGAAAGAAGGTACACTTAGAAATTTTTCCATATAACTTGTGTTCTCTAAGTCTTTGTAGCACTATCTCTAAATTTCTACAATGTTCCTCCTCATTCTTTGAATATATCAAAATATCATCTAGGAATACCAAGAAAAATTTATCTAGACAATCCATAAATACGCTATTCATGAGTTTCATAAATGTTGCAGGTACATTTGTTAAATTGAAGGGTAGAACTGTGAACTCATAATGTCCATATCAAGTTGTGAACGCGATCTTAAAGATGTCTTCATCCTTAATCCTCAACTGATGATATCCAAATCTTAGATCAATCTTGGAAAATACAAGAGCTCCCCTCATTTGATCAAAAATATCATCAATGTGTGGCAACGAATATTTATTCTTTACTCTAGCTTTGTTAAGCCTACAATAATCGATGCACAAATGCAAAGTACCATCCTTCTTTTTCACTAAGATAACTGGTGCTCCCCAGGGGGATACACTCGGCCTTATCAACCCCTTAGACAACAATTCATCCAATTTTTCCTTAAGCTCCATTAGTTTAGTTTTCGTCATTCTATAAGGTACCTTGGAAATAGGTTCAGACCCTGGAACTATATCTATAGAGAAATCAAATATATTTTTCGATGGCAACCCAGGTAACTCATCTGAAAACACATTTGAAAACTTTCTCAATATAAGATATTTCTCTATATCCAACATTCCCATTTCACCTTCTTCCATCTCTTGAAAATTTGGTTACCCAAAGTTATCAAGGTTCTCTTCAAGTTCTTCTATCTTGACTGCAAATATTTTGCACCCTTTCTTCTTAGCCCTTAACAATTGCATTGCAGAGATTTGACAAATCTTGGCCTCTCTAGGTATCCCTTGAAACTTCACTTCATTACCAAGATCATCTAGGAATTCTATATATTTGGCATGGAAATCTACCTTAGCCCTATGTCTCCAAAACTAGTTCATACCTAGGATAACGTCATATGACCCTAAAGGTGTGACATAAAGGTTCACTTCTATAGAAAAATAAGGCAGCTTTATCCTAGCTTCGAATAGACATTAATCCACCTTTTCTCTTGTCTAATTTTCATACTCTACATCCTAATAATTTTCCATGTGTCCATCCTTTCTAGATATTTGCGTAGTTAATCGGTGAAATAAAAAAATTAGTTGCACCAGTATCTATAAGTACATAAATGGGTAAACCAAACAAAATACCTAGAGTTTCAATTGGAGTCACTTGATACTTCGTCTGGAGATCATCCACAACTACATGTATCTTTTGTTGAAACATCACTTATTGAGTAGGTAGTGTATTACCATATGATCGTGACCCCGAAGCCTTATTAGGAAATTGAATCGCATATTGGTCTCCTCCACAAGTGAAACATCCAGTACCTATTTCTTTCCTCTTTGTAGGTTCTCTAGACTTATAAGAATTCCCACCAACATTATTGGTGTTTCCACTATTGGAACCATTCTTCCTACATTCCCTTCTTGACACTTTCTCATTATTATAGAATCCTTTTTCTCTTTGCTTGGGCACATTTTGCACACCTAATTTCCTTGGGGTTGGTTTGTCTTGGACTCCCATAATCTTCTTGTGATTTTTATTTTCCTAAAGGATGGAGATAGCCTTAAGCTTTTTCTCCTGTTTAACCACTTTCTCATACATGAGATCCATAGTTATTAGACCGTGCACATCCAACTTTCCTTTGATCTGATTATTAAGTCACGTGATAAACTTTCTTATACGAAATCATTCATCCTTTTGGTACATAGGAACATAATGCAGAAGATGGGTAAACTTCTCCTAATATTCATTAACCGCCATCTCCCCCTATCTCAGATTCTAAAAATCTATGAGTTTCTAGTCAAATTAGAGTTGAGGAAACTATCTTTTATGGAATATTTCAACAAATTCACTCCAAGTTAGCTTTCATGAGTTAAGATTGAGTTCCATCTTTTTATTCATCCACCAGTTAGAGGATTCTCTTGCTAACTGGTATGCTCCCCAAGCGGCTTTGGTGACCTCAATATAATTCTAAATCTCAAAGTACTTCTCCATTTATCTAACCATGCCTCAGCTTCATCTCCACTAACGCTTCCTTCAAACTTGGGTGGGGTAATCTTCTTCATATCTCTATAGCGTTCAGAAGCCATTCGCTTCCTATTAGTCTTCTCAAATAGGGAAGGTGATTTTTCTCTTTCTTGATCATGTTCATATGAAGAGTTCTCTCCCTCATTCTCGTTGATTGGAAATTCTTTCTCAACTCTATCCTTAACTCTTTCATGTTCTAGGTTTTCCAACCTTGCTAAAATTTGGTCCAATCTAGCTTCAACTCTTACCAGTCCTTGCCCAACTTCATGGCTTCTGCTAGGATTGGTTCGTGTCCTCACCATCTTCACAAAAATGGGTTCTACCTGAAGGTTTTTCCATGTTAGATTTAATCATGTTATCAATTATCTTATGGAAAACATTAAAATGACCTATTAATCGCACATATGAAATTTACATCAGACTTTAACCACAAGATTTTTTTTTTTTATATAACACATGATTTTATTAATTCCCAAGGATCTAAAAATCCTCTTTATTAAATGGAGCAACTTTTTAGATAGTTGAGTGGAGAGTATCCCTCAGATTCACTCTCTAACACGTAACTTAATGGATTATACCCTATAGATTGAGATTGATCATCCCTCATTTTTTCATACTTATCCCAGAATGGATAATAACCTTCAGATTTTTCATTTGATACATAGTTGTGAGGTACACATCCCTAAAAATCATTACTCAAGGAAATTATAATTACTTCCACCATTGGAAGAACTCTAGGGTCCCTAAAGATAAATGTCAGACTGACACTTCCTTTCGAGGGAATATCCTTGGAAAGTGATAATGACTCAGACTTCTCTAGTGAGATGGAAGGTAGGTAGTTGTATTTAGCCTCCATCTTCATATTTCTCCTTACATCACTATTTTGAGAAATCAAATGATTGAAGGTTTCAGTGTCACTTAACCAGATGGAATTTTCGTAGTTGGTACCCTCAATTATCCTAGTGATGGCTTCTCTTTCCTTCTTGGTCTTGAGGTAGCATTCGTTTCTGATTACTGAATTTCTAGTCGTTAATCTAAGATGCACCATCCTGGCACAAGAATTTCCAAACATTACATAACATTGTACAAAAAGAATGATGAACTCATAGGTTCTAGAGTTAAACCTAGTAGCTCTACTATCACATGCAATATGCCAACCGTTCACTAAAGTAAATTTTCCTAAGTTTTCACTTTGCGAGTAAATAAACTATGTAACAAGCCATTGCAATAAAAAAATTATTTTCTTTATTGAGAAAAAATGAACACAAATGTAATAATAATGAACAATAACAATTCCATTCTAATAGAATAAATTCATGATTACAATATTTCCAAGAATTTGTACATAGTACATACATAGCTCAACCGAGCTTTCAAGCAATAGATATAGATAGTCTAGTAACCTCCTCCCAAATCTTGGTCTTCTTGTCGCCTGCTAAGGAGGAGAAGCATCACTCAGGCATTTTTTCACCAACCACAAACTCATATGTGGTCCCTCGTACATCTATCATTCGATAGATGGACCTACCCTTCAATGAAGAGATTGGTGGAGTAACCTTGTAATGACAACCAACTGAGCATAGTGATGTGTCCTACATGGCTAGAACTTGTAACCCATAATCTAGACCTAGCATGCAAATAAATGGATTACCGTGAATTGACAGTGAAGCCAAAGGCATTCAAACTACTTTGGCTAAAGTGTTCTCACCCAATACTTTGAGTGATAGTCATCCTACTCATGTACACTACTCAATCTTGATTTGACTTTAGGCCACTATATACTATGCATAGTTTATCTATCAATGAGTAGTCTTTAACCCTAGAGACAACATATTCCTATTTCCCATAACTTAATGAGAGAGATAGAGAGAGTGAGTGAGAGAGAGAGAGAGAGACCTTAGAGAGAGGGGGTGGGAGGGAGAGACCAAGAGAGGGAGAGAGAGAGAGAGAGAGAGAGGAGGGGGAGTGGGAGGGAGAGACTTGAGAGAGAGGGAGGGAGAGAGTGGTAGAGAGATAGAGGGAGTGGGGGAGAGAGGGAGTGGGAGAGAGATAGAGGGAGTGAGTGAGAGAGACAGACTTCAGAGAGAGGGAGAGAGATAGACACACAGATTAGGGTTTATGGTTTAAGTGTAGACGTATCAAGGGTTTTTGTAGTATAGGGTTGAGGGATTAGGGTTTAAGGCATAGTGTCCAAGGTTGAGGGTTTAGGGATAAGTGAGAGACCTAGATGGCTAAGGGGGGATGGATGGCTAAGGATAGAAAGAGAGAGAGAGAGAGAGAGAAAATAAACCTATATAAAATCAACATTTTCATAACACAAGCATGTTTTGAAGAAGTTGAGATGTAGCCATTTGTATAGCAAGACAAAACGCACTCACATTATAATGTGAGTGCATTATAACACGAGCGCATTTTTTCTTGCTCTAAAAATGGTAAACAAGTCAATATACCCATGATCTCCTAGCCCACATTCTATATATTCTCTTGGTTATGTGTTTGTTCTAAGAAAAAGAATCTTTTTTATGGTTTTGTGAAATGTGCATGCAAATTTTTCACATTCTACCACCTTTTTATGAACTTTCCACAACCTTTGCATGAAATAATAGAGTTTTCACATCAAATTTGATATATATAAATTCAAGTCTCGATTCCATTCAAGAGTGATATACAATTAAACATTGAAAAGGAAACAAGCTTTTGAAAATATCAAATTGTGTAGGAGTTTGATGCAAGAAGAAGAAAAGGCTACATAATTGGCTAGAACTCCTCCATTCAAATCTCCATTTTTTAGGTATGTGAAGTATTTACACATTTTCTTTATATTTTCCTTAATTCTATTTTGGCTTGCTTTGATTTTTTTATTTTGCATATTCCATGTTCATCATTTTTTTTCTTTTCATTATAACCTTAGCCTCTCTTGGCACATTTTAAACTACACAATTCTTTACACTTTCCAGTTACATTTTTAAACATCTCTTTGAGGCATTTTGTTAAATAAATGGCCTACCTTGTGTATGCTTCCACATTTTGTATACACATATATATTAGAGTAGTTGTGAGTATGTAATATAATACATCATTTCTCAATCCTTTTCTATGGATGTGCATACCCCTTTCCAAAGCTTTCATTTTGGTATAGGCATGGGGGATGTTGGAAAATGTAGTGGAATTTGGTTTTACACCTAGAAATTGCATATGCTTGAAATTTTCTAAAGCCTTTTCAACAAATCCATTTTGTGCATATCATGCAATCATTCTAGTCCACGATGACATATCTCATTGAGGCATTTTGTCAAACAGATATACCAAGCAGTTGATTTCCTTGTCTATGCTACCAAAATTTCCATACATGTCTACCAAAGCATTTTATCAAACAACATAGACAAAGAATTTGGCTATTTGAAGAAATGCCTCAAAGAAATGTGATCTCATGGTGATGTGCATTTTTTCAAACAGTTGATTACCTTGTCTATGCTACCAAATTTTCCATACATGTCTCTACAAAATTGTAATATACTCCTCCCACATTAATAGATCTTTGAATCTATTTTAGTTTTCCTCTCTATCTATAAACTTACCTCATCACTAATGTTGTGATATATTTTTAATGTTTCCTTGATTACTCTACCTACAATGGATTGTAACCCTTCTCTCCAATGTTTCAAGAATCTTTATTTAAGGCTAAGTTAGCAACATGGGGAAAGGTGGAACTAAGTCAATAGGGCCAACTAGGTGATGTAAGTATGAATTTAATTGCCCTACTTGATTTTTAAGTTCTTCCTTTGTGTTCTTATCCTTTTTCATTCTTTGTATAGTTTCTTTTGTTCTTGAAGATTCTTTGGTTTTTTTCTTTTGTTCTTGATCCTTAAGGTGTAGCTCCAATATTGGGTATGGTGCTTCTAACCATCTTATTGATCCAATCACCATGTTTATAGCTCTATTTTCAATATAATAATCCTTTGGATTTTACCAATCCACTTCCTCTATAGGGTGGTCAAATATCCTTTCTATGTTGTACATGGGATGTAGCACTTTCCTATAAAATTCTTATTCCTTGGACATCATCATGAGATAGGATTTCTATGAGGCATTCTTCCAAACAATCCACTATCTTTTCAATGCTTCCATTTCATGCCTATGGTACCACATTTTGCATACATTTCTACCAAAACATTTTTGTCAAGCAATTCACGTGCCCTGTCCATGCTTCCATTTTGTGCCTATCTTGCAATCATGGCATGCCACGAGACCACATTTCTTTAATGCATTTCATCCAAAAATTCATGTGACCTTTGACAAGCTAGTAAGCTCACTAACTTTTCAATGTGGTAGGATTGACAAGGTATTGGGTTGTTTGAAAAAATGCCTCATAGAAATGGGGTCTCACCATGAGAACTCATTTCTATGAGATCACCATGAGACCCCATTTCTATGAGGAATTTTTTCAAACAACCCACTACCTTTTGTACATCACCGTGAGACCCCATTTCTATGAGGATTTTTTTCAAACAGCCCACTACCTTGTCAATCCTACCGCATTGACAAGCTAGTGAGCTCACTAGCTTGTTTATGGTACCACATTTTGCATACATTTCTACCAAAAAAAAAATTCAAACAATTCACATGCCTCATCCATGCTTCCATTTTGTGCCTATCTTAAAATCATGGCATGCCATGAGACCACATTTCTTTAAGGTGTTCCATCCAAAAATTATGTAACCTTTGCTAATCTAATGAGATCAATATCTTGTTAATGAAATAAGATTGACAAGGTAGTGGGCTATTTGAAAATTTTCCTCATAGAAATGGTGTCTCATGGTGATGTACACAAGGTAGTGGGTTTGAAAAAAATGCCTCATAGAAATGGGGTCTCACCATGAGAACCCATTTCTATGAGATCACCATGAGACCCCATTTCTATGAGGAATTTTTTCAAACAACCCACTACCTTGTGTACATCATCATGAGACCCTATTTCTAGGAGGAATTTTTTCAAACAACCCACTACCTTGTCAATCCTACTGCATTGACAAGCTAGTGAGCTCACTAGCTTGTCTATGGTACCACATTTTGCATGCATATCTACCAAAAAAAATTTGTCAAACAATTCACATGCCTTGTCCGTGCTTCCATTTTGTGCCTATCTTACAATCATGGCTTGCCATGAGACCAAATTTCTTTAAGGAATTCCATTCAAAAATTCATGTGACCTTTGACAAGCTAGTGAGCTCACTAGCTTGTCTATGGTACCACATTTTGCATGCATGCCTACCAAAACATTTTTGTCAAAAAATTTACATGCCTTGTCCATGCTTCCATTTTGTGCCTATCTTGCAATCATGGCATGCCACGAGACCACATTTCTTTAAGGAATTCCATCCAAAAATTCATGTGACCTTTGACAAGCTAGTGAGCTCACTAGCTTGTCTATGGTACCAGATTTTGCATACATGTCTACCAAAATATTTTTATCAAAAAATTCACATTCCTTGTCAATGCTTCCATTTTGTGCCTATCTTACAATCATGGAATTCCAATAGACCACTTTTCTTTAAGGAATTCCATCCAAAAATTCATGTCATCTTTGTCTATCTTAGAAAAACTCTTCTACAGGATGATTGTAAGTATTTTGTATGAAGGGTCGAATGGCATATATTTCATTTATTTGTATGGATTAATTTTTTTAGGAACTAATATTTGTCTCTTTATCATGCTACAGATAAAATTATCCATCATGCTGAGGAAATGAACAAGGATTAAACCAACACAAGAAGATTCCAAAACTAAGAAAGAAAAGAAAGCTTCATGGATGAGGAAACATCATGAGAAGAATAAATTTGATACGATTGACGAATACATGCCAATTGAAGAGGAACCTCAACCATAAAATAGAGAAAAGGCATTGGTAGCACAAAGGGAATGAATTCAAAATCATCGTGCTAAGACAGATTTGAATATCATAGTTGGAGACACACCCTCTACCACAAGTAAATATAGAGGGACACCATCTACCACAAGTGAATATAGAGGGACACCATCTATCGCAAGTGAATATGGAGGGACACTATCTACCACAAGTGAATATGGAGGGACACCATCTACCACATCTCAAGTTGAGAATACATCATCACTCACATTTGAGGAAGGAGTTACACCATCATCCCCATATCAACCTCAACATATGTCATCTATTCCATCCTTGATCGAAGGTACGTGATCTAGCCCATCTCACTTAGATATTGATGAAATTCCTAATGTTAAGATAAATGTACCTATGAGAACACCACCTAGAATTTTGGATAGAAAGCCAAATTTTTTATTAATATTGATGAGAATATTTTGCATCCAATGGAAGGTAAGATTCCACAATGCATGTGTAGAAGATATGCTGATAATATTTGGCTATTGTTCTTTGAAAAGTTAAATGAGACCACAAGATGTCAACTATTTTTTGAAATGATGTGAGGTATAAAGTATAGGTCCATCATGAAAATTCTTGGGTTGAGAACATCGAATAATTCAAGTGAAAATACTATTGTGAAGAATCTAATGGATTCTTATGAGAGTGTGGGTAAAACCTCACACTCAAAATATAGTAATGTCACCCGACGTGTCATTACATGGACTTTAGTGAGTAATCAAACAATGAAATCTTGTCTCATTAGAAAGACAAGTCAACTATTGAGAATTAATAGAAAAACTTTATCAAGAGCCATTCAAAGGTGCCAAATAATTGAGGACACCAATTCCACTGAATTATGGGCATTCTCAAGGAGACTCCCACAAAAAGGTAAACTAGTTTTTGAAGCATAAAGAATAACACAAGGCCATCTTTGAATCAAAGGGATGTGGTAAGAAGGAGAATCAATAGTTGAAACCATGAGCCACATCCAAATCATTTTTTGGATATGAATCAAACATATTTTTTTCATAAATTTCTAGAGGATTATCCTCAAATTTGAAGTTATCAAAGGTATTTTGAAATGCTTAACCTTTTTATGTCAAGATAAATCACACACACACTACTTGTTGTATATCACATATTGAATTTTCTAACCATTATGATGTTTATCGTTCTATATGTTTAGATTTGCATACTAACAATGTTTTGCAAGATTGTGGCATACATGCCCCACCAACATCTTCAAGAGACTTCTTATCAAAAAAATTATGTGAAAGAGAGGAAGGACAAATATTCTACAGGAAACTATGCTTGGATGGCACATGTCAGTATTGCGATGGCTTGAAAAAAGGCCAATATGTGAACATATGGAAAGCACACATGTGGTTGGAAAGCAACTAGTAGAGTTCAAAAAGTATGAAATAGTGTCATACAATAAAAAAGATGGTAATCAAGAAAAAATGTGTGATTTGTTTATTCAAAATATTCTAGTGTATCATTTTATGTCTACATTTTGTGATAGTTTAGTGTATGAGTATGCAAAGCATACCCATAGAGCTCGATGGTTGGACTTGCAATTCAAGTTATGCAAGGACACCTTTCCAGTTAGTAGCATAGTTTCAGTGGCCGACTTTGCAGAGAACTACACTCTACAACTACAACATGAGGTGCAATCACAATATTATAACTACACATAGGTTTCTATATTTGTGCACATATCATTCATTCATGCAGCTGATAGTACATATATAGGATAATAGGAAGGTATTGAGAGAGTACCACTTTTACATTAGTGATTATCACACACATTCTCCATAGTTTGTGCAAGGCTTATTTTAGTTGTTCTATAGTGATTTGGTTAGGAAGAGCATAGCATACAGTCAACATATAATATGGTCAGATAACTATGCAACATAGTTCAAAAACTCATGGATGTTCTATTGGTTCAGTAGGATGTATGTTATTATAGGTGTTCAGCATATGTGGAACTCTTGTGAGGTTGTACATGGAAAGGGGGAGCATGATGGTGCAAGAGCATGTCAAAAGAGCATTAGCATGAGAAGAGTTAAAGTATAAAGACAATGCAAAGTTGACAAATGCAAAATCAATCATTGAGTGGTGTAATGCTCCAATGGGTCTAGGTAATGAAGGTAAGTCTTCAGTTCATAGGTTTTTTTGGTTGATAGATGATACTAACATTGCACCATATGAGGATTTTTGTACACTGATAGGATCAAGTGAGCTACACTCTTTCCTTAGCTCAAATGTAGGTTCATAGAGTATCCATATGCAGAAGATGGCATGATTTTGTTCTTCATGTACAAATCAAGCCTAGAATGAGTGTGAGTCAAAGGAGTGATTTTATGAATGGTGGTTAAGTTATCTTAGCCCACTTCACACATATTGAACTTCAATAGTATTGGAACTGACATAGATGGAATCATCGGTTGACTTTGACCACATATCAGATCTAGTTCAACTAGGTAATTGTATATCCTCTTATGCAAATTTGCACCCCTTATGCAAATTCCCCTTTTGTACATCCTCATCTTAGAAATCCAAATCCAAAGAAAAAATTCGACATCATCTTGCTAACTTCCTTCCACTTGGTGCATGTCTATTGTGTTAGTAGAAGAATATTTATCGGGGATGCCTGCACGGTGCACAAACATCCGTGTGGTACGCTTATGTCCCTAGCGGATTCCTACTTCTAAAGTTGGCAGAGGCATTGAACTTCCTATTGGGAATGGTTTTTAATGTCCCTCTTCAACCAACTTACCCCAAAAAATAACAAATTCTCTCCCTTCTCCTTCAAATTCTTCCATTCTTCATTCAACTCATCTCTTTTTGCAATCTTCAAGCATTCACTTCATCTATCTTGACAAGCTCTAGCAATTTAAATCTCATTCTTAGAATTTCCAGCATTCTCAACATTCCATTGCAGCAACAACACTCTATCAACTCCATCAAGCAAGTGTGAAGTAAGTCATTACATCAGGGGCTTGAGGTTTTGCAACACCTCCCTTCATCACAATCGAGGTTGTGGTGATTTTTCAAGCTCTCTTTCTCCATTATTGGCTAGTGAGCTCTTGGTGGAGGTGGTAATATTTTCACTCCTCTCCTTTACAATTTGGTTGAGAAGCTATATACTATTTTGTAGTGTTATTCATGTGCTTCCTTTCTTTACGTCTTTATCATACATTTCTCTATCATTGCTACTTTGCTATCCATGGAGGTGGAAACACCATCAAATTCTCCTTGGTTTGGCTGCTTCATAACCTTATTGCCCCGAGGCCATTGTCCGGGTTGGGTTGGGAATAGTAGTTCCCGAGAGGCCATCATTGGAAACTAGAATTCTCAGAAACTTGGGCCTTTGCTCTATCATAGGTATTATGGCATTGTTCCAATCAAATGAATCATGTTGTTTCCCATCCTAGTTCTCAGAACTACTTTAATTGAGTGATTTTCACTCGGCTATATCCATTGGTTTAATCCCACCAAAATGGAAACACATATCCTCTACTCGTCCAATGAATGGGATTTTATTTGCACAAGCAATTGATCTCATAAGAATGAACAAGAAGGGCCAATATGGATGGAACTATGAAAGGGTGGGAACTTAGGAGGATATATTTGTTTCGCTACCCACTAGACTAAGATGAGCCCCTATACAACCCCAAAAAATTTCCCCTCTTTCTTGTGTGTAGGTGGACGTGCATTTGGAACTAGCTGGAAAACATGCACTTTTGTGAGATTGTCTTCATCACCTTAGTTCTAGTATATTTACTTTATCATTTCAGTATCTACTTTGAATACTTTTTCATTCTATTTTTACCATCTAGATTGTACTAGCTATGTTGTTAGTAGGTCTTTTTGGTAGTTTCTCTGTGCTCACTATTTTTTAGTCGTACAAACACCAGTGTGCTCGAGAGATGCTAGTGTGTTGCACTAAAATTCCAAAACTATAGTGCAATCCTCAAATAAAGAGCTATCTAAGACATAGAACCGACTCCAAAAAGTGAGGTCACCTAGCCAAAACTAAAGCTCAGGTCTCAAAGCTGATTGAAGTACTTTATAGTCCTCATGATTCTCATCCCTCATTTCAAACACCCCTTTAGAGTGAGGTAAGTTAGGGCAGCCTTTCGCTCTTGGCTCTCTTGACGTGGTTGGTCCCCTTCTCCTACATTTTTGGTGAACCTGACATGAACCATTTTGGTTCCATTTGGTGATACTGCAAGTTCCTTTCCTCGTATTCTAGGAGTGTTGTAGGTGTGAGTGTTGTGATTCCTTCGCCTTACAACCCAACCTGCAACCCCTAATAGGCATAGTTGGAAGATTCCAAAAGTTTTGTGCAATGAAACCTTCATTGGGTCACTATCCTATCTTGCAACCTTTGGGGGGGGCCTATGAGAGTTTCGTTTATTGCATGTGATGGCCTCTTTCCTATATCAACCTATCCCTTTTGCACAACTTATGAGTAGTGGTACTGGCATAACCTTCACCTCGCAAGATTTTCCGATTGGTTTTAATAGGGAACCATCTCCTCTCTACATCCATGTGCAAATCAACGAAAACATTGTAGTAGGTGTTCTCGTTGATCTGACATCTCAAGTAAACATCATAACTAAGGAGATCGTGCTAATCAACTTTTTGCATAAAGATGGGTATAATGCACCTATGAGCACTATTCGCAAGCATGAGGGAATTTCCATACCTCCTTTGGGTAGTATCATCTTGTCATTTTTGGTTGGACCTAAATATGTGAAACTTTTGTTTGACATTGGATCTGAACTCTTTAGGGTGGAGATGGGTATCCCCTAGTTAGTGGCTATGAATACAGTACCCTCGGTGGTGCATAAATGTTTAAAATTTATCCATGAGGGTTCCATGCATGTAATTCATGATACCGGTTATAAACCACTGGTTTCCTGTGGTAGTTACTCCTTGGACTACTCTTGGCCTACACCCATTGGTCCTTTTCCGGCTAGGAAGGACCTTTTGTATAGGGCTTATCAGAATTACAAGAGAGGGAACTTAACGTCGAGAGTGAGATACCCACCATCGCCTTATGTTATTTCACATAGGTCTTGTTTAAAAGTTGACAATGATGTCGCCAAGGCATGTAGAAGGGAAGAAAAGAAGCGGTCTTGAGATCCTCCTTCTTCCTCTTATGTTGTCCAGTCTGATGCTACTTCTTGCCCTACTATGACACCATCAGATTTTGTGGTTCCCGCTTAGTGAAAGTCCAAGTTTCTTGTGTTTGAGCTTCCTATTCTATCCACGGATCCTAGGCCCATTCAGTATAGCAAGAAGAAAGTCCCACATGGGGAATCTTCTATGTTTGGCCCTCCACAGCCTCCTACCATTTTTGTTCCCAAGGCGGTAAATGGGAAGAGACCCATCGTCAAGGCGTTAGAGACAACTCCCCCCACCACTTCTCAACCCACTCCTCCTGCTCCCACTCAGGATTTTGTCCCTCCACTGGAAATAGCTATGGAGGACACTCCCATGGCTGAGTAGGAGTCTTTTGTCCCTTTGCAACCTCTAGTCTCTAGCTCAAAGAGTCATAGAAATTTCCTTATGCACGAGCGCAAGCATCAGTGAAAGGCTCTCGTAGCTGAGTAGGCTGCCTTATAGAGGAAGGAAGAGGAGATGGCCACCCCTATATCAGGGCATCCCACTGCATCATCCTCTCTCCTCCCCTTTTCTTTTGTTCAACCAAGCTCTGCATCACTTTCGGCTTCCATAGTGAGTACAAATGTGCCTTAACCCTAAAATGGTGCAGGTGTTCATTGCTCCTTCAGTGGAGTTGCCCTTATTGATGTTCCTTCTAGATGTCCCACCTTCCCAAAACTTGTGGATATGTTGAACACTTCGGTGGTATCCACCACAGTTTTCTCTTCCTCATCTTCCTCCACACCTCTTTCCTCATCTGTGGGGATTTCACGTCCCCTGATAGATAAGAAGGTGGAGAGTGGTCCTTCCAGCAACAGAGAACGTAAGAGGAGCCCACCTTTTCTAAAAGGTGGTCCCGCGCTGACTTGTTCTATTTTGGTAATGGAACCAATCCTGGCTTCCCCTGAGTTTGTCACCACTCCTAAGTCACATGGTGAGCCTAGCGGTGAACCTCAGGCACAACTTTCCCTATCCATTGAGGTATGACATGGCACTCTAGTGAAGTGCATGTTTAACTCTCTAGATGAGGTTTCGGTCTTATCAGCGATCTTCATGAAATCATTAACCATAGCTCCACAAGAGCCTAGTAGAGAAGACCTTGTGGGGGCTTCTTCCTTATCCCTTGTTGTGAGAGGGTCGAAATATCCTCCTATTAACATCCCACCACTGCAGGCTCATCCTCCTCCCCCCTGTGATGATCTTGACTAGGAGGTGGATGACCTCTTGGTCAATCAGTGTTAGGGGGGGCCTCTTCTTTATCTTTAGATTAGATGTGTGTGTGTTGTGATGTATTCCCCCATGATCATGCTATGTGTTCCTAGATGACCCTTGTCACCCTTGTTGGTGCTTGAATATAGGCATGGCTTTTGTGTTGTAAACCTTCTTCTATTTGTATCATTATTCTTCCATGTTTGTGATTGACATGCGCTAAATTGGGGATGATGCAAAGTGTTGGGGTAATTTAGGCTTCCCTTCCATGTTGACCCAATTTTTTATTTTTACTTTGTCTTCTCGTGCATTCTTCACATGGTCTGATATAGTAGGGGGTTGATGATAGTTCATTTTATATACTATTATTATACTTATATATATTTATGAGTAGTTCTGACCCCAGAATATCAGATCACCCCTATGTCCTTTGTTTGTGTTTATTTCTCCTTTTCTCTTTTCTTATCTTTCTATCTTATTTGCTTGATTTTTCCCTTTCATGTGTGACAATGCCATTTTTATAACACTTCAATTTTCAAAAAATGCATTTGTTGCCAACGAATCTTTTCTCAAGAATCTTCACAAAAAAATTTCAAAGAATCGCATTCTCGACTTGAAACCCTAATGCAATGTGTTTTCTTCATCATGGGTTTGTAAAGAAAGAACTTAAGACCTTTTCTTTGAGGTGGGAGTAACTTCGACCTTCCCCTCATGAGGGGGCATTTTCTTCCTTTTGAATTCCTTGATGAAGTGAACATCTTTTGAAAGGATTCCTTAATGATGAATCGATTCGTGATAGAAACATCTCTTTCACACTTTCAAATAGCATGTCCTTTGAGTGGACCCCCTTCTTCACGTCGGGTTCCCAAGGGACCCCTTTGAAGGCTTTCCAATCTATCAATGGTCTACGTGACTATCTACTTACATTCTTGTGTGGCTGCTTACACTTTGCAGGTGTGCCTCTGAAGCTGCTTTCCAACTCTACAGAGTCCCCTTCCTTGCGTTTCCTCCATGTGAGAGATCTTGGGGGATACCTCCCTATAGGTCTTTAGACCTGTAGGGAACTTCTTCTAAGCTTCCTCCATGTGAGATATCTTGGGGGTCGCTCCCCTATAGGTCTATAGGTCTGTACGGTGATTTCTTTAGGTTTCCTTCATGTGAGAGATCTTGGAGGACACCTTCCCTGCAGGTCTATGGGTTTGTTGGGTGCTTTTTCTAGGTTTCCTTCATGTGATAAATCTTGGAGGACACCTTCCTTATAGGTCTACGGGTCTGTAGAGTTCTTTTTCCAAGTTTCCTTCATGCAAGAGATCTTGGAGGACACCTTCCCTATAGGTCTATGGGCGGGTCTGCAAAGCACTTTTTTTGGGTTTCCTTCATGTGATAGATCTTGGAGGACACCTTTCGTATAGTTCTGCAAGTCTATAGGAAAAAAAATTTGGGTTTCCTTCATGTGAAAGATCTTGGAGGACACCTTCCCTATAGGTCTATGGGTCTATAGGGTGTTTTTTATGGGTTTCTTTCATGTGAGAGATCTTGGAGGACACCTTCCCTATAGGTATGCGGGTCTGCAGGGCACCTTTTCTGAGTTTCCTTCATCTGAGAGATCTTGGAGGACACCTTCCCTATAGGTTTGCAAGTCTGTAGGGCACTTTTTCTAGGTTTCCTTCATATGAGAGATCTTGGAGGACACCTTCCCTAAAGGTCTGTGAGTCTCTAGGGCACTTTTTTTAGGTTTCCTTCATGTGAGATATCTTGGAGGACACCTTCCCTACAGGTCTATGGGCCTGTAGGGTGCTTTTTCTAGGTTTTTTTCATGTGAGAAATCTTGGAGGACACCTTCCTTGTAGGATTACAGGCCTGTGAGGCACTTACCACTTGGGGATTCCTTCATGTGAGAGATCTTGGGGGTCACCTCCTCGCAGGTCTACGAGCCTGTAAGACACTTTCATTCTACCGCTTCATAGTTTTGTGGGACTATGGAGTACTTTGCCTACCCTACGCTTTTGAGCTCACTAGATTATGGTCAGCTTCCTAGATAGTTTAGGTGTAAATTTATAACCCTATTCATTCTTCGATCTACTTTACTGAAGCACTCGTCAATATTTGTGCTTGCTAAAGTGGGGGAAAAATGTATAGGAGAGAATTTGCACCCCTTATGAAAATTCCCTTTTTGTACATCATCACCTTAGAAAATTAAATCTAAAGGTGAAATTCCACATTAGCTTGTTGACTTCCTTCCACTTGGCATCTATCTATTGTGTCGGTAGAAGAATATTTGTTGGGGATGCCTGCATGGCTCACTTACTTCCCTGGCAGACTCTTGCATCTAAAGTTGGCAGAGGCATTACACTTCCTATTGGGAATGGTTTTTAACTTCCCTCTTCAACCAATCAACTCTAAAAAATAGCAGATTCTCTCCCTTCTACTTCAAATTCTTCCATTCTTCATTCAACTCGTCTCTTTTCGCAATATTCAAGCATTCACTTCATGTCTCTTGACAAACTCTAGCAATTTCAATCTCATTCTTAGCATTTCCAGCATTCTCAACACTTCATTGCAGCAACAACACTCTATCAACTCCATTAAGGAAGTGTGAAGAAATCCATTGAATCAGGGGCTTGAGGTTTTGCAACACCTCCCTTCATCACAGTCATGGCTATGGTGATTTTTCAAGCTCTCTTTCTCCTTCATTGGCTAGTGAGCTCTTGGTGGAGGTGGTAATGTTTTCACTCCTCTCCTTTATGATTTGGTTGAGTAGCTATATACTGTTTTGTAGTGTTATTCATGTGCTTCCTTTCTTTACTTCTTTATCATACATTTCTCTATCATTGCTACTTAGTTGTTCGTAGAGGTGGAAACACCAAAATGGGGGTCTGATTGAGGCAGGCCCCTATACAGCCCCAAAAAATTTCCTCTCTTTCTTGTGTGTAGGTGGACGTGCATTTGGAGCTAGCTAGTGAACAAACACTTTTGTGATATTTTCATTGTCACCTTAGTTCTATTCTATTTACTTTATCATTTTAGTATCTACTTTGCATACTTGCTCATTCTATTTTTACCATCTAGATTGTACTAGCTAGGTTGTTAGTAGGTCTTTTTGGTAGTTTCTCTGTGCTAACTATTTTCTGGCCGTACAGACGCCAATGCACCCAAGAGATGCCAACACATCGCACTGATGTTCTAGAACTGTATTGTCATCCTCAAACAAAGAGCTATCTGAGACACAAAACTAACTTTAAAAATCCAATTTGCCTAGCCCAAACTAAAGCTTGGTTTTGAGGGTGATTGAAGTACTTTATAGTCCTCATCATTTTTGTCCATTTCAAACTCCCCTTTAGAGTGAGGTAAGTTAGGGCAGACTTTCGCTCTTGGCTCTCTATGACCTGGGTCCTTGACATTGTTGGTTCCCCTCTCTTACAGTAATATATATACTTGCATATTTTTGAAGTTCCTATTGTTATCTTACTTTGTAGCATATTTGTAATGTTGACTAATTTCATCTAATTTTCTGCACATATCAATATAAGGAATGTTTATGCAGTTATTGTAGATGAATACAATGAAGAGGGAACAAATTATTACTTGTTTCATTGTGTTGAGGCAAAAAATAAATTGGAGGCCCCAGTTATAGATGGAGAAAACATTGAATACCCTACAGGCTCAGTGGTTGTTAATGGAATGTGGCTTAGAATGTACCCGCATAAGAGTGTTAATGTTTGGTTGTTTCAAGAATTTGACACACATCAAAATATTCTTCATTACTCAAACCTTGTTGTGGCATCCAATGTTCATTTGATCAAATATGGGCGTAGACCTTTGAACTAGACCTTGTAGAAGGTGTGTGAGTCTGACCATGAGGCAAAACTTGACACAATAAAGAGTAGAGCAGACCTGGATGGTTCGTTGGATTAATTTATAAGTATGCAGATTGGTTTTTATTAATTTGTAAGTATTCACATTAATTCGTATTAAAATTTAGAGTATGCACATCAAGATTAGTTGATAGTTGGACCTTTCATTTCTAGTGGGCCAACTAACTTGCCAATCCAATGAAATTGGTAAGGTAGTGTGTTTTTTTGAAAAAATGGGTCCAAGAAATGGGGTCTCACAGTGATGTACATTCCTTGGATCCCATTTTTTCAAACAGCCCACTACCTTGCCAATTTCATGGTGATGTATCAAATTGCTTCTAGTGTTGATCAAGCTATGTTCCTTTCATATGTACATTTTACTTATATCAATTCTCTACTTCTTACTTTCTTTAACTTGAAGTCTTTATTATTATATTTACTTATTCTTCCATTCTATCATGTTGAAGAAGTGGAGAGTTGTAAACATTATAGATAGGTATGAACTTTTTTCATGCTTTGTTATCTTCAAAAATATGATTTCTTAAGTATTCATTCTTATTTTTTTGTGTCTAATCATATCATGATCTCGTTGGTGATTCTTGCCTCATTTTGTATGGTTTCATGTTGCTATATCAAAAAAAAAGGTGCAATAGGTACATTAGATTATGTTGATTAAGGTGTATGGGTTCATATTTCATTCAATCATGATAGTTAAGGTTGTGGTTTGATAAGTATTTTTTGAATTTTTTCATTCATAGTACATTGGTAATAGTATTAGGTGTGTCATTGTATTATGTCATGATCTTATTAATGTTTCTTATGGTCATATTGAGCTTAGTTTCAAATCATTTCAATCCTTGTTAATGAATTTTGTATGTGATTCTTGTTTGAAAACTTCTTTGTTAATGAATTATGTATGTGATTCTTTTTTTAAAACACCCAAAATATAATTTGTGTGTTCTTGAGCTTGTGATACAAGGTACCCACCCTTGGATTATATGCATAAGTACAAGTATGATAGATTCCAACTTTTATGGTTGCCTATTGAGAGCCAACTTTCATCTTAGCGACATATGAATATGTTGAGATAAGTAGATCTGACGAAAGCATCTCAAGCTATGGTGACATGTTCATTGACTAGGAGAAATCCTACTAACCATACATTTCTACATAATATTACCTCTGACTTCTCCTTACTAAATGGACCCTTGAGTGATTCATAAAGATAACCTATATTGTATTGTTCATTCTCATAAGTATTATTAGTACCATTGAATTCAATATTTTTATGAGTTATGCATGATCACAATCATAAAGGGGCAGTAATCTCATGACAGACCATGTGATATTCATAGTCATTAAAGGGGTAGCAATCTCATCACAGTCATAAAAGGGGCAACAATCTCATGACTTCAAAAAATATGTTTCTCTCTGATATTCAAGTTCAAAGACATTTTTTCAAGGTTGATGCATGTTCGCATGTGATATCAATCATCCTTAGGCACCCTATAGGTTATGATTTTTTAGCCCTCCATGTTGAATCACTCTGAGCTATGCTCAACCGACTCGATCCCTTAAGAATCCAAAGTGCAAAATAGTTGCAATATTTGACAGGTTATAACTCAAAAATTGTGATTCTTACAAACTTTCCATCTAAAACTACAGGGTTGCGTTGGGCCCTTCTACAATAACCTATCTCATTTTTTGCTATTTCAGAGGAATTTTCCTCTGGTGATGACTTTTCAGTTGAGGAAAAAGTTGTCAAATGCAAGTTGTGTAAAGTTGCAAAGTGGTGCAACTTTCGTTCAACAACTCGTACAACCAAACAAACTCTTCCAACACATTTGGATGCATATGTTTATGCTAGGAATGGTCATCTTTTGCACCCAACCATGCCCAGTCACTCTTAGCTACATTCAATTGGCTCAATCCCTTAACAATCCAAAGTGCTAAATGGTTGCAATCTTTGACCAGATATAACTCAAAAACCGTGATGCTTACAAACTCTTCATATGAGGCTATGGGATTGTGTTGGGACCCTCTACAATAACCTCTCTCAATTTTTGCTATCTAGGAGGCATTTTCCCGTGGTGATGACTTTTTAGTTGAGAAAAAAGTTGCCAAATACAAGCAATGTAAAGTTGCAAAGTGGTGCAACTTTCGTTCAACAACTCGTACGACCAAATAGACTATTCTAACACATATATATGGGTATGTTTATGCTAGGAATGGTACTCTTTTGCACTTAAACATGCCCAATCACTCTAAGCTATGTTCAAACGGCTCGATCCCTTAAGAGTCCAAAGTGAAAAATGGTTGCAATCTTTCACGAGATATAACTCAAAAACCGTGATGTTTACAAACTCTCCATTTAAGACTATGGAATTATTTTGGACCCCTCTATAGTAACCTCTCTCATTTTTTTCTATCTTGGAGGTGTTTTCCCGTGGTGACAACTTTTCAGTTGAGGAAAAAGTTGTCAAATACAAGCAGTGTAAAGTTGCAAAGTGGTGTAACTTTCGTTTTGCAACTCGTACAACCAAAAAAACTATTCCAAAAAAATTGGATGGGTATGTTTAATCTAGGCATGGTCCTCTTTTGCATCTAAACATGCCCAATCACTCTGAGCTACATTCAATTGGCTTGATCCCTCAAGAGTCCAAAGTGCAAAATGGCTACAATATCTGACAGGGTATAACTCAAAAATAGTAATGCTTAAAAACTCTTCATTTGATGCTATAAGATCATGTTGGGCCCCTCTATAATAACCTCTCTCAATTTTTGTTATCTCAAAGACATTTTTTTGTGGTCATGACTTTTTAGTTAAGAAAAAAGTTGTCAAATGCAAGCAGTGTAAAGTTACAAAGTGGTGCAACTTTCATTTTGCAACTTGTACGACCAAAAAAACTAGTCCAACATGTTTGTATGGGTACATTTACGCTAAACATAGTCCTCTTTTGCACCCAAAAATTCTCAATCACTCTGAGCTATGTTCAATTGACTCAATCTCTTAAGAGTCTAAAGTGCAAAATAGCTACAATCTTTGATGGGCTATAACTCAAAAATTGTGATGCTTAAAAACTCTCCATCTAAAGCTACAAGTTCATGTTGGGCCCCTCTACAATAACATCTCACAGTTTTTCTTTCTCAGAGGCGTTTTCCCCTGGTGACGACTTTTCAGTTAATTAAAAATTTGTCAAATGCAAGTAGTGTAAAATTGCAAAGTGGTGCAACTTTCATTCTACAACTCGTACAAAGAAACGAACTGTTCCAACACGTCTAGATGGGTATGTTTACACTAGGAATGGTCCTATTTTACACCCAAACATGCCCAATCACTCTAAGCTACGTTCAGTCGGCTCAATCCCTTAAGAATCCAAAGTGCAAAATGACTGCAATATTTGATAGGCTATAACTCGAAAACTATGATGCTTACAAACTCTTCATCTGAGGCTACAGGATCATGTTGGACCCCTCTACAATAACCTCTTTTTTTTTCTATCTTGAAGGTGTTTTCCTGTGGTGATGATGTTTTAGTTGAGAAAAAAGTTGTCAAATTCAAGCAATGTAAAGTTGCAAAGTGGTGCAACTTTCATTTTACAACTCATACAACCAAATGGACTATTCCAACACGTCTAGATGGGTACATTTATGTTAGGAATTGTCATCTTTTGTACCTGAATAAGCCCAATCACTCTGAGCTACATTCTATTGACTCAATCCCTTAAGAGTCCAAAGTGCTAAATGGTTGCAATCCTTGATGGGATATAACTCAAAAAATATGATGCTTACAAACTCTTTGTTTGAGACTATGAGATTGCGTTGGGACCCTCTACAATAACTTCTCTTTTTTTTTCTATCTTAGAGGCATTTTCCTGTGGTGATGACTTTTCAGTTGAGGAAAAAGTTGTCAAATGTAAGTAGTGTAAAATTGTAAAATAGTGCAATATTCATTCAACAACTTGTACGACCAAATAGACTATTCCAATATGTCAAATGGGTACATTCATGATAGGCATGGTCCTCTTTCACACTCAAACACACTCAATCACTTTGAGCTACGTTCAACTGGCTCGATCCCTTAAGAGTCCAAAGTGCAAAATAACTACAATCTTTGATGGGCTATAACTCAAAAATCATGATGCTTACAAACTCTCTGTCTAAGGCTACGAGATCCCATTGGGATCCTCTATGATAACCTCTCTTGGTTTTTTCTATTTTGGAGGTGTTTTCCTGTGGTGATGACTTTTCAGTTGAGGAAAAAAAATTTAAATGCAAGCTATGTAAAGTTGCAAAGTGGTGCAACTTTCGTTTTGCAACTCGTATGACCAAACAAACTATTCAAAAACATCTAGATGGGTACGTTTATGCTAGGAATGGTCCTCTTTTACATCCATACATGCCCAATCATGTCGAGCTACATTCAACTGGCTTAATCCCTTATGATGGCATGCAAAACAAAGGAAAAGAGAAAGATTCATAGGACAGTTGACAAGTCTGAGTTTTCCATAGAAAAAGCATATGATTGCATGAAAGAGGTAAAACACCTAGGTGTCAAAATAGTTGAGGAAATCCTAAACCTTTTCGCTCTTGAATGGGTTATGATCCAATTACTATGTGGACCTCATACTTATATTGAATTGATTATTATTAATATTAGTATTTAGGTAACTTTCTTATGCCTATTATGGATCTAATCACAAATGAGAAGGCTACATGACTTAAAATCTTGTATGATCATCCTTAATTCTAGCAAGGGCAAGAAATTGGACACATGGTGGACAAACTATGTCACTTTTCCTTGGGTAATAAATGGGATGACATATATGAGAAGGATCATTTCAATCCTACCTCTTCCTTCACTCCAAAAAGCCTCAAATCCAAGTAAGTGAAATAACAATAATATCATTTGGTGATGAAAAAGGAGTAAAAATAAAAACCTCCAAGTTTCCAAACCAAGTAGCTAATTACATAGGTAGATTTGGTGCTAGAACAATTCACAACTTATACATCTACTCAGCCATATATTTTATTTAAAATTATATTGACCCCACTCCAATGAGTATTTCAAAGAAAACAAAAGAAACAATTAACTATAGTTCTTATTGGAGAGGAATCTACCTAAAATGTCCTACTACAAAGAATGAGAGGTTCCATCTCCACAAAATTAACTATCAAATACATTGTAACCAGCCAATAAATAAAAAAATCACCCAAGACAACTAAGGGGAAAACTAATGACTCATTTGAATCTTAGTAGACCTGCCCACCACAAACTAGAGATTATTTTAAAATACCACAAGCAGAGGTGAGGACCTAGAATAGGAGAAGGAAGAGATATGTGAGAAGTGATGATCCACCTATGAAAATGGGATATGAAAAGTAGAAAATGGAATAGCAATGCATACAAGATCCATTAGAGGTTTTTATAGAGAAGGTACAATAGGTTACACTATAAATATCTATCTTCCCTCTCCTCCTAGCTTTATCCCTTTAAAATTCTTCCTTGGATTCCATATTGAATTGGCACATAAGTAAATGATAAAAAATTTGTCAATCATTTTTGGAAATATTGAATTTGTTTAGAATCAACTAATAAATTTGTTTAGCATCAATTAATAAATATTCAAGACAAACCATGAAGAACAACAATGAACAATGCTAGGGCTAACCAATTAATAAGTATACACATGAATAAGTGAAGCATACATGTGAATAAGTGAAGGAGAAGTACTCAAATACACTTAATCCTTGAAGTATACACATGAATACATAGTATACACATTAATACAAAGTATATGCATGAATACAAGGTATATGCATGAAAACACGTAAGTCGCAAAGTATACATTGGAATACACATAAGTCACAAAGTATGCATGTAAGTTGTAAAGTATACACTTGAATACAAGTAACTCATATCTATTTAATCGTGGATTTATAATGAAAATATGGACACCATCTATAAAAAGGATTTGTATTAACCAAATAGCCATGTAGGCATACATCAATATGTGTTGATATAAGTATAAATATATATATAATAGTCATATAGGCTTACAAGAATTCCATATAGGCATACAATTTCAAATATATGCAATACAAAATATGTCCAAAAATTCCATATAGGCATACAACAAAGGGCTTTCCAGAATCAAAAGTCATTTCCCTTCAAGCTCTTCAAATGAACTCTTGCCTTTTTCTTATCGGTCGGATGGCAATAAGTCTATCACTCATTTACTATGAGGTTGAGGAGTACTCTTGGTGCTCCTCCTAAGGTTTATTTCGTGATCAAGCCTTATCTATTACAATAACAAATAAAGACATTAATATATAGAAATTATATTATAAAAAATGATATATTTAACAAAATAATCACTTACCGCCACTAGACGATCACTTTCCTCAAGGTAAATATTTGCATGTCCATGTTGTGGGGTGTTGAAGCCTTGTAGAAACCATCCAAAGAGAAATTAAACTATGAATCAATAATCATTTTATTTTTCACTAACTAACAACTATGACAATAATTGTAAATTGAAATTTAGTAATCTACCTCATACCCCCATGAGAGCCATCAAGGATTCTATAGCAGAAGAAACAGCAAGCTCCATTTCCCTATGAACATTTGGAGGTGTTTTCATTTGCAACAACTAAAAATAAAACAAAAAATTATTCAATTACAAAAACTACAATAATGATGCACATCATGGCTTATAATGTATGAGATAATGAAAAAAAAATTTATTACTTATTGAACTATATATTTCTTACTATCATTCTTACTATTTCCCCTATCCATAGCTTGTTTGAAAGCACCTATTTTAAGATTTTATCCATAGCAGCAAGGAAATGAACCATTTTATAAAATGATTTGGTAGACATGTACGAAAAATGTGGTAGCATAGAGAAGGTAGTGAACTATTTGAAAAAATGCCTCAAATAAATGTGGTCTCATGGTGATGGAATACCATGACAAACAAATATGTCATGGCATTCCATCACCATGAGACCACATTTATTTGAGTATTTTTTTCAAATAATTCATTGCATTCTCTATGGTATTATGTTGGGATGGGGTGGATGGTATAGAGTGGTCTTGGTTATGAGATGGAGGGCGATCATGACACAAAGAGGGAGGGGTGGGGAATGAACAAGTGGAATAAGAGGTGGAAGCTTCCATGGATTGGTAAATTAAGGATGAGGATAAGGACACTAAAAAGGATTTGGAGGGGAATTTTGGAAAAAGGCTTGGTTTCTATTCTTAAGGAAACAAGTAGTTTGAAAAAATTCCTCAAAGAAATGTGGTTTCATGGTGATGGAATGTCATTCCATCACCATGAGACCACATTTCTTTGAGGCATTTTTTCAAAAGTTACTCACTTCCTTGTCTATGCTATTGCTTACTATTATGCTTTGATATATTTTTTCCAAGCATCCATAGTTTGTTGGAAAGAACTTGTTTTAGGCTTTTAGCCATAGCAACAAGGAAGTGAACTATTTGATAAAATTATTTGGTAGACATGTAAGGAAAATGTGGTAGCATAGAAAAGGCGTTGAGCTATTTGAAAAATGCCTCAAAGAAATTGGGTCTCATGGTGATGGACATCACCATGAGACCACATTTATTTGAGGCATTTTTTTAAACAACTCATTTCCTTGTCTATGCTATTGTTTACTATTATTCTTTCATATATTTTTTCCAAGCATCCATAGCATAGACAAGGTAGTGAACTATTTGAAAAAATTCCTCAATAAAAATTGGTCTCATGGAATGCCATGATAAGCAAATATAATTGGCAGTTGCTCCTAGTTAAATTACTTATGCTATGTGAAGTAATTACATCACTGCTTATGTTGACTTTCTAAAAAATTATATTGTATTTAAAATTTTGTCATCTATCAACATCTAGTTATTAGTTATGCAATGTGAAGTAATGCTTCGAGTTTGAAAGATGCACAATGCAATGTAATCAACGATATGAATATAAACTACACAAATCTATTAAGTACAATTCATTATTTAAACTCTTTATTCTATTACCTACATGAAGGTTTATACTCCACTAGCACTAGGAGGTGTTCCCACGAAACCTCCAATATTCGCCTATTCAACATCCAAAATCAAATATTAGAATACCATTCATATAACAATGCTAGATTCACATGTAATATTTATAATTGTTTACTGGTTACATACCTTAGTGGTAGATGTAATGGAGTTAAAAATAGGTGGGGAGCCAATGTATCCAGTATCAACATTGTGACCCTAAAATTTTATTATAGTCATTAAACTAAATTAGTTAATATTGCATTTCAAAATTGAAATTAATAAATTAAGTTCAATGAACATGCTAACATGAAAAGAAAATTTGCAAAATGTGTTGAAGGGCTCTTCCTCAAACATCTTGATTGAAAGATTTGTGGACCTAGAATACGCATTTGCATATTTTAAAACCCTGTGTGAGAAGTGTCTCTCTAACATGGAGGCTAGGATTAATCAAACTAATGTGGGCATTAAGAAGATACTTCATGTTAGCCACAATTTAGTTAAGAAGAGTGTTGAATCTTTGGAGGTCCTCTTTCATAAGATAAGTGAACTAAGAGAAGATCAGCTTTACTTTGTTGAGCTGATGGAGAAGGATCAGTCCCTAAAAGGGAAAGGGAAGAAGGTCGGGAAAGATGAAGCAAAAGGCCCAAGTAAAAGGGCCAGGGGTAACTTGAGAAAGACCTTTGAAGAGGAGAAGAAAAAGCTGATGGACATGGTAGAGTTGCATCAAAACTAGGAAATTGAGGTGGAAAACACCTTGAAGAATATGATATAGTGTTCTTTTCTGTGTTGTTTTTTGTTACTACATTTTTGTTGTTGGTTCTCTATTTTTTGGATGTTGGTCTGCTAATGGATGTTGCTAATGTTTCAAATTTTTTAGAATTGAGCAATTTTTTATATTTTATGTTGTAAAGGGCTTTGGGTCCCTCCAGAACCTATTTTTCCCCTATAATCAAAAAATTTACTTGAGTATCGACGTTGAAAGCCTCATTCAAAATTCCATCTTCCATCACCATCTCCATAGTTGCAGATGGATCATGCACACCAGCCTCCTCACTTATTATGGGGTCATATGTACAGGCCAACCTGCAAACCTGACAAGAATGGGGTGGAACCTGAACTCTCCCCTAGATGGAATTGTATTGCAGGACTAGCACGTTGGATGATACTCTGGGTCAGAGAGATAATAGACTATAGAGTGTCCACCTCAACACTCTCCTTCACGATGGAAGGGATACAATCTACTCATGCGCCAACCTAGCAAGTGCTCATCTACCTTGCCATTGAGGATCATGATGTGCACTTGGTCTATCTTGTGTCGACCCTCCACGTCTCCCTTGAAGGTCCCTCATATCAAAATAGTTGGGGATTTTTTTGAGGATGAATTCACAATAGAGTTTCCTCAAAAAATATTGGGGGACCTCATTATTGGTGTATTGTGGATGGTCAAAAACCATCCACCACCTATCCCAAAAATTGTTTATAATCCCTTGGTGGTGGCACCAATGGATAAGAAACCTTTCGCTATTAAGGTCAAGAGTTTGATTTTCACGTGGGTCAGTGAATAATGAGCAAAAATCATATTTTATAATTTTTTCATCTTTTACTTCTTTATATGATAATTTATCTACATAAAAATTCCTACACTCCTGCCTCTTATATGCCAAACCATTTAATTGTTTGCTAATTATGTCTGCATGCATTAACATGGCTTGGAGTGATTTTACAAGTGTGCTTCTTTCCAAGGTTGAACTTACAGGATCATTCAACCTCACGATTAACTCCTCAATCCTTTTTTTTTGTTTTCTATTTGCCATTTTAAATTTTGCTAAGTACCAAGAGGATGTTGAGGAATTGTTGGGGGAGTTTGTTGTTGCAGTTGTTGAGGATTTTGTTCATGTGGTTGTTCATGAGAAGGAGAAGGATTTTGAGGTTGATTATCATCTCCTCCAAATTAAAGAAATGAACATCAAAAACAACCTAAACTTACCCATTTAACAACAAATTCACAAAAAAAAATAATAATCCTTACTTATTCGACCTCCCCGTCAACATAGCGGCATCCTAGTGATGAAATTGTAAAGATTTGATGAATAAATTGCAAGTTTTTGATGCTTCCAAAATGTGAGCGCACAATAATAGGGTTTGTTGGCCGTGGGAAAGAAAACACACATTGAAAATGAAATGAAATGGTTTTCTTTTTTTTAATAAGCTATAGTGCAATCGCATCGATGTGATTGAGCCTTAGGCTTTGTCACACCAAGCCATAACGTGCATTATAACATGCTCGATTATAGCCTTTTAGTTTTCTTAAAAAAAATTGGCCACTTTTTGGCCCCCAAACTTTTTGCACCCGCCCTATGTTGCATTGGATTATTATCAACTTGGTCTACATTATGATAATTAAATTTAATATTTAGTAAACTTTAGTTTTGGTTGTCATATTTTCTATCTATATGATCTTCATTCAAACTTGTATTAAGAGTGATTAACTCTCTCAATTTGAACCATGGTTTTTTTTTTAAGGATTCATCATGTGATTGTTGATACCAATTTTGTATTTGGGTTAGGTCAACATGGCACAACTATGTAGGTGTTGGCCTATAGTTAATAAATAATATAATATTTCATATAAACATGTTAGAAATATTATATATAAATGGATAGAAATGTGGTTGCATGTTGAAGTGGGAGTGGTTGAGGAGTAGGGAAAACTTTAAGAAACCCCCCCTTGACGAAGGCGTAAAATCCTAGCTAATCTTGTATACTTCTTGATAAAAATATTAATTTTAGTGGAAATTTTTTTTGCTTTTCGTGAAAAAAATAATGTCCATTGGCAAATATTTTCTAATCGCTAGAAGTTTGTGGAAAATCCTAACGAAATGCATATTTTTTAAAACCACCAAAAAATTTCCATTCGCGATTAAAATCTATTTTCAAACCAATAAAATATTTCGATTAGCGAATTAAACCTGTTTTCAAAGCAGAAAAAATAATTTTTTTGACAATTAAAACTTTTCAAACTAAAAAAAAAATTCATTGGCGAATTAAACCTATTTTCAAATGATTAAGAAAAAAGAATTAGAAAATTAAAAATAATATCAAACTAATAAAAAAAATGCAGTGGTGAAGTGTTAGTGCAAATTCACCAAAGTCGAGGTTTTGGTGCTTTTCCTAACCTTAGTTGCAAGTCTTTCTTGGTCATCTTTGTAGTCGGTGGGTCGTAGGTTTCAAAAAATTGAAACTTCAAACTTTGGTTCTAAGGTTCCAAGTTTTAGCGACCACACGACATTATGGACCATGACCATTCGATAAATTTTCGATGGACGGATGTAGTTGCATTCCGGAAGTATATCTCTCAAGCACTAGATTTGTGAATTGAAACCTCTAGAATTACACTAGAACCGTTAGATTTTCAGAAATACATGGTTGAGATTTTATTAATTATTTAGGTTTGTCAGTCATTGTGCTCTTGTTTACCATTTAAGATTGCCTAAGTCAAACCATATTTTATGACAAAGTCTTAAATACTAACTCTTTAATCCTAAGGGTTGAGTCTCGTCAACCTAGCAATGTCTCCATTGTAAATTATGCACGTGCATAAAGTTTTTTTTAAAAGAAGGATCGTTCGATAAATTTTTGTTGGATGGCTATAGTTGCATTCCGGAAGTAAATCCTTGAAGTACTAGACTTGTGAATTGAAACCTCCGGAATAACACTAGAATAGTTAGATTTTTAGAAATCAATGGATGAGATTTTATTAATTATTTAGGTTTGCCGGTCATCATGCTCTTGTAACCTTGTTTACCGTTTAATATTGCCTAAGTCAGACCAAAATATTTTATGACAAAGCCTTAAATATTAACTCTTTAATCATGAGGGTCGAGTCTCGTCAACCTAGTGATATCCCCATTTTAAATTATGCACATGCATAAAGTTTTTTTTAAAAGAGGTACCATTCGATGAATTTTTGATGGACGGATATAGATGCATTCTGGAAGTAAATCCTTGAAGCACTAGACTTGTGAACTAAAACCTCCAGAATAAAACTAGAACTATTAGATTTTCAGAGATCAATGGTTGAGATTTTATTAATTATTTAGGTCTATCAGTCATCGTGATCATGTTTACCATTTAATATTGCCTAAGTCAAAACAAAATATTTTATGACAAAGCCTTAAATCTTAACCCTTTCATCCTAAGGGTTGATTCTCATCAACCTAGCAGTGTCCCCATTTTAAAAACAACTTTATACTTTATTTGCATGTGCACTATGTAGCCATCTTGTCATATGTCGCGGGCATACCTTTCAAGAACTTGTTTATAAGGATCAAGTGTTGAAATAAATGTTAATTGTCACATCAATGATAGTGGTGAATTTAAAAATGATAAGTGTAATGTCATACTGACTGTGTTCATGCTAACTTTGATATATACTTCACCCACTTGATGTTCTTCATATCATTTATAATATATTTTGCTTTGATTTATTTCTTCTTTATTCTCAATTTAATTGATATATTATGGATTCTTCACGGCATGTCATTCTACCTAATTTTTTTTGGGAGAAAAGAAGGGACGATGCATATGACAGACGAAAGTTGGGTATGGTTTTAACAATTCCTTGTTTGTAGGTTAAGGATGCTATAAGAATAATTGTGGGTAGGGAATGGCTTCAGAACAACCCTCATGCTCTATATTCTGAGGTACCTTCTAATTTCTTGTCCAGTTGCATGAAAATTTTCCTCGATAAAGATTTGGTGAAGATGTTGGCAATATGTTATTTGTAGCCTTTCATTTACTCTATTTCTCATTGGAGTTGGCAATGGAGCATTACAATTTTGAAAATGGGTTAGCACCTTGTTGATGTCCCAATTAGACCCACAAAATGTAGGTAAGATAAAATTGAAAGTATCTCACCTCTCCTGAAAGAGACAATCAGTAATCAAACTAATCACCTCCCAAGGTCTTTGATATTGGTTCATAACGTTGTTGTTTCATGAAGTGGTCAATGTGGCTATAATATTCAAGGGGCCTGCTGGTTTTGAGCTTCTGGATTGTTGCAAGATCAAACATCTATCTAAACCTACTTTAACTAGGGGTTTTAAAGAAATAGAAAAAGATAGATCAAGGTTTTTAAACTGAAAAGAATGTTGATTCATTCAACTAATCAGACTTGTTACCTTCCAAGGAATTCCTAAACTAGAACTGTAGAATAAAATTAACCTGTAATTGATACAAAGTTTCATTCATTCATAGTGCAAACTTTAACATTAGATTGCAAATCATAATTCAAACAAAACATAAGATAAAATTTCATTCCTTGAAAGATTTTCAAATCAAATGATTAACCCAAAATGAATACCATTCTAGAGCATAATATAAAGAAGGTTTAAATTTGGCCGCTCCTACTGTCAATGAAATAGATAAACAGCATTTACAAATCTGGCAAGATCACTAGTATACAAAAACCCATGTCTTCAAATTATCTCCATCTATGCTAAGAAAATCTAGAAGATACATAATCTCCTCCTCCTGAACTACAAAAAAAATGTCTTACTTCAAAACCCTAACTTGCTTTTTCGATATCCCATCTTCTACCTTCTGAATCCTTCTTCACCCTTCTTTTTTAACTCGTCTAACCCTTCTAACTCTTTTCTAACCTATCTCTAAAACTTTCTAACTTTTCTAACAACCAAAAGATCTACAAAAGAGGCAAAAATGCCATATTTCTAAAACACGTCAAATGCGTCGGTGTAGTTTAGGATTTACAATAAGTCGGTTATAGAACACGTCGGCCCTAGAAGAATTTGAAACAAATTCAAACGTGCATTAAACGCAAGGGCACCAACCAGATTGGCCTAGGATCTCCCTCATGACTTGGATCAAAATGTGTGAAGAAGAGGCAAAGTGAAATGATGAGGAAGCATGACTTTCGATGCAGCTTTGCATTAACTGTGTCCCCCACTTCGCCCATATGTTGTTCCATTCTGGCCTTCGTCATCAAGACATCCTCTGCAAGCCATTCGCAAGTGGCATAGGTGAAACCCTAGCTTGCCATTCAATAGCATTAATATTATTCTTCAGGTCTACTCCATCGTATGGTCCCAGTCTCTCTTGTGGGATTGATATTCATTAAAGAATGCACTATAGGTCCCTGCATCATCCAATTGGTGCTCAGTTACTGTATCCCATGATGGCCTTAGTATTTCATAGCAGGGTGTTCATATTCGGATCTGAAACCTTGAACTAGACTAACATCATCTTGCCCCCAGGAATCCTATTCTTTTCATACAGCTTCATTCTTTCTTTCTGTTTCAGAGATGGATGATCCCTTTGTGTCCCTCTTAGCCTTTCTAGCCGCTACCTTGCCAAACTTAGCCTGCATCCATCAAATTTCAATGTGAGAATCCAATTATTGAAAACATTTCATCAAAGTGTTAGCTCAAAATCATGATAAAACCATTAAATTAGCCATTAAGCATCAACAGTGAGAAGCTCAAGATTTCAAGCTAGCCGGGGAAAACCAGCTTGGGAGGAATTTCAAAAAATTCTGAACCAGGAAGATTCTCCTGATGAGGCATCAATATCAACAATGGATCATCAAAATGAACACAAGAAGCATACAACAATGAAATTCATCAAGCTAAAGAAATATATGTTTAAGCATTCATTATTAGATTCATCAATTTTATCCAATTTCTTAAATTCCACAAAGTATAGCAAAGAATTCAGAAAAAATATGGTCATACTGGAATTCCACGAAGAGCACAAAACTCTGAACACTAGCACATTTCCAAGAAACTGAAGGAATCTGGGAAAATTTGACCGGGCAGGGAAATCCTGAGGTTGCCAGAAAACCTGAAAATCAACAATCCAACATGAACTTGCTCAAATTGACCGAAGGCCACAAATTTGAGGACCCTGGGCATGGAAATTGTTTAACATGAGCCTCCTACAGATCATCTTCAAATCTTAGGGTCAATCGAAAGCAGATCAAGATGAAATGGCGATGTCTTAGGCATGAACACACAAGGCAAGCCATGAAATGCCCAAATACACAGGAATTCAAACTCCAAGCAAGACCATAACATTTTAAAGCACCACAAGATTTACCATCTCAACTTAGGAGAATGCAAATGATAAAGCAAAATGGTATAAAGCCCCAAAAATTGACCAAATTTGGAAACCCGACGGCAAGACAGAAATCCAGAAAAATCCATCCCAGGCAGAATTCCATAAAGGACAGAAATCTCTGAACCGTAGTGTAAAATAGGCTGAACTAGATTTCAAGCGCAATCTGGGAAAATTCGAACAGGGCGAACAATCCCAAACTTCCTCAAAAACCTGAACAGTAACGCTGAAACTGGATTTTGAAAGAAAACTGGGAAAATCTAGACAGACCGGAAAATCTCGAACCAGGGTAAAAACCCGAACGTCACCCAAAACATAAGATTTTCAACATGCAACTTGGGGAAAACACTTGGGCAAGCAATATAAACATATTAAGTGCATGTGAAGGCAAAGCAAAACCTCAAAATCGAAGGGGGAAAAACACAAAGAGCGAAAGAAAAAGAGGGTCCCATTTTAATCAAATTCAAAATGGGGTGGTTATGCAAGGCATAAAAATTGGCAACTATGATGGAGAAATGGTTTAACCATTTTCAGGAAACTAAGGGATTCAATTACCTAGAACTCCTGGTTTATGGACATCACAATTCCAGTTAGGTCAGTCTTAGTAAACAAGGTTGAGCTAGAATCTCAAATGTAAATCAACATGGGCTACCCCTGAATCTATGTGTGTGCTTGATGGTACATCACCCTTTTACAAATTTTTCCTCATATTTTGAACAATTATGCACAAGATTTGAACTACATGAGTTGATTCCCTTTAACTGTCATGCAATGATATCCTGGACATTGCTCCACTGCTAGTCAAGCGTCCATAGCTCCGACGAAGATACCTCTAGTTTTCTCACAGCATTGCTCTACTGCCAGTCAGGCGTCCATAGCCCTGGTAGAGATACTGGAATCACCCATTTAGTATTTAGTTTTCTTTTCTTAGATAGTTCTCTTTTCCTCTTTTTTTTTTTCTTTTGAAGTTCCTTCCTTCAATTCCTTCTCAATATGTCAAATGTCCAACATCTATACTGGGTTGAAAACTACCATGGACCTCATAACAGCATATGAGGAATTGGACTTTTCACTCAAATCTTGCAACACCATCATCCTAAGACAAATATACCATTACAAAAGGAAATGTTTCTGATGATTTGTGACAAATTCAATCGTAGTTAGTGAAGATTGCTTACTTTACACCTTTTTCTCAATAAATTTCCACAACTCTCATTGACAATGGACATAAAACAATGAATTTAGGACAAAATCATGCAATCAGAAAACTTGAAAATATCTAAACCCACTTCTCTCCTAGTAACCAAAGTATACTTTAGATAACAACCCCCTTACTCAATTGAATAAAATGAAGGCCCCCACAAAAAAAAAATAAGGAAAAGACAAAACCAATGGAATAGCAAACTATTTACATATATACAACCCAACAAAATACCAGACCTTTTACGACCCAAAATAATGTTTGAGAAACTGTCCATTGACAGGCATTGGAACAGGTTCTCCTGTTAAACTACTCAGCCGGAAAGCATTTTCTCCTAGGATTTCAGCAATTTGATAGGGAGCCAACCAGAGCTTATCAAACTTCTGGTGATCACCCTTCTTTTCATTGGCTTTATCCCATAGTAAGACAAGGTCTGATATCCTGAAATCCTTGACTTTGGCTCTTCTGTCAAACCAACGTTTGACAACAGCTTGGTGCCTAAAGAATTGTTGCAAAGTAGCATCTCTCTGCTCTTCCAATTTCAACAAGCCAGCTAACCTTACTTCAATCCTATCATCACTAGAGTAAAATTCCTACATAAATTTTAGGACGGGTATTTGCAAGTGAATAGGGAACACAGGCTCTTGGCCATACACTAGCTTAAACGATGAAGTTTTCAATGCAGCCTTGATCCTAGTCCTATCCACCCATAACGCAAATCTTAATTAGGTGTGTCAGTCTCTAGGATTGTTCTCTAATAGTTTTTTATTACTCCTAGGAGATTCTTATGAGTTGATTCTGCAACTCCATTTCCTTGCAGATAATAGTTTGAAGAATACTTTAAAACAATACTATGATCATAAGCCCATGAAATGAACTCAGCAGAAGAAAAGGCAAGGCCATTGTCACATACCAGTGCAAAGGGTACTCCAAACCTGGTTGTGATGCATTCAGTAAGGAACTTGATTACTACCTCTGTTGTGCTATTCTTGCAAGGTATAGCTTGTGTCCATCTCATGCAGTAATTTGTGGCCATCAAAATGAATTTATGTCCTATAGAATAATTTGGGTTAATTACCCCAATAAAATCAAGTGCCCATTGGGCAAATAGCCTTACCTCATAAACAGGTTGTAATGGCATGGTTGGATGACACTCTCTTGATGCAGAAGTTTGACATATATGACATGTCCTTACATGTTGGTGGGCATCCTTAAACACACATGGCCAATAATAACCATATCTAAGGATCTGGTGTGCTGAAGAATCTGCAAAACCATGACCTATGCCATGTTTCCCATGAAATTCAGCAATTGTGTGCTTAGCTTCTTGTTGATCAAGGCATCGTAGATAAACCCCCTCAAAATTATTTTTGTATAACAATCCTCCTTTGAGAATATAATGGGAGATTTTCATTCTCAGTGCTCTCCTCTGAGTTGTATTCATTCCCTCTGGGCACTAATTATTGAGCATGAAATAAATAATATTGGCATACCAAGAGTCATTAGAAAAGGACTGTGTTGTGTACTGTTGGCAAGTAATGTTCTTACTAGCATCCACCATTGCTTTAGACAAGCCTTGACCTCAGACAAGTTTCATAGGGTGAATCTCTAGATCAAACTCCTACAAAATATCCATCCATTTCCCCCTTCATTCTCCCAACTCGCTCTGCATAAGTAGAGACTTCACAGCAACATCAAGAACCACAACAATGATTTGACTTTGAAGGATATAATGCCTGAAGTTCTTGACAGCTCTAACCAATGTAAAATCCTGTTTCTCAAGAGGTGGGTATTTGACTTCAGCATTCTTAAACAGAGAGCTCCTAAAGGCGATTGGCCTTTCATCCCCCTCCTCTCTTCGTTGTGTCAAGACAGCTGCACATGAGTGTTTAGAAGCAAAAGAATAAATATAAAATGGCTTCAAGTAGTCAAGACTGGTGAGGACTGGCACCTCCGAAATGGATTGCTTAACCTAAGAAAAATCAGCCTTTGCCTCATTACTCCATTCTATTCTAGCATCTTTCTTTATCATTTCATTCAAAGGTTTAACAATTTCTGCAAAGCCTGTAATAAAATTCCTCACAAATTTGATCTTTCCAAAGAAATATCTCATCTCCTTCTTACTTCTTGGCATCGTTAACTTCAGAATAGACTCAACTTGGTCTGGATCTATCGATATCCCTCTTTCCGAGATTGTGTCCCAAAAGTTTCCCTTCAGAAACTTCAAACACACACTTTTTAGGATTCAGAGAAACACCATATTGGATACATCTTTCAAGAACTTTATCCAAGTTTGCAACATGGTTTAGTCTATCTTTAGAAAATACTGTTAGGTCATCCATATAAATGATGATGCACTTACCAATCAAATCTTTGAACGCTGCGTCCATTGCACGTTGAAAGGTTGCTCCAGTGTTTATCAAACCAAATGGCATCCTCCTGTAAGAAAATGTTCCCCACTTAGTAGTGAAGGTTGTCTTCATTTTGTCTTCATAATTAACAATCACTTGATTGTACCTAGAATAACCATCTAGGAATGACATATTTAATACCCATTAGCAGTTTGCAAGACTTCGTCTAAAGAAGGGAATGGGTAGTTGTCTTTTTCTGAAGCTCTATTCAGATTCCTAAAATCTACACATAGCCTAATCTCCCCATTCTTTTTACGAACTGGGACCAAGTTAGCCACCCATGTTGAATGTCATACAGGGAAGATTATTCTTGCAGAAAGTAATTTATGAACTTCCTTAAAGATCAGTGGTTTAATCAGGGCATTAACAGGACGTTGTTTCTACCAAAATGGTCTAGCTTCAGCTTCAAAGGAATAGTATGAGTTATCACAGAAGTATCAAATGTTTGTAGATCTTCATACCCCCAAGCTATTGCAGCAATATCTTTCTTCAATGCCCTAAATATATCTTCTCTAATTGCTTCAGGGTAGGCTTTCCCTATGTAAACATTCCTTTCAGGGCCAGAGTCAACTAAGTTAATAGTTTCATATTCACCTCCTTTATCTTCGGTTGATACCTTTTCCTTAGCCCTTGGATCTGAATCAAAAATTATCTTTGAGGTCACCATTCCCTTGGGAATGCTATTACTTTTTAAGTTGAGGACACCTTCTGTATCGTAGTCTTCGGGGTTCCAGTCTCCTTGATCCTTGTCAGACTCATCGATGATTTGTCCTTCAAAAACATCTAAGCTTGCTAGAAAAGCAAGGATATGTCGATCATCGTCAAAGACTTGAAAGTTCCTGACATTATCAGGGATAGCCGGGGTGGATATCAATTCTACTAAGAATCTCTTGAGCTTGGAGCCTTGCATGGGCTCCAGGGTATTTATGACAACTAATGAATCAACTATTTGATTCTCCTCTCTAGAAATTAAACTAATCCCAAAAGCATCAAAGTCTTCAATCAGTTTCCACACCCGATTTCTATAAGCTGCCAACCTTTTATTGTGACATGTGTATTGGTTGCGTATTTTCTTGATAATCACTTATGAATCTCCTTTAACCATCAAGGCAGTAACTTTCTTCTGATGCACAAACATCAGTCCCTGAGCTAATGCTTCATATTCTGCTATATTGTTAGTGCACTCAAACTGTAACCTGTAAGAAGCAAAAAATGTTTTCCCTTTTGGGCTAGTTAACTCAATTCCAACACCACACCCTATTTTAGATTTGGATCCATCAAATGTGAGGGTCCATATTTGATTATGAGTTGAGGTTGATTTCTTTGAGCTTGTTGTGGGTGCTTGGATAAGTTTAACCATAGGTGGGGCCACTTGATATTTTGTATCAAATATTGGGAATGGGTGTTCAATAGGTTCATCAAGTGCAATATCCAATTCCCGCTCAGATATATCATGTAATCCTAAGATATCCTTTTGATAGTTATGTGTACCTTTGATTAACCCCTTGGGTTTTGGTATACTTGTGAGTGCAGGGGTATCAAGCAAACCCTGGGGTTGTTCAACATAACTATGTTGATCCGGTCTTATGACTGAAGTAAGTTCAGTTTGAGGAGGGACTTCCTCTAAAGGTATATTATCCCTAGTTAACATTATTGCATTTTTTGCTTCAAATGAGAAGTGACCTAGAATGGTCTCAAGGTGACTTGGGCTAGTTTCTTCAGTTTGGAAAACATGATTTAGAACATTGATGCAGGGTTGGCAGGTCAATTCTGAATGATTTTGGTAGTGCACCTTGCACTAATTTGGGAGTAGAAGACTCCACAAATCGATATCTTCCCCTAAGACTAGCTGATCCTGTTATAGCTTCTTGATCAATACCTGCTAGTTTACACTAATCATGGGATCAAGGAATTCTTGCATTCACAAATCATTAGAATCAAGAACTGAAAAAGTCAAAATTTCCTCTCTTTTATAAACCCCTATCTCAGTTTCAAAATAAGCTACCTCGTTGGGACAGTCATACTCAGTGATGATATGTTTGAGATGAGTTTCACTCTCAATCCTAATCTACATAGGTATTCCCCCCCATGGTAGCCACATATGTGAAAATTTGAGGTAGAGATATCCCCCTATACTCTTCATTAGATCTCTACTCAAAACAATACCGTAAGTCTTAGGAATGTCTGCTACCTGAATATCCATATTGGTTTAAATCCTAGGGTCAGAACCTACTTGTACATGTATATTTCTCAATTATCCAACTACGTTAACCTCTATTTTATCAAGTTGGATGACCTTCTTGTTCATTTGGAAAGGATTCAATCCCAATTTCTTGCATACATAAAATGGCATCAAATTGCCAGAAGCCCCTGAATCTAGTAGACAATTGTGCAAATTCTTCCCACAAATTCTCAAACTTAAAAGAAATGGTGGGGTCCCTGCCTTGTTTCTGAACAAAGTTGCATTCATGTTCGCAGTGGGTGTCACCTTGGTTTTCCCTTTTGATTTATTAGCTTCTTCCAAAGCTTTCAGCACTATATCTCATTAGGAAGGGCGCCATTTTAGGATGTCAAAGTATGATAAAGAGGTTTTTTGTTTCTACATCTCAAAAACAATATCAAATTTTGTGTTATAACTTGCATTATATTTGAAAACACCAGATGAATTACCTTTGATAGGGAAGTCAGGTGGACCCTTCGGTGGAGGAGGGTTGTTATCAGCACTCTGATTCGGAGGCACCATGTGGTTAGGTGGTGTTGATGTAGTGAATGGACCCTTATTCTGGTTTCTTAGGAAGTGTTCTCCCTTTTTCTGAAAGGCTTGGGCATCATACATATCTTCCTCTAGTTCATTCTCATTCTGCATTGGTAATGAAGGTACTTCTTCAAAGAGGTCATAGGCCATTGTTGTATCCACTGAGCCACCTCATTTATTTGAATTCCCTTGGAACATTTGGGCATCTGCCTGTGCCATCTTCACAACCTTCTCCATTTCAGGACAGTTCACCTTGGAATGAGTTGCAATATCTTGCAGCCTGCACCAATTAGTCATAAAATTGAGGTCAACTACATTTGCAGTATGTGGCCTATCCTCATTAGCTTGATAATTGTGAGAAACCCCACCATTATTTGGCCCTATGTTCCATTGTCTGCTGTTATTAGGCCTCTGGTTATATCCTCTATTCTGATTTTGATAGCCTTGGTTAGGGAAGTTTTGGCCTTGATAATTCCTCTGGCTATGATTGTTGTTGTTCTGATAATTACCCTGATTATTATTTTTTTGATTAGGGTAATTACCTTGGTTCTAAGAGGGGTTTAGTTTAAGCTGAGCCATGTCATTTGTGACTTGAGACAGAGTTTTCTTTAGCTTATCCACCTCATTTGTGAGTTGAATTGTCCTTTCACTCTCAACATTCTTAGCAACAGGTGGCTGACCGACAAGATTTGGTATTCCAGCTTGATTATGATGACCATGTGGACTGTGATGAACCTGTGATTGTTGAGAGAAGTCAAGAGCTCCATTGGCAAAGAATGGAACATGAGATTGAGTCTGCAACTCAGACATAGGTCCATAACGGGAAGGAGACATCCCTGGGACAATATTGAATAAAGGGGTTGGATTAGGCATCTGATACCCCATAGAAGGAAAACCTCCTCCCAAGTTCCCTTGTTGAGAGCTAGTTTGATGTTGCAGCTTGATGGCTAGATGATAAACTTTAGACAGAGAATCAATATCTGTTGGTTGATAAGTCCTTTGTAGGAACAAGCCAAGCAAAGGGTCTATAACTCTAAAATATTCTTGAATGGCACTATTCTCAGCAACTAGATAGGGGTCCTACAATCTCCTATACATTTGTTGAAACCTTGTATTAAACAAGGGCATTGATTCACATGGCTCCTTCCTAAAGGTAGCAAATTGATGGAACAAAATGGCTAGATCAACATAAACTCTGAACTGATTGATGAAAGCATTCTCCAGATCTATCTAGCTCAGAATAGAACCTTGTGGAAGATTTAGGTACCAATTGTACGCCATATCCCCTAAGGAATAAGGAAACAACTTACAAACCACATCATGATGAGCTATCCGAGATCTAGTACAAGCATCCTTAAAAGCTTGTATGTGCTCCTCAGCACTCCTTGATTCGCTATGAATGTATTTGGGACATAATCTCTCAAGATTCTTAGGCATATCATGAAAGCCTCCAAGAATAGTCCCCAATGGAGAGGGATTATTAACAAAAAATTCCATCGGTGGCGGTGGTGGAGGTTGAGCTAGCTGTTGGATGGGCTGAACCAGCTGTAATGGCAATTGAGGTGGATTTGGTGGTGGATTCACGGGTATCAACTGGGGTATTGGTGAAAAGCCTGGTGGAGTGAGTGGAGCTGACAAGGGTGGTAGAATCTTGTGTCTCGTTAGGGTCTTGAGTTCTATCAAAGGTGGTGGGTTTTCAATTGATCGAAGAACTCTATGGGACCTCTCTAGTGAGAAATACCCAATGTTATCCAGTTTGATATTCTAGCCCTCCTTCTAGCAATAGTTTCGTGTTGATGTGCCAATTTGACCTACAACATGCACGTAAGATAAAAGTGAAAGTATCTCACCTCTCCTGAAAGAGACAATCATCAATCAAACTAATCACCTCCCAAGGTCTTTGATGTTGGTTCATAACATTGTTGTTTCATGAAGTGGTCAATATGGTTTTAATATTCAAGGGGCTTGCTAGTTTTGAGCTTTTGGATTGTTGCAAGATAAAACATCTATCTAAACCTACTTTAACTAGGGGTTTTAAAGAAATAGAAATAGATAGATCAAGGTTTTTAAACTGAAAATAATGTTGATTCATTCAACTAATCAGACTTGTTACCTTCCAAGGAATTCCTAAACTAGAACTGTAGAATAAAATTAACCTATAATTGATACAAAGTTTCATTCATTCATAGTGCAAACTTTAACAGTATATTTCAAATCATCATTCAAACAAAACATAAGATAAAATTTCATTCCTTGAAATATTTTCAAATCAAATGATTAACCCAAAATGAATACCATTCTAGAGCATAATATAAAGAAGGTTTAAATCTGGCCGCTCCTACTATCAATGAAACAGATAAGCAGCATTTACAAATCTGGCAAGATCACTAGTGTACAAAAACTCATGTCTTCAAATTATCTCCATCTATGCTAAGAAAATCTAGAAGATACATAATCTCCTCCTCCTAAACTGCAAAAAAAATGTCTAACTTACTTCAAAACCCTAACTTGCTTTTTCAATATCCCATCCTCTACCTCTGAATCCTTCTTCACCCTTCTTTTTTAACTCGTCTAACCCTTCTAACTCTTTTCTAACCTATCTCTAAAACTTTCTAACTTGTTTAACAACCAAAAGATCTCCTACAAAAGAGGAAAAAATGCCATATTTATAAAACACCTCAGATGCGTCAGTGCAGTTTAGGGTTTACAATAAGTCGATTATAGAACACGTCAGCCCTAGAAGAATTTGAAACAAATTCAAATTTGCAGTAAATGCAAGGGCACTGACCAAATCAGCCTGGGATCTCCCTCATGACTCAAATCAAAACGCATGAAGAAGAGGCAAATCGAAACGATGAGGAAGCATGACTTTCGATGCAGCTTTGCATTAACTGTGTCCCCCACTTTGCCCATACCTTGTTCCATTCCGGCCTTCATCATCAAGACATCCTCTGCAAGCCATTCACAAGTGGCATAGGTGAAACCCTAGCTCACCATTCAATAGCATTAATATTATTCTTCAGGTCTACTCCATCATATGGTCCTAGTCTCTCTTATGGGATTGATATTCATTAAAGACTGCATTGTAGATCACTACATCATCCAGTTGGGGCTCAGTTACTATATCCCATGATGACCTTAGTCTTTCGCAACAGAGTGTTCATATTCGGATCTAAAACCTCGAACCAGACTGACGTCATCCTGCCCCCAGGAATCCTATTCTTTTTGTACAACTTCATTCTTTCTTTCTACTTCAGAGATGAATGATCCCTTTGTGTCCCTCTTAGCCTTTCTAGCCGCTACCTTTCCAAACTCAGCCTACATCCATCAAATTTCAATGTGAGAATCCAATTATTGACAACATTTCATCAAAGTGTTAGCTCAAAATCATGATAAAACCATTAAATTAGCCATTAAGTGTCAACATTGAGAAGCTTGGGATTTCAAGCTAACCGGGGAAAACCAGCTTGGGAGGAATTTTGAAAAATTCTGAACCAGGTGGATTCTCCCGATGAGGCATCAATATCAACAATGGATCATCAAAATGAACACAAGCAGCATACAACAGTGAAATTCATCAAGCTAAAGCAAGATATGTTTAAGCATTCATCATTAGATTCATCAATTTTATCCAATTTCTTAAATTCCACAAAGCATAGTAAAGAATTCAGAAAAAATCCAGCCAGTCTAGAATTTTGCAAAGAGTGCAACACTCTGAACACCAGCACATTCTTGGGAAACTGAAGGAATTTGGGAAAATTTGACCAGGCAGGAAAATCTTGAGGTTGCTAGAAAACCCGAAAATCGACAATCCAACACGAACTCGCTCAAATTGACCGAAGGTCACAAATTTGAGGACCCTAGGCATGAAAATCATTTAACATGAGCCTCCTATAGATCATCTTCGAATCCTAGGATCAATCAAAAGTATATCAAGATGAAATGGCGATGCCTTAGGCATGAAACCATAGATTTTAACCGTGAACACATAGGGCAAGCCATGAATGCACAAACACATAGGAATTCAAACTCCAAGCAAGACCATAACATTTTAAAGCACAACAAGATTGACCATCTCAACTCAGGATTACATAAATAATAAATAAAAATGGTATAAAGCCCAAACTTTTTCCAAAACATAAGATTTTCAAAATTTAACTTGGGGAAAACACTTGGGAAAGCAAGATAAACATATTAAGCACATGCCAAGGCAAAGCAAAACCTCAAAATCGAAGGGGGCAAAACACAAAGAGTGAAAGCAAAAGAGGGTCCCATTTTAATCAAACTCAAAATGGGGTGGTTATGCAAGGCATAACACACCTGTTGGTGGAATCTTCAGGAAAGTTGAATTGCATGCTTCTACAATGCAGGCTCTTGCCCTGGTTAATATGAGATGGGGTCTGCTATGTGATATGAAAACTGAATCATTAAAGAGTCTTGAGTTTTGGAGGAAGGTTTTGGGTGATTCTCTTTTCTTCTCTTATGTTAATTTGTTAAATTCAATTCACATTCTACTCAAACAACTGGTTGATGGTTTCAGCTAATGTTACAAAAAAAATTAGTAATGAATTGTGTGATGTGTCACATGTCTATATTTTATTTTATAGCATAACAGTTAGATTATAATATGTACTTTATGAGTGGATTTTTGTCACAGTTAGTGGCTTTTGGCCACACTGGTTATGTACTATGTACTTCATTATTTAGTAGTAGCTACTTAAATTAAAATGATTTTCATGGATCCATTCCTGTAAATCCCTTTTTCTTTTATCAATATAAAAATGTTAAATGTGGCTTTTAAAACTAATAGTAATTACCAACATATAGTTTTGATCATAAGTGAGAAAAATTTATTGTGACTTATTAGTGTACATTGATAATGATTAAGGTAAAATGAGACATTTAATTCTCTCTTTTCGATGCATCGAGGTACTCTACCTTTCATTTATTTTATTGAAATTCTCAATTTGGTTGTGGTACTAGGAGGCGGTGCGGATTAATGCCATATGAATAGCCACAGTCATTGATTGGATAGTTTTATATTGAAAACTACATGATGTATTATAGAATCATAGATGATGATGCCAATAATCCAATGATTTTGACAATCGACAACTTGCATGGCACTATCGATTTTGACAATTGACAGCTTGTCAACTTGAGGTACAGTTTGCATGTAGCTAGCTTGAGGTACTGATTATGTTGGATTTTTGGTTTCCATGAATCACGATTATTACTAGTCAGTATTAACTATACACAACCTCACACATGTGTGAGGTGTACAAGGGACCAGGCTGGTAGTGGCACTTTTTGTAGAACTTTTGGCCCATAAATAAGGATAGTGTGCACAACTCAAATCATTCATTGAATTGTCATAAGGGTATTCATTTTGTAGGGTTAATAACTTAATAAGGATTCAGGAAGAAGATGATGTAGTATTACTGGGGATGCTCTAAATTCTCCTGCATCCAGTTATGTAGTTACAAAGTAAAAGAACAATTTACTTCAAGTTCAGAATGGGTGGAATTGGAAAGAAGTTGATTTGGTTCACCTGACTTCTAAGACAGGTTTTGTACCAGGATGAGGAGCTCTGATGGAGATAAGTGATATCCTAGTGCATGGAAGCTGCAAGTAGAAGATGGGAACAATTTTACTACCCCTCATCATCTACATGGTTGCCTAGGCAATTCCCATTCATTTATTTTTAGTGCTCATCTTCTGCATTGGAGCAGTTTTACTACCCCTCATTGTCTGCATGGTTGGCCACGAGAGTCTCTTGCATTTATTTTAATACACCATGGCCTACCAAGAAATCCTCATGCATTTATTTTTAGTGCTCATCTTCTACATGGGAGCAATTTTACAACCCCTCATCTTCTATAGGAGTCCAATTCTGAAAGGGGCTAAGTACATTTTCTTTCTTCACAGCTCCTAGTTCCCCAGCATGATTCCCCAAGCAAGCCTCATGCATTTATTTTCAGAGCCCATGGTTGACCCAGTAATTCCCATGTGTTTATTTTCAGAGCTCATGGTTGACCTAGAAAGTCCCATTTACATTTTCACTAGCAGTCTAGCAAAAGCTTGGCACTTGTGCCTACATTTGTATTTGTACTATGTAATAATGTGACATTGTAATTCAATTGTAATAAAATAAATGGTTGTGCTATTAATGTGAAATTGTAATTCATTTTATTAATTCCTTTGCAATTTAAGTGTTATTAATGGTTGTGCAATGTGCTAGTAATGTGACATTGTAATTCATTTTATTAAGGCCTTTCCAACGTTAAGTTTTCAGCCCCTTGGCCTTGATGTCAATCCTAGCACATTAAAATTTAAACTTTAAAGAAAATTTTAAACACATGTTTTATGTTTATTATTTATGGTTGTAGTTGCATTCCAGACTGAAATACACAGAGCTCTAGGCTTGTGAACTTAAACCTCTGAAATCATTCTATAACCGTTAGATTAACAAAGATCAACGGTTTAGAATTTGTTGTCAATGCAAGAGTAAATCATTAATGGATTGTTTTAAATGTTGTACTACCTAATTGTGTTATGTGTATTATGTAAGTAACGAGGATACATTTCGGTGTCATTCACTTTAATATTCAAAAAAATAGCACTTTCTATTGCTAAGTGATTTTATTTTGAAGTTAGAGGGTCAACACATAGGGAGATAATTTCATTCTTCAGTTTTCTCATTGCAGTGCACCACCCTATTCTAGGTTCCACAGTTATACTTCCATCAAAGCCATTCTAGTAACCCAAATTCAAGTTTCAACCCAGTTTCAACTTCAAGAATCAAAATTTAAAATTTGGGTAAGTTAAAGAATTCATGTGGCTACATTTCATTGTTTGACATTTCTTAAAATCTTATTTTGTCAAACTTTGAAGTTTAGGTTTAGGGTTAAGAGGCTTAAGAATTAAGAAATATCAAGGACTAATAGGGAATTCAAAAATTTCACATTGTTGATTGTATCAGTATGTCTACCACCAGTAGTAGTACGACTAGAGCAATGTCAGATAAAAAAATACATTATGCAAAATTGCTTAAAACCCCAGGTTTCACTGATGAATACCATGATATTTATTATCCTGAATCCTATGGTAGGCGTACCTCAGAACTTATATTTTCATCTCAGAATAAGGCTTCAAATCAAATGCAAGTTAATAGTTTCAGTGCACTATGGGTAAGTGGATTAGGGTGCAAGATATTACATGAGGTTTTCCCTTGCCTAGAATTTATCATGGTCTGTGCCCTAAATTATGATGATAACAAAAGAGCAATTGTTAATAAAGATATCAAAGAAGAATTTGTATCCATTAATGCAAAAGAACTTGGAAAAGTGTTGGCCTTAGGGTTTACAACCGAAGAATTTGGAAATGTACACATTGACCTAGAAAAGCTTGCTATTGATTATAAAGTAGTGGATGAAAAGGAGAAAAATTATTTCTTAAATAGAATAGTTCAGGATAGAAACAAATTGAAAGGTGATCATAAGCCTCCTTATGATTTGGATATTTTTAGACCATGGGCTCAGGATACTATTTCCATGCTAGCATTTTTCCTTGGACTGGATGCAATTTGGAAGTGGGTGCAAGCCTCTTTGAAATGGTATATAATATCCATTATCATGTTCCACATGTCAACTATAACTTTATTGGGCACATTGTAGAATCCATGCATAAACAATTTTTAATGATTAAAGGAGGTTCCACCAAGACATTTAGGTTCACATCCTACTTGTGCTATCTTTTTCTATTCAAATTTAGAGGAATGTTTCGGACCAACAAGCTTCAAATTTAGCCCTATAGTAATGCTAAGGAAAAGAAAATGGCTCCACTTGTAGTATATGAATGGACCACTATGATAAGGATGCATGGTTCTTGAAAGAACTACAGTCATTTTGTAGACTACTTTTTGGCTCCATTGCATCAAGCAATTACAAATACTCCAATGCCTAGATTGCCTATGTCATGTAGAAACTGTATTCAACTAGGAAAAGAAATACAATTGGTTGATTGGTACTTAATGGAAGAATATGTTGTGCTAAGTTTTATGGATCAAAAGTACAGCCATACAAACTTTCAATACATGTGACAGAAAGGGTTTTTTCTTTGGAATATGTAAGGCAGATGTAGAGTAATGATGAAAGACACTTTAGCAGTCAAGGGAAGAAGACCTCATTTCCTTCTTTACCTTTTTCATGTGGAGGGACCACATTCAAGAGAAAAGCATTTAGTGTGGCACATGATCTTTTGAATTTTTTTGATTTTGATGATATTTGTCACGGGAAGTATGGTTCATGAAACACCATTAAATCAATGATTGTGCTCAATAAGAATGTTGGAAGTAGAATTCAACATCAAAGTAAACCCTTGCTTGAAAACTTGAGAAACTAGGATTCTTAGGATGAGATCAAAGTAGCAATGGATAAAAGTGTTGCTCAGAATGGTATTTCTTTTGAACAATTGTTAGCAGAAATTATGGCATTGCATTGAAAGACAATTAGGAGGTACAACAAATTTTATGAAAAAGTGTCATAAACCATCTAGTAGAGTAAAAATGCCAAATTCTCTAGTGAAGGAAGTTATAGAAAATAATTGGTCACAATCAAAAATTACTACCTTTTGGTCTGAGGAAGGAGCTAGGTGATCCAAGAGCTCTTACAGAGAATGGAGATAATGAAGAAGATCTTGAGTTTAGCAAATTATGGAATATAGAGCATCTGGATGAACGATAAGATGAAGAAAGTGATGATGAATCTAATGATGATAGGGAAGAATAAATCCATGTCAATTTAAAACTTGGTTTAAGTGAGGCCACAAAAGAAGCATTTACTACCAGAGCAGCCATGGCTAAAAAAATGGGTTATGAAGGTGGTCCTTTGGGGTCCCAAAGACAAGGCCCTTGGATGGTAACAGATGTAGAGTATAGAAAACTAGTTGATAAATATATCCTTGGGGTTGGAGGTGAAAAATTAGACCTAGGGCATACAAGTCAATTTGTTAGAGCTTCAAGTTCAAATCCCCATCCTCATGGTTAGACACAATCACAACTAGGACATGCCCATGGTGGAGGGCTTAGTGCAACTGGCACTTCCTATGGTGGAAATGGTATGGGTATTAGTACTAGTAGTGGTCAACATGTGCTACAACAACAAATTACACACAAGATGACAACAACACAATATAACACAGAAACCCCAGGTGATCAAGGCATAAGAAGAGGCACATAATTTTGAAAAATCCAACTCCAAATCAAACTACCAGTAGATCCACCACAAAGGAGTTATTTCCAGGAACTCCCCCAATGCCAGTTAGTCTGGCTATGACATCATTAGCAACTGCAAGTAGTCCTATTCCTTCCCCATTTAAGCATTCCATTTTTCCTGCATCCTCGGGTTTTGATTACATTGAAGAGTTTAAAAAGAAATCAGAATTGAATAAAAAAGAAAAAAAGCAATTGGTGGAGAGTGTGTCTGCTCTAACTTCAAAGCCTACAACAATCATGGTGTTACCCATATTTGAAACAAGTAAAGAAATCATGGAGTATACATTTCTAGTTCCCACAGTTCAAAACAAACCAGCAAATCAGATGGATCCATCTGAATTTGAGGTGAACAATTTTCAATTGGAATTTTTTGGACTCAGAAATACTAACAAAATTAATGTATCAAAGAAGAACAGTGAATTGGTGTACACATCATTGCTAAAGAAAGATAGAGAGAAAAAAAGTTGTAGACTCAAATTCAAAAGTTATAGGCAGACCTAGCAAAGAGGAAAGCAGCAGATAACAAGAGCAATGAATTAGAAAAAAGAATTAAAAAAATTTCCTCTACACCAACAAGCGAAGAGGATAAGCAGAATGAGACTGTAGTGAATGAAGTGAAGCAAAGGCTAGATGAGAGAACCAAGAAATATGATGAGGAAAAATCCACTTCATAAAAATTAAGACTAAGCATTGCAAATGGAAATTCGGAATGCAAACAAAAATTAGAGAAGGAGAGAAAAAGAAATGAAAGATTGGAGGCAGAGATGATGGAAGAAAAAATTGAAATTAAGTCATGTCAAAATAAGTTATCTACATTTTGTAGAGAAACAATGAGGCATATGAAACAAAATATCTGGGATGAAATAATGCAAGGGATTGATCATTTGTGTGACATGTTTCAATTGATTGATGCTATCAGACAACATCATAATAAGCTCAACAAATATTGAATGGACAACAAAAATATGTTGGCATTAGAGAAATCAGAAAATCAAATTCAACAAACAATCTACAAAGCTAGTGACAATGTTTTGAAATCAAAAGGGATTACTAATTGCCTTGCTACATCAATGACGTTGTCATCTATCATTGAAAAGTGTTTGAGAATGTGTGAAACAAAGGAATATTTGCATTTGGATGCAGACAAGTTGAAGAACATGGATGAAAAGGTAAGGAACTTCACAGAGCTTGGTTTTCTAGAGGCTTTTGACACAAATGAGCAATTCATTAGAAAGAATGATTTCAGAAAGAAGATGGAGGATGCAAGGAAGATTGTTTTGGACCAATTTCTTCAAAACCTAGATGTGGTGACCTGTTTGGATTCCACCAAACCATTGCTAACCCTAAATGAAAAATTGACTAAAGAATCCAAGACAGGTTCCAATTTGAATCATGAATTGTTAACAAATCTTCAAGTCAAATAGCATCAGTTAGAAAAAATGACAATTCCAACACCTAAAGAGTGGAAGTTGCTAGAAAAGGTGATGCAGTGATTTAATTTTTGATAATATGAGTTTCCAAGTTCCAACTCAGCTCTGTGCAGAGTTTTCTTTGAGCAAGGTTTTGCATTTTTAATGCCTTTCTATTCCTTCATGTAGTAATCAATTTAAAAGCTCAAATTCAGACTTCAGTATTGTGTTGATGTTCAATTATTTGTATTATTTATTAAATCATTTGAAGAAAAAGTCTGGTAGTGGTTTCAACTTCTAGATACACTTTAAACAATTTTTTATGTTCATTGTTGTATATGCTACTAATACTATTGTTAATATGTTATTAATCTTATAAGCATTGAGTTGAGTGATGAATCGCTAAGTACATGCTCAAGTTTTACTTCTAACACAATTAAAATATGAACTATAAGGTGATTTTAATTCCAGGCATCCATAATCTTAGTGAAATTGCATTACAATTCACACATCAATACTCAATCTCCATGACTACTTAGCAAATCCACTAAACATTTATATGAATTCATGCTTTAACCAAGGTACTTTAACTAGTTCATTAAACCAAAGCTAGAATTAAAACATACATCAATGAATATTGCATAATATTAATGACAAAGAGGATTAATGAAAGATCATTGATCAGATTTCATTAATAATTAATGTAAAATGTTATAGCTAGAGAGACAATAGACTCAAAATAAGGGAGAAAAACAAGCTTAGTCACTAGTCCTCAGAGTTTTATAACCTTGTCACGGATTTCTAAATTTTCATAACTTCCTGATTCCACAACTTAGTTGATCATTCAATTTGTTGAGTTGCAAGTCTTTCTTGGTCATCTTTCTAGTCAGTGGGTTGGAGGTTTCAAAAACTTTGAAACTTCAAACTTTGGTTCTAAGGTTCCAAGTTTCATTGACCATGTGACATTATGGACTTATCTTTCCTTTCAAAGGAATCGTAATCTAACACCTCATTGAATGCTATGTACGGACTAATATAAAATATAAAATGTAAAATATCACAATTTCATGGAATACAACATTAAATATCATCAACTACAGTTTGACTTTGGAATATGATTCATGAAGTGCAATATAAAATAAAATATCATGAAGTGTAATGATTCACAATTTCATTGAATACAATATAAAATATCATCAACTACAGTATCGAATAATGGAAACTAATCCATGAAGTGTAATATAAATACCTAAAAGCTTCTAATTATCTTCCATTTCCCAAATGGAGTCAGGGTCCTCAAACTGGAATTCATCATCAGATAAAGTAAAAGAGTCATCTTGAATTTGATTCCAAGTCTGCTCTTCATTTTCTTTGGCCTGTGTCTCAAAATCAACATTCATTGTGTGATTTGTGTCAATTTCATCTGTCCTAGTCATATTGCCACTGCCAGCAGTACCAACATTTGGAATTGGAGTGTTGCACAACCTAGTCCTTCTTCTTTCACATGTGGACCTCCAGATTGCGAGTGCCCTTTCAAAAGGAAAATTAAAGACATGATACATAGTTCCTTTCAACCTCAAGAAATTTTCCAAATTCTTGTCTAGTTTGTTTCTTAACTTTGATTTCAAAAACCCCAATGTACTGAAAACTCTCTTATCCTCCACCGACCCCAATATCATTGTTTGACATAAATCAGCAAGTTTGAAATATTTTGATATCAAACCATTCAATATTTCACTTTGACCTAAGTTTTTCCAAACATTTTTTATTGTTCCTACTTCAAAGACCTTCTCCTTCCCCATGGATTTATACTGGTCCATCATAATTGTTGCAAATCTCCTAGATTGTTTTCTAATCTTAGCTTCATTTAAAATTCCTTCTATTTTCTGCTCATCATATGTTACATTTTTCGAAAATTGATAGATCAAGATATTTACTTGATCATGAAAATATTTTGGGTTCTCTCGGTTTGACCAAAATTGAGGATACACAATACCCATGTCTTCAAGTATTTCATGCTAAGGGAATCTTTCACGTATCTTTGAGGAAAGATATTTTGCAATTTCCTTATAATTATCACCAATAGATTTAACAATGCCTTTAAAATCTTCCTCCTTAATAGCTACTTCTCTACTAGAGTGCCTAGCTATCTTACAATGGTACATTGGTATCTCATATCCATGTATACAGATACTTAAGTGTTTTCCTTCATTAAACTATAAATAATTATAAGGATTATTCAAATCAGTAAATTTTTTCCACATGAAATAATTAGGGCCATCTTGTGTTAGCTCTAGATATAGATGATTGAGGGCCAAGCATGTATGTTTACATAGATTAGCATATTCATTAATATACATAGTTATGTCTTGGGATTTCTCCACAAGATTGTTCATCTCATCCAGCATGGGGAGAAGACTAGCTAAAGTCAAGAGTGTCTTTATATCGCTTAACCTACATAATAGGTAAGGAACTTTGTCTACTATGTTGTGATTCCCATACATCACTCCAGTCAAGGATTGATATTCTGAAAGAACTCGTTACGCTAGTCCATGCAGGGAGATCCATCTGGTATCAACATCCTTGAGAAGCTTGTTTCCTGGTGTTATTCCCTCAGCAAAATTTTGAAATTCTGTAAAACGTTTGGGACTTCGGTAGAAGTATGCGTGGATCTCGTAGACTAAATTTTCAACTTTTGATACTATAGGAAACTTACTCACAAATTTGAATGCTAAATCATTTTGTGGGCCATGCAATGAATGCCAAGCATGTATGGTGCACAAGTAGTTTGTAACTTTGTGCAAACACTAGTCATTTGACCTTGCATCACTGTAGCTCCATCAGCTCCTACACACACCAACTTTTTGGCAATTGTCAACTCATCCATACCTGCAATTTCATTCAAAGATTTCTTAACTAGTTCAAATATATTTTTCGATGTTGAATTGTCCTTCATTTTACGAACACAAAGAAGATGATCTTGGTGAACATGTTGTTCTATAGTATACAAATGCATACAGACCCAAGAAGTATTGTCTACCACAGTAACTTCATCTAAAGATAATGCAATGAAATTTGACTCTTTTACTTTATCCTTTAAATCTTCCTTTTCAACTGCAGCAAGACAATTTTCCCATTCCCATCCAACATTTATTGACCAATGTGACAAGGGATAGTGAGGAACATTCAAAAAAGATAATAAACCAAAATATTCTAGGTAGTCTGTCATAGCACACCCTCTAGACAAAATATGAAAAACAACACTCATTTGAATAGTTTTTGACATATTTTCTTCTTCCATTGCTTTTCCAAATTGAGCCTCACGTGTACCTTTACATGCAACAATGTTCGACATTATTTTTTCATGCTCTTCATAATCCATGGCATTCCTAACATGAAGACATTCTTCCATTCATTTCCATCATACGAATGATTGTTCCTTTTCATCTATGATTTTTTTTCATAAACTTTACCGATATGCTTTTCTATAGTGTCAATATTTAGCTGCAACGTCTTGGCTCTTCCACATTTCCAACTACAAATCCTACATTTGGCCAATGTTTCCTTTTCAATATCATTTGCATTACCAATCCCCACTGGTACCATTAATGGGTACTTTGACAACCAACCAAGTTGAAAATTCCTTGTCATTTCCCTCTCGTGCCCCTTTTTTGATTTGCTTCTTCTTTTCTTGCTACCAACATCATCATCCTCATCCAAGTCAATTATCTCATTCTGGCTAACTAGGCCCATGGTATCCCTTGGAACATCTTATGCGGTATTTCCATCCTAATTTGATACATTTTGATTTAAATTAATGACAATCTCAACTTGACCTTTTGGTGGCGTTGAGGTATTGTGAATGCTACCAATATTTGGTGGAAGAGTTGATGATGTAGCTCCATCTTGACCTGATGGATCAGAAGCTTTGGCAATTCCAAAGTAAGACTATATGGTATGTCTAATTTTTTGGAATTTTGATGGTCTCCTAGTCTCTTCACCACCCTAAGGAGTGGCAGGAGTCTCTTGACCACCCTAAGGAGCCTGAGGAGCGACAGGAGTCTCTTCACCACCCTAAGGAGTGGCAGGAGTCTAAGGAGCAGTAGGAGCCTTACCACCCTGAGGAGTGGCAAGAGTCTAAGGAGTGGCAAGAGTCTCTTCACCACCCTAAGGAGCGGTAGGAGCCTTACCCTTGCTGCTCAAGTCACTTGACATATTGATCTTTGATTCTCTCGACATATTCATCTCTCACTTCAAATAAAAATTGGAAAAAAATGTCTTCTTGTTGAAGAAGGATAGAGAATAATAATATAGATCCCCTTCCCTACTCAATATCATCTTTAAGACTGAAGCAAGAATGGAAAAGAGATAAAGAAAACTTATTATTATAACTAATAACACTATGAGGAAATGATCACTCACCTTTAAGTCTACATTTTTGGCTTTTGCTGACTTCTGAATCGAGAAGTAGAACCTCAGAACTGAACAAAATTTGTAAGAATAAATGACACTTTCAATTATATTTATATCAATCCATGATTCCATATTTGGTGAATTCCACGGGATTTTTAAATGGTATATTAAAAATTTAGTGAATTTTGCATGCTTATACAACGATACATTGTAATTTTCAAGGCGAAATGTGTCCTCAAATGTAATTATTTTTTAATGTTATTGGAAAAATAGGTCCTCATATGAAACTATTTATAAATTTTAATTTGTGAAATGAGTCTACACAATAAACTATTTGTAAATTTTAATTGGTGAAATGGGTCCTGATACAATCTTGTTTTAATAGTATTGGCAAATATGTAGGTGTTTTATTAAATGCTTTCAAGATTCCAAGCGAAAATATTAGTCGATCCAATTGAAATGCGTAGTTTGACATTGGAAAATTTGTTGCTTAAATATGCCTCATAAAAAAAATCATTGGAGAATGGACATCCATTGGACCTATAGTTCGATGGATCGTTGTATTTGCATTCTGCAAGTATATCTCTCAAGCACTAGATTTGTGAATTAAAACTCCAGAATTACCTAGAACCGTTAGATTTTCAGAAATCAATGGTTGAGATTTTATTAATTATTTAGGTTTGTCTATCATCATGCTCTTGTTTGCCATTTAATATTGCCTAAGTCAAACCAAAATATTTTATGACAAAGCCTTAAATCTTAACTCTTTAATCCTGAGGGTCGAGTCTCGTCAACCTAGCGATGTCCCCATTTTAAATTATGCACGTGCATAAAGTTTGTTTTAATAGAAAGACCGTTTGATGAATTTTCAATGGACAACTATAGTTGCATTCTAGAAGTAAATCCTTGAAGTACTAGACTTGTGAATTCAAACCTCCAGAATAACACTAGAACCATTAGATTTTCAGAAATTAATGGTTGAGATTTTATTAATTATTTAGGTTTGTCGGTCATCATGCTCTTGTACCCTTGTTTACCATTTAATATTGCCTAAGTCAGACCAAAATATTTTATGACAAAGTCTTAAATATTAACTCTTTAATCTTGAGGTTCGAGTCTCGTCAACCTAGCAATGTCCCAATTTTAAATTATGCACGTGCATAAAGTTTGTTTTAAAAGAGGGACCATTCGATGAATTTTTGATGGACAGCTATAGATGCATTCCAGAAGTAAATCCTTGAAGCACTAGACTTGTGAACTAAAACCTCTGGAATAACACTAGAACCATTATATTTTTAGAAATCAATGGTTGAGATTTTATTAATTATTTAGGTCTGTCGATCATCGTGCTCTCGTTTACCATTTAATATTGCCTTAATCAAAACAAAATATTTTATGACAAAGCCTTAAATCTTAACTCTTTAATCCAGAGGGTCGAGTCTCATCAACCTAGCGATGTCCCCATTTTAAAAATAACTTTATAGTTTATTTGCATGTGCACTATGCAGCCATCTTGTCATATGTCGTAGGCATACCTTTTAAGCACTTGTTTATAAGGATTCAAGTGTTGAAATAAATGTTAATTGTCACATCAATGATAGTAGTGAATTTAAAAATGATAAGTGTGATGTCATACTGATTATGCTCGTTCTAACTTCAATATATACTTCACCCACTTGATGTTCTTCATATCATTTATAATATATTTGGCTTTGATTTATTTCTTCTCTATTCTCAATTTAATTGAGATATTATGGAGTTGTCACAGCATGTCATGCTACCTAAACTTTTTTGGGAGAAAAGAAGGGATGATGCATACGACAGACAAAATTTGGGTATAGTTTTTACAATTCCTTGTGTGTAGGTTAAGGATGCTATAAGAATAATTGTGGGTAGGGAATGGCTTCAGAACAACCCTCATGCTCTATATTATGAGGTAGCTTCGGCTTTCTTGTCCAATTGCATGGAAATTTTGCTCAATAAAGATTTGGTGAAGACGTTGGCAATATGTTATTTGCATCCTTTCATTTACTCTATTTCTTCATTGGATTTGGCACTAGAGCATTACAATTTTGAAAGTGGGTTAGCACCTATTGATGGAATCTTTAGGAAAGTGGAATTGCATGCTTCTACAGTGCATGCTCTTTCCCTAGTTAATATGAGATGGGGTCTGCTATGTGATACGAAAAATAAATCATTAAAGAGTCTGGAGTTTTGGAGGAAGGTTTTGGGTGATTCACTTTTCTTCTTTGTCATTAATTTGTTAAATTCAATTCACATTCTACTCAAACAACCAGTTGATGGCCTCAGCTAATGTTACAAAAAAAAATAGAAATGAATTGTGTGACGTGTCACGTGTCTATATTTTATTGTACAACGTAACAGTTCTTGTAATATGTACTTTGTGAATGGATTTTTGTCACAGTTAGTGGCTTTTTGGCCACACTGGTTATGTACTATGTACTTCAGTGTTTAGAAATAGCTACTTAAATTAAAATGCTTTTTGTGGCTTTATTCTTGTAAATCCCTTTTGCTTTGATCAATATAAAAAAATTTGAATGTGGCTTTTAAAACTAATAGTAATTATCAACATATAGTTCTAATCATAAGTGAGCGAAATTTATTGTGACTTATTAGTGGACATTGATAATGATTAAGGTAAAATGAGACATTTAATTCTCTCTTTTTAATGCATTGAAGTACTCTACCTTTCATTTATTCTATTGAAATTATCAATTTGGTTGTGGTGTTGGGCAACAGCGTGGATTAATGTCATATGAATAGTCAAAGTGATTGATTGGATAGCTTTATATTGAAAACTGCATGATGTACTATAGAATCGTAGATGATGATGTCAATAATCCAATGATTTTGACAATCGACAGCTTGCGTGGCACTACTGATTTTGACAATTGACAACTTGTTAGCTTGAGGTACAGTTTGCATGTAGCCAGCTTGAGGTGCTAATTAAGTTGGATTTTTGGTTTCCATGAATCACGATTATTACTAGTCAGTAGTAACACAACCTCACACACATGTGAGGTGTACAAGGGACTAGGTTGGTAGTGACACTTTTGGCATAACTTTGGGCCCATAAATAAGGATAGTGAGCACAACTCAAATCATTCATTGAATTGTCATAAGGGTTTTCATTTTGTAGGGTTAGTAACTTAATAAGGATTCAAGAAGAAGATGATGTGGTACTATTGGGGATGCTCTAAATTCTCCTGCCTCTAGTTATGTAGTTACAAAGTAAAAGACCAATTTCCTTCAAGTTCAGAATGGGTGGAATTGGAAAGAAGTTGATTTGGTTCACCTAACTTCTTAGATAGGTTTTGAACCAGGATGAGGAGCTCTGATGGAGACAAGTTCTATCCCAGTTCATGGAAGTTGCAAGTAGAAGATGGGAGCAATTTTACTACCCCTCATCGTCTGCATGGTTGCCCAAGCAATTCCCATGCATTTATTTTTAGTGCTCATCTTCTGCATGGGAGCAGTTTTACTACCCCTCGTCATTTGCATGGTTGGCCAGGAGAGTCTCTTGCATTTATTTTAAGACACCATGCCCTACCATGCAAGCCCCATGCATTTATTTTTAGTGCTCATCTTATGCATGAGAGCAATTTTACAACCCCTCATCTTCTGCACGAGTCCAGTTTTGAAAGGGGCTAAGTACATTTTCTTTCTTCACGGCTCCCAATTCCACAACATGATTCCCTAGGCAAGCCCCATGAGTTTATTTTTAGAGCCCATGATTGACCCGGCAAGTCCCATGTGTTTATTTTTCAGAGCTTATGGTTGACCTGGCAAGCCCCATTTTTAGACACACATGTAATGATGTATCACATTTACATTTTCACCAGTGGTCTAGCAGAAGCTTGGCACTTGTGCTTACATTTGTATTTGTACTATGTAATAATGTGACATTGTAATTCAGTTGTAATAAAATAAATGGTTGTGCTATTAATATGACATTGTAATTCATTTTATTAAGTCCTTCGCAAGTTAAGTGTTATTAATGGTTGTGCAATGTGCTATTAATGTGACATTGTAATTTATTTTATTAAGGCCTTTGCAATGTTAAGTTTCCATCCCCTTGGTCTTGATGTCAGTCCTAGCGCATTAAAGTTTAAACTTTAAAGAAAATTTAAAACACATGTTTTATGTTTATTATTTATGGTTGAAGTTGCATTCCGGAATGAAATGTACAGAGTGCTAGGCTTGCAAACTTAAACCTTTGGAATCACCCTATAACTATTAGATTAACAAAGATCAACGGTTTAGAATTTGTTGTCAATGCAAGAGTAAATCATTAATGGCTTGTTTTAAATGATGTACTACCTAATTGTGTAATGTGTAGTCCATAAGTAAATAGTAGATGTTTTGGTGTCATTCACTTTAATATTTGAAAAAATAGTGCTTTCTATTGCTAAGTGATTTTATTTTGATGTTAGAGGGTCAGCACAAAGGGAGATTTCAGTCTTTAGTTTGCTCATTGCAGTACACCACCATGTTCTGGGTTCCACAGTTCCACTTCCAAAAAAGCCATTGCAGTAACCCAGTTTCAATTTTTAACCAAAGTTTCAACTTCAAGAATCAAAATTCAAAATCCAGGTAAGTTAAAGAATTCTTGTGGCTACGTTTCATTGTTTGATGTTTCCTAAAATCTTGTTTTGTCAAACTTTGAAGTTTAGGTTTAGGATTAAGAGGCTTAAGAATTAAGAAAGATTAAGGATTAATAGGGAATTCACAAATTTCACATTGTTGATTGTATCAGCATGTCTACCACCAGTAGTAGTACCACTAGAGCAATGTCGGGTAAAAAAATACATTATGCAAAATTGCTTAAAACCCTAGGTGTCACTGATGAATACCATGATATTTATGATCTTGAAACCTATGGTAGGAGTACCTCAAAACTTAGATTTTCATCTCAGAATAAGGCTTCAAATCAAATGAAAGTTAATAGTTGTAGTGCACCGTGGGTTAGTGGATTATGGTGCATGATGTTACATGAGGTTTTTCCTTGCCCATAATTTATCATGGTTTGTGCCCTAAATTATGATGATAACAAAAGAAATTTTTTTAATAAAGATAGCAAAGAATAATTGTTATCCATTAATGCAGAATAACTTGGAAAAGTGTTGGCCTTGGGGCTTTCAACCGAAGAATTTGGAAATGTCTGCATTGACCTAGAAAAGCTTGCTAGTGATTATAAAGCAGTGGATGAAAAGGAGAAAAAATATTTCTTAAATAGAATAGTACGGTATAGAAACAAATTGAAAGGTGATCATAAGCTTCCTTATGATTTGGATATTTTTAGACCATGGGCTCAGGATACTATTACCATGCTAACATTTTTCCTTGAACTGGATAGTAATTTGGAAGTGGGTGCAAGCCTCCTTGAAATGGTATATAATATTCATTATCATGTTCCACATGTCAACTATAATTTTATTGGGCACATTGTAGAATCCATGCATAAAAAAAAATTAATAATTAAAGGAGGTTCCACCAAGACATTTAGGTTCACAACCTACTTGTGTTATCTTTTTTTATTCAAATTTAGAAGAATGTTTTAGACCAATAAGCTTCAGATTCAACCCTATAGTGATCTTAAGGAAAATAAAATGGCTCCACTTCCAGTATATGAATGGACCACTACAATAAGGATGCATGGTTCTCAAAAGAACTACAGTCATAATTTTGTAGACTAATTTTTGGCTCCATTGCATCAAGCAATTACAAATACTCCAATGCCTAGATTTCCTATGTCTTGTATAAACTGCATTCAACTAGGAAAAGAAATACAATTGGTTGATTGATACTTAATGGAAGAATATATTGTGCTAAGATTTTATGGATTGGAAGTACAGCCATACAAACTTCCAATACATGTTATAGAAAGGGTTTTTGCTTTGGAATATGTAAGGGAGATGTAGAGTACTAATGAAAGACACTTTAGTAGTCAGGGGAAGAAGACCCTATTTCCTTCTTTACCTTTTCCATGTGGAGGGATCACATTCGAGAGAAAAGAATTTAGTGTGGCACATGATCTTTTGAAATTTTTTGATTTTGATGCTATCTGTCACAGGCAGTATGATCCATGTGACACCATTAAATCAATGATTGTGCTCAATAAGAATGTTGGAAGTAGAATTCAACATCAAAGTAAACCCTTGCTTGAAAACTTGAGAAACCAGGATTCCCAGCATGAGGTCAAAGAAGCAATGGAGAAAAATGTTGTTGAGAATGGTATTTCTTTTGAATAATTGTTAGCAGAAATGATGACATTACATCGAAAGAAAATTAGAAGGTACAATTGTTTTTATGAAAAAATTCATAAGCCATCTAGTAGAGTAAAAATGCTAGATTCTCTAGAGAAGGAAGTTATAGAAAAAAATTGGTCACAATAAAAATTTATTGCCTTTTGGTCTACGAGGAAAGAGCTAGGTGATGCAAGGGCTCTTGCAGAGTATGGAGATAATGAAGAAGATCTTGAGTTTAGAAAATTATGGAATATAGAGAATCTTGATGAATGAGAAGATGAAGAAAGTGATGATGAATCTAATGATGATAGCAAAGAAGAAAGCCATGTCAATTTCAAACTTGGTTTAAGTGAGGCCAAAAAAGAAGCATTTACTACAGGAGTAGCCATAGCTAAAAAAATGGGTTATGAAGGTGGTCCTTTGGGGTCCCAAAGACAAGGCCCTTGGATAGTAATAGATGTAGAGCATAGAAAACCAATTGATAAATCTGGCCTTGGGGTTGGAGGTGAAAAAGTAGACCTAGGGCATATAGGTCAATTTGTTAGAGCTTCAAGTTCAAATCCTCATCCTCATGGTCAAACACAATCACAACTAGGACATGCCCATGGTGGAGTGCTTAGTGTAACTGACACTGCCTTTGGTGGTGATGGTATGGGTTGTAGTACTAGTAGTGGTCAACAAGTGCTACAAAAACAAATTACACACAAGAGGAGAACAACACAATATACCACAAAAACACCAAGTGATCAAGGCATACAGAAGAGGCAAAGGATTTTGATAGGTCCAACTCCAAGTCGCACTACCAGTGGATGCACCACAAAGGAGTTATTTCTAGGGTGTCCCCCGATGCCAGTTAGTTTGGCTGCGACATCATTAGCAACTACAAGTACTCATATTCCTTCCCCATTCAAGCATTCCATTGTTCCTCCATCCCCGGGTTTTGATTACATTGAAGAGTTTAAAAATAAATCAGAATTGAATAAAAAATAAAAGAAGCAACTAATGGAGAGTGCATTTGCTCTAACTTCAAAACCGTCAACAACCATGGTATTACCCACATTTGAAACATGTAAAGAAATCATGGAGTACACATTTATTGTTCCCATAGTTCAAAACAAACCAGCAAATTAGATGGCTCCATCTGAATTCAAGGTGAATAATTTTCAATTGGATTTTTCTGGACTAAGAAATACTGACAAAATTAATGTATCAAAGAAGAACAATTAATTAGTGTACACATCATTGCTAAAGAAAGATAGAGAGAAAAAAGGGTTGCAGACTCAAATTGAAAAGTTACAAGCAGACCTAGCAAATGAGAAAGCAAAGAGGAAAGTAGCAGATAACAAGAGCAATGAATTAGAAAAAAGAATTAAAAAATCTACCTCTACATCAACAAGAAAAGAGGATAAGCAGAATGAGACTGCAGTGAATGAACTGAAGCAAAGGCTAGATGAGAGAAACAAGAAATATGATGAGTAAAAATCCACTTCATAAAATTTAAGACTAAGCATTGCAAATGGAAATGCACAATGGGAACAAAAATTGGAGAAGGAGAGAAAAAGAAATGAAAGATTGGAGGAAAAGCTGATGGAAGCAAAAAATGAAATTAAGTCTTGTCAAAATAAGTTATCTACATTTTGTAGAGAAAAAATGAGCCATATGAAATAAAATATTTGGGATGAAACAATGCAGGGGATTGATCATTTGTGTGACATGTTTTAATTGATTGATGCTATCAGACAACATCATAATAAGCTCAACAAATATTGAATGGACAACAAAAATGTGTTGGCATTAGAGAAATCAACAAATCAAATTCAACAAACTATCTACGAAGCCAGACAATGTTTTGAAATCAAAAGGGATTACTAATCGGCTTGCTAACTCAATGACGTTGTCATCTACCATTGAAAAGTGTTTGAGAATGCGTGAAATAAAGGAATATTTGCATTTGGCTACAGACAAGTTGAAGGTGGATGAAAAGGTAAGGAACTTCACAGAGCTTTGTTTTCCAGAGGCTTTTGACACAAATGAGTGATTTGTTGGAAAGAATGATTTTAGATAGAAGATGGAGGATGCAAGGAAGATTGTTTTGGACTAGTTTCCTTAGAACCCAGATGTTGTGACCTATTTGGATTCCATCAAACCATTGCTAACCTTGAATGCAAAATTGATTGAAGAATCCAAGAGAGGTTCCAATTTGAATCATGAATTGTTAACAAATCTTCAAGTCAAACAGCATCAATTAGAACAAATGACAATTCCAACACCTAAAGAGTGGAAGTTGCTAGAAAAGGCGATGCAGTGATTTAATTTTTGATAATATGAGTTTCCAAGTTCCAACTCAGCTTTGTGTAGAGTTGTCTTTGAGCAATATTTTGTATTGCTAATGCCTCTATGTATTCCTTCATGTAATAATCAATTTAAAAGCTCAAATTCAGACTTCAGTATTGTGTTGATGTTCAATTATCTGTATTATTTATTATATCATTTGAAGAAAAACTCTTGTAGTGGTTTCAACTTCTAGATACACCTTAAACGATTGATGATGTTCATTGTTGTATATGCTACTAATACTATTGTTAATATGTTATTAATCTAATAAGTATTGAGTTGAGTGATGAGTCACTGAGTAAATGCTCAAATTTTACTTTTAACACAATTAAAATATGAACTATAAGGTGATTTTAATTCCAAGCATTCATAATCTTAGTGAAATTGCATTACAATTCACACATCAATACTCAATCTCCATGACTACTTAGCATATCCACTAAACATTTATATGAATTCATCCTTTAACCAAGGTACTTTAACTGGTTCATTAAACCAGAGCTAGAATTAAAACATACATAAATGCATATTGCATAATATTAATGACAAAGAGGATTAATGAAAGATCATTGATCAGATTTCATTAATAATTCATGTAAAATGTTATAGCTAGAGAGATGATAGACTCAAAATAAGGGAGAAAAACAAGCTTAGTCACTAGTCCTCAGAGTTTTATAACCTTGTCACAGATTTCTAAATTTTCATAACTTCCCAATTCCACGACTTGGTTGATTGTTCAATTTGTTGAGTTGCAAGTCTTTCTTGGTCATCTTTCTAGTTAGTGGGTCGGAAGTTTCAAAAACTTCAAAAATTCAAACTTTGGTTCTAAGGTTCCAAGTTTCAGTGACCATACGACATTATGGACTTATCTTTCCTTTCAAAGGCGTCGTAATCTAACACCTCATTGAATGCTATGTACAAACTAATATAAAATATAAAATATAAAATATCACAATTTCATGGAATACAACATTAAATATCATCAACTATAGTTTGACTTTGGAATATGATTCATGAAGTGCAATATAAAATAAAATATCATGAAGTGCAATGATTCACAATTTCATTGAATACAATATAAAATATCATCAACTACAGTATCGAAAAATGGAAACTGATCCATGAAGTGCAGTATAAATACCTAAAAGCTACTAATTCTCATATATTTCCCAAACGGAGTTAGGCTCCTGAAACTGACATTCATCATTAGATAAAGTAAAAGAGTTGTCTTGAATTTGATTCCAAGACTGCTCTTCATTTTCTTCGGTCGATGTCTCAAATTTAACATTCATTGTGTGATTTGTGTCAATTTCATCTATCCCAGTCGTACTGCCACTGCCACTGCCACCAGTACCAACGTTTGGAATTGGAGTGTTGCACAACCCAGTCATTCTTCTTTCACATGTGGACCTCAAAATTGTGAGTTCTCTTTCAAAAGGAAAATTAAAGACATTATACGTAGTTCCTTTCAACCTCAAGAAATTTTCCAAATTCTTGTCTAGTTTGTTTCTTAACTTTGATTTCAAAAACCCCAATGTACTGAAAACTCTCTCATCCTCCACTGACCCCAATATCATTATTTGACATAAATCAACAAGTTTGAAATATTTTGATATCAAACCATGCAATATTTCACTTTGACCTAAGTTTTTTCAAACCTTTTTATTGATCCTGATTCAAAGACCTTCTCCTTGCCCATGGATTTATATCGGTCCCTCATAGCTATTGCAAATGTCCCAGATTATTTTATAAGCTTAGCTTCATTTTAAATTCCTTCTATTTTTTTCTCATCGTATGTTACACTTTTCAAAAATTGATCAATCAAGGTATTTACTTGATAATGAAAATATTTTGGGTTCTCTCAGTTTGCCCAAAATTGAGGATACACAATACCCATGGCTTCAAGTATTTCATGTCGCGGGAATCTTTCATGTATCTCTAAGGAAAGAGATTTTGGAATTTCCTTCAAATTATCACCAACAGATTTAACAATGCCTTTAAAATCTTCCTCCTTAACAACTACTGTAGACACTTAAAATGTGCATGCACATGATCCTGATCTCACTAACACCAATTCATCCTAGATCGTATCATTTGCTAGTCATTTAATTAAATAATCTTTATTTAATTAAATTCATCACATCCATCTCTTAATTAAATAAATCACCTTGTTTAATTAATGGTCCCTCTTTTAATTAAATAATTCATTTTATTTAATTAAGTCTCTAAAGTCATCTCATCTAAATTAAATAAATTTATCTTTATTTGATTTAAATCTAACACCATCTTCTTTAATTAAATAAATCAAAAAAATAATTTAATTAAGTCTAAATCATTATTCCTCTCATTTTGATTTAAATCAATCAAAAATTCTAAGTCAAAATGGTCAAATCAGCTAATCTCCTTTTAAATTAATCAAATCCTGATCAATGCTAGTCTTAATCCATCCAATCTTCTAGCTTTTGCCACTTGCTCATGAAAGTCATTTTAATTCATTTATTAAATCTCCTTTTTCAATCAAAAAGGAATCAAAGGTTGGAATATTCTTCAAATTTGAAATCTCCCCCCAAAAGGGTTTGTACATCCAACAAAGCATTAAAACGTCTTACATATCCTTTTCTTGAGCCAAGTGATAAAAACTTCATCTTTCATATCATCCTTCAAGTCATCTTTTGAATTTCAAATCTCCCCCCTCTTTGCACATTCTTCAAAATGTGCTCCATCTCTCATCAGTGGCATGTTGACAAGTGGCGCTTTATCATTCGATCATATTTAGTCCCACATCTTCCATATCTTTCATTATTCCATCCTCCTTTCCTATAAATAAATACCTTCTCTATTTGTTTGGAGGTGCCACAATCAATGCAAAATCATTATGCTCATTTGAGGAGGAGAATTGGAGGCAAAGTCATTATCTTGAGCAAAGTTCATCCACTCTTCATCCATCTTAGCTAGGTTATGCAAGATTTTCTCCAAGAAAGCATCAACTCTTCATCAAATCATCACAAAAGCTTACAAGGGATTGGGAAAGGGCCATTTTCCACATCAAAATGGTACCAATTCCCCCATGGGATTGAGAGTTGGATCATCTAAATAGGATTTAATAGCTTCTTTCATTGTGTTCTTCATTTATTTCTTATTTTTATGTTTCTAATGAATTACATGGGGAATCTTAGTTCTAACTTGCATATATGACTAACATTGTGTTTGTTCTTTGTGTTTGTGCAGGTCTAGGATTGGGGTTCACATTTTGGTGCTAGAAGGAGGGCCAAAAATACTTTTCTTGATCGTAAACATTGGAAAGCAAACATTCAACATGAACATCAAATTTAAAACCCTTTAGAGGAGCAAATACCTTTGACAAAATTTGAGTGTTATTCCTTGCCCTAGGGATTCTATCCTTAGAGGTTTCTAAACATTTGAATTTATATCTCAATTCTCTCACTAAGGTCAATAATAGGAAACTTTTGCCTTGATTTCCTTGATTTCCACATAATGCGGTTTGTGGGATGAAAAGAAATTGGGACATTAGACATATAGTTTGAAAAGCTAAGCAAGAAAGTGTTTATGGTAAAAAGAATACATTAACCAAATATTGAATCAATTGAACCCCATGAATGTGATTGTTATCTTTTGGTCATATGGTTTTCCATGCAAACATTGGTCTTTTGGTTTGAACTATTTTTTGGAAAAAGCATGTTCTTCAATATCTTGGTACAAAGTCCTTTCTTGGTTCACTTAGGATCAAATCAAACACTTCATCCATCCCAAACATTTATCATCTCCATACCACAAACAACTTTTGAACCATTGGAAAAATCATTCATACTAGAATTTGGGAAAATCCTTCAAATCAAAATCAAAATCTCCTTGTTTGGCTAAGTGTGTGTGGATTAATACTTCTCCATACACTTAGTCAAATTATCATCTTATGAGAAAGTTTATCGCATAGATAACATCCAACACTTGGGGTCTATTTGTTCATTATCCAAATCCAAATCCAAATCAAATCAAAAATCAAAAATCTGAAAGTCCTAAATTCTTATATCCCTACAAGGTTCCTAAAAGTTCAACACCCATATCATTCACCCCTTTCATCCTTCATCTCATCATTGGTCCTAAACACCTTAGAGGTCACTTTTGCAACAAGGTCAAAACACAAGAAGAACATGGAATACAAACTTGATTCATACATCATAAGTAATCTAAATCAACCAAACTATCAAAGCCTTACAATGCCGATTGAGTATCAAAACTCACATTTATACAATGCATACATGGGATCACTATCTCCTACAAACCTCAATGGTACAACAAATATGAGTATGCCCTGTCAAAATTTTGGAACACCTTTCCCAATGGTATATTTAAATCCAAGTCGAAACCTACAAATCTATCAACCAAACACCCAATGCATGAGTCTTCCACAAAACAACATCATCCCACCAAATCCATACATGCCAAGTATAATTTTTCCAAACATGAAAATTTCAAATCCACACTTGGTAAACTTTGGGATAGATATATTTGCAAATCATACAAATGTTGTTCAAAGTCCAAACAAGATGTTAACAACTCCATGTATTGATCCAAGTCAAGGTAACACCATGCAAAATCAAAGTTATCTAAATCAAGGCAATGGGATTCCCAACCACAAAAATGTTCAATTTCAACCTATAATGCCAAATCCAAACATCATCCCAAAACAGAACATTATCCAAAATCAATTTGTCCATGATCCCATGCAAACACCACAAGTGTATATTCCAAATCCGCTTGAACAAAAGCCAAATCAACTATATCAAGGGTGTCAGGATCAAATTGGTTCACTTGCCAAACTAATTGAATTATTAACCAAAGAGACATCTTCATTCCAAAATCAATACACTCTACCATTGGTTGAACGATGTCATCAAAGCATTGAGTTGTGTCCAAAACCATATCAAGAACAATATCTCCAATGTCAAGAGGTTGGATATCAAGATCAGCAACATCAACAACAAACCCAATTACCCCATCTCGAAGATAAATCACCACATCTCAAAAATCAATCACCACAAGGTCAATTTAAAGTACAAGTCTCACAGGGTAACAAATGAGAATACACGCCACTTGGGAGACCAATCGAATCGATTGTGCAACATTTTTTGTAGGAAAAACCTATCACAATTCCCACCTATGAAAATTATCTAGAGCCCTTAGTGAAACCACCATGGTACAATGAAAATCACCTTTGTGATTTCCATAAAATCAAGGGACACACAACGTCAGATTGTATTCGACTCAAAAATCTCATCCAAGACCTTATTGATCAAAAACTAATAACTATGGGGACAATGATCAGGATTCAACCACAAGTGATAGCATTGACAATCTCTCCACCAAAATTGTTGAAAATAATGATCAAGATCTATCCATCAATGGGAACCTTGAAGATTTTTCTACCCCATCCGATGGTCAAATCAACATGCATCAAGAGTCATTTTTTAGTTGTGATCAAAATCCCTCAACAATATTTGGCAATGATCTATTTCAAGGAGTGTTAGAATTATTTGATCCTATTGACATAATTCATGACCCATCAACCAATGATCATGTTGAAAATGTCTCTACATCACCTAATGAGTTAGAGAACATATCTCAATAATTTATTCCAAAGCATGATCAACATCTTTCACCAAGGTCTAGCAATGGTCTTTTCCAAGACATGTTGACACCCTTTGACTTCATGGTTATAGATACTGAAGGGACTCTCAGCTCAACATTTGACCTAAGTCCACCCAAAGATCAAGAGGATATTGAGCCACTTTCCATGAATAATTATGATGTCGAAGAACCCTTTGTAAGCAATCCATTCTTTGAAACTAACCCATGTCAAGAACTTGATCCAAAGCATATCAAAAGCAATTCCAAAATCATTCAAGATCAAGAATTCATATATCCAAGTTACTACAATGATCTAATGTAAACTCTCCTATCTATACAAGGTGATCATATCCACATAGCACATACTCCTCCATCTACCCATGAGATACTTTATGTGGATGGACACATAGATGATCTTCATTCAAAATAGGATTCTATTACACAAAATGAGCAAGTTATTAATTCCTACAGTCAAACTAAGTTGTCAACATTAGGATCAGATATATCCCAAATTCAGATTGAGGATATCATGTATGAAGATATCTAGTATTATCCACTCAAGGAAATAGATCAGATAGAATAGGATATTCCAAAGTCAGGAGAGCAGCAAAGTGAAATAACATCATCTGTAGTGATTATATAATAGAGAGTGCTTACTAAAAAAAAAGACATCTCAAAACAGGAAGAATCAAGGAACAAAGGTGCTACTACCACCATACTGGGGGAAACTATGTCTCAAGAAAACATCAACATAGGGAGCACGAAGAATCCTTATGATGAAACTGATGTCAATACTACAACCAGCCACGTCACGAATCTTCATCCACCCATCACCCCATCCACAAATTGGGACCAATATCAAAAGAAATATGTGAATCAAAGCAAGAAGAACATCATCAAAGAAAAAGAAGCTAAGAAGCATATGTAATGGAAAAATCAAATACACATGGATACCAAAAAATACAAAGAAAATTTATCCCTATCAAACTCCATTAGTCAAAGAAACTATGGAAAAAAATAAAAAAGGGAAAAGTATTGATCAAATATTTCCACAAAGGAAAAATAAGGCTTCTCAAGTGATGTACAAAGTGTATCAAGCAGTTGGTCCTAATTCCATGCACACTCTCATATCCACCCATCATTGCTCATCTTCCCAAGTTTGGAGAGTCAAGGGTTCCAAGTTGTCAACTAATCCATCTTTTATTCCTAAACACACTCCATCCGCACTTCCACACATGATATCCAATTCCCACATTGACCATGTATTGGCAGCCACTCTTCATTATAAGGATTCAGAAGGTACTCCATTGCAATGTGCGCACAAAGACAAAGTTAACTCTGGTATCAACAAAGTAGATCAGGAATCTCAAAATTTACATTCAAGTGCACATATCTTGGCAAAGCAATTTCTTCAAGCAGGATATCGATGGCACATTATGACAGAAGCATCTACACTGACACCACCAGGTGGTTCAGCATGAGCTTAAAATCTTTCAGAAAAATACGAAAAATGTGAATAATAAAAAAAAAATAGAAAGAGGATTGAAAATAGTAAAGAGAAAAATCGTCATCTATAGTGAAAACCACTACAGTGGTGCTTTGGACAGGTACCATGATGAAAACCTAGAAAATAAGTGTCATGTGTAGAATTGAGCAACTGCATGCACTAATTCAGGTGAGAGCATCTCATCCCATCCATAATAAATCCAGCATTCCATTCACCTCATCCATAATAAATCCATTCATCCATAAACCATTGATCCAATCCATCTTCATCCATCTTCATCCATAGTCTGAGTTATCTTGATCTTGACAAAGTTTGGTGCACACTTTACACTTGCTTATCATAAAAACATCTTGACATGGGTCATTTTCATTGATCCTATCCTACCCATCATTCTCTAAGCCATGAAGCATTATCCAAATGAGCATCTTCTATTAGAACACCTTATCTTATTGCAAGATAATCCATATCCCTCCATCCATACATTGTTAGACACTAGGGGCAGATATTTACATCTTGCTTCGAGAATAAAGCTTGACATATATCCTCCAACTTATGTGGTGATCCAAACATTGGAAAACATAAAATCAAATTGGTCAAACCACTTGTGAGCAAGAATCCAAGTCACCAGCCCATGGCATATTTTGATGAGAAGATGTTCTTTATCAAGCAGTATCTCTCATCAAACATCAATCCAAACAATCAATGTCAGTCGTATCTAATTTGCACTTCACCATCACATCAAATCATTCAAACAACTTTTGTTCCAAACCAAGCTTCATCAATCTTGATCAAATTCAACCAATCCATCATCATCTTGGGATATCCTTCCCAATCCTCGTGTTTCTTAACACTATCCTTGCGTTGTGTATCCTCAACAATGTTATCATCATCAATCCATTGATCCGATCAATCAACCTTAGCTTGGTTTTCAACAAAATCCAAAAACAAATCACTAATATCATCATACACATCCATATCCAAACCATCAAATCATGCGAAAAACCCAAAAACATTCAAAACATATCAAAATCCAAAAACATTCAAAAAACCAAGAAAATCCAAAAACATCCAAAACATATCAAAATCCCAAAACAAGTTAAAAAAAACATAAAACATCAAAAACATGGTCATCTAAACTACATCGTCTCTGAGCTTAAATGTAGGCAAGGCTAATCTTTGATCAGCTCTTGAGACACAAAAAACATTCAAAAAACACAAAATCCAAAAACATTCATAAAATCTCATAAAACACCAAAAACATTGAAATTTTTGAAAATCAAACAATTTGTAAAACATCTCAAAAATACCAAAAACAGCCTCAAAACATTTCAAAAACACAAAAACATTCAAAAAACCCAAAATCCACTCATAATAAATCAATTCTCACCTTCATCCTTTGGCAATACAAACAGAAACAATCACAACAATCAACAAAAGCAAACTTCAAACGCAAAATCAAAATCAAAACAATAAAATTTTAAAAGCAAAATCAAACTCTTGATCATTCACAAACATGTCAATCGACCTTATATCAATAGCCTTTCAAACAACCTATCAACTTGCCACCATCCACTAACATGTCCTAGGATGCGTCCTTCCTACAATGGGCATTATCTTTGGCAAAATCACTTTGGATTCTCATCCTAATCAAAACAAATCCCTTTGGATAGAGGTATGAAGAACATTGACTTGTTTGTGTACTTGATCTTTTCTTTTTTATTTATCTTATTGTGCTCATTCCAATGACCTCTCAATGATGTCTAATCAAAAAAATATAGAGAGAAAGGAATGGGGCATTGATCATTATCTTTTGTCTGTTGTGCTTGTTGGACGTTCTTGTAATATAACTTGGTGAATACTTGCTTTGTTAGGTATGTATGGAGGGTGTTTTGGGCAGCTTCTTGACTATTGTATTGATAGGTTATACCTTTACGTGTTTTGGTCTTAGATGTTTGAAACTTCTAAAGTGCATCCTAGCAAGGTTTTGTATGTTAGGTGTAAACAAGAATACTCCTATTTGTTTGTCGAGTCAAAGTCCATTGCACTAGCTACAACACCATCCTAGTTCTTTATACCTTGATGCATCGTGCCTACGTGTGTTATCAAACATAAGGTAAATGGACCTTTTAAGTTCCCAGTTCCTGGTAAGCAAAATCATCATCATCATCATCATCTCTAATAAAGTTGGCTTGTTGGATCCTCTTGTCATCATCTCATTTCTTCTTTACTAACATTTTTGAATCAATATCAAATGTGTAATATATCAAAATACACATGAGGCCACCCATGGCCGATGACTGTCTAGATCATCAAATTTGTCTACATCAAACATTCGAGCTTTCTATTCCTCTTTGAGCTAAACTAATCTTGAACCTCTTTGTCGCAAGATCGACCCTCAAATTGAACTTTTTGCTCGATCTCTTGAGGGGGCAATATACCGGCATAATTCTTTTGTTGGGGCAGTAGTGGGGCATCTGAAAAAATCAATGAATTTTTTGACTTTTGATCATGGCAAGGTTATTCTTTGAACCAATGCAGCAAGTGCATTGCTTCAAAGAGGGGCAAAATGTAGACACATAAAATGTACATGCACCTGATCCTAATCTCACTAACACCAGTTCATCCTGGATCATCTCCTTTGCTAGTCATTTAATTAAATAATCTTTATTTAATTAAATTCATCACATTCCATCTCTTAATTAAATAAATCAAATTTATTTGATTAAGTCATCATCTCCTATTAATTAAATAAATCACTTTGTTTAATTAATGATCCCTCTTTTAAAAAAATAATTCATTTTATTTAATTAAGTCTCTAAATTCATCTCATTTAAATTAAATAAATTTATCTTTATTTGATTTAAATCTAACACCATATTTTTTAATTAAATAAATCAAATCTTTATTTAATTAAGTCTAAATCATTATTCCTCTCATTTTGATTTAAATCAATCCAAAATTCTAAGTCAAAATGGTCAAATCAGCTAATCTCCTTTTAAATTAATCAAATCTTGATTAATGCTAGTCTTAATCCATCCAATCCTCTAGCTTTTTCCACTTGCTCATGAAAGTCATTTTAATTCATTTATTAAATCTCCTTTTTCATTCAAAAAGAAATCAAAGGTTGGAATATTCTTCAAATTTGAAATCTCCCCCCAAAAGGGTTTGTACATCCAACAAAGCATTAAAACCTCTTACATGTCATTTTCTTGAGCCAAGTGATATTAACTTCATCTTTCATCTCATCCTTCAAGTCATCTTTTGAATTTCAAATCCCCCCCTCTTTGCACATTCTTCAAAATGTGCTCCATCTCGCATCAATGGCATGTTGGCAAGTGGTGCTTTATCATTGGATCATCTTTAGTCCCACATCCTCCATATCTTTCATTCTTCCATCCTTCTTTCTTATAAATAAAGACCTCTATTTGTTTGGAAGAGCCACAATCAATGTAAAATCATTATGCTCATTTGAGGAGGAGAATTGGAGGAAAAGTCATTATCTTTAGCATATTTCATCCACTATGCATCCATCTTAGCTAGGTTATGCAAGATTTTCTCCAAGAAAGCATCAACTCTTCATCAAATCATCACAAATTCTTACAAGGGATTGGGAAAGGGTCATTTTCCACATCAAAATGGCACCAATTCCCCCATGGGATTAAGAGTTGGATCATCTAAATAGGATTAATAGTTTTTTTCATTGTGTTCTTCATTTATTTCTTATTTTGATGTTTCTAATGAATTGCATGGGGAATCTTAGTTCTAACTTGTATATATGACTAACATTTTGTTTATTCTTTGTGTTTGTACAAGTCTAAGATTGGGGTTCACAACTACTTCTCTGCTAGAGTGCCTAGTTTTCTTACAATGGTACATTGGTATCTCATATCAACATACACAAATACATAAGTGCTCACTTTCATTAAACTATAAATAATTATCAGGATTATTCAAATCAGTAATTTTTTGCCACATGAAATAATTTGGGCCATCTTGTGTTAGCTCTAGATATAGATGATCAAGGGCCAAGCATGTATGTTTACATAGATTGGAATATTCATTAATATACATAGTTTTGTCTTGGGATTTCTTCACAAGATTGTTCATCTTATCCAGCATGGGGAGAAGACTAGCTAAAGTCAAGAGTGTCTCTATATCACTTAACCTATGTAAGAGGTCAGGAGATTTGTGTACTATGTTGTGATGCTCGTACATCACTCCAATCAAAGATTGATATTCTGAAAGAACTCATTATGTTGTTCCATGTAGCGAGATCCATCTGGTATCGACATCCTTGAGAAGCTTATTTTCTGGTGTTATTCCCTCAACAAAATTTTGAAATTATGTGAAACGTTTAGGACTTCGGTAGAAGTATGCATGGATCTCGCAAACTAGATTTTCAACTTTTGATACTGTAGGAAACTTGCTCACAATTTTGAATGCTAAATTCATTATGTGGGCCATGCAGTGAATTCCAAGCATGTTTGGTGCACAAGTAGTTTGTAACTTTGTGCAAACACTAGTCCTTTTACCTTGCATCACTGCAGCTCCATTAGCTCATACACACACCAACTTTTTGGCAATTGTTAACTCATCCATACCTGCAATTTCATTCAAATATTTCTTGATTAGTTCAAATATATTTTGCGATGTTGAATTGTCCTTCATTTTATGAACATAGAGAAGATGAGCTTGGCGAACATGTTGTTCTATAGTATACAAATGCATACAGACCCAAGAAGTATTGTCTACCGCAGTAACTTCATCTAAATATAATGCAATGAAATTTGACTCTTTTACTTTCTCCTTTAAATCTTCCTTTTCAACTACAATAAGACAGTTTTCCCATTCCCATCTAGCATTTACTAACCAATATGACAAGGGATAGTGAGGAACATTCAAAAAAGATAATAAACCAAAATATTTTGTGTAGTCTATCATGGGACACCCTCTAGACAAAATATGAAAAACAACTCATTTGAACAGTTTTTGACATATTTGTTAATTCCATTGTTGTTCCAAATTGAGCCTCAAGTGTACCTTTACATGCAACAATGTTTGACATTATTTTTTCATTCTCTTGAAAATCTGCGACATACTTAACATGAAGACATTCTTCCTTTGATTTCCATCATACGGTTGACTGTTCATTTTTGTCTATGATTTTTTTTTCATAAACTTTATTGATATGCTTTTCTATAGTGTCAATCTTTAGCTGCAACATCTTGGCTCTTCCACATTTCCAACTAAAAATCTTGTATTTGGCTAATGTTTCCTTTTCAATATCGTTTGTGTTGCCAATCCCCACCGGTACCATGAATGGGTACTTTGACAACCAACCAAGTTTAAAATTCCTTGTCATTTCCCACTCGTACCCCATTTTTTATTTGCTTCTTATTTTCTTGCTACCAACATCATCATCCTCATCCAATTCAATTATCTCATTCTGGTTAACTGGGACCACAGTATCCCTTGGAACATCTTCTGTGGTATTGCCATCCTGATTTGATACATTTTGATTTAAATCAATGACAATCTCAACTTTACCTTCTGGTGGCGGTGAGGTATTGTGAATGCTACCAATATTTGGTTGAAGAGTTGATGATTTAGCTCCATCTTGACCTAATGGATCAGAAGCTTTGGCAATTCCAAAGTAAGATTGTATGGTACATCTAAGTTTTTGGTGTTTTGATGGTCTCCCAGTCTCTTCACCACCCTGAGGAGCAGCAGGAGCCTTACCCTTGTTGCTCAAGTCACTCGACATATTCATCTCACTTTGAATAAAAACTAGAAAAAAATGTCTTCTTGTTGAAGAAGGACAAATAATAATAATATAGATCCCCTTCCCTACTCAATATCATCTTTAAGACTGAAGCAAGAATGGAAAAGAGATAAAGAAAACTTATTATTATAACTAATAACACTATGAATAAATGATCACTCACCTTTAAGTCTACGTTTTCGGCTTTCGCTGACTTCTGAATCAAGAAGTAGAACCTCAAAACCAAACAAAATTTGTAAGAATAAATGACACTTTCAATTATATTTATATCAATCCATGATTCCATATTTGGAAAATTTCTCAGGATTTTTAAATGGTATATTAAAATTTTGGCGAATCTTGCATGCTTATACAACAATATGTTGTAATTTTCAAGGTGAAATGTGTCATCAAATGTAATTATTTTTTAATGTTATTGGAAAAATAGGTCCTCATAAGCAACTATTTATAAACTTTAATTGGTGAAATGGGTCTTCACAAGCAACTATTTTTAAATTTTAATTGGTGAAATGGGTCATGATACAATGTTGTTTTAATAGTATTGGTGAATATGTAGGTGTTTTATTAAATTCTTTCAGGATTCCAGGTGAAAATATTGGTCAGTCCAATTGAAACGCGTAGTTTGACAATGGTGAATTTGTTCCCTTAAATATGCCTCATAAAAATACTCATTGGAAAATGGACATGCATTAGACCTATAGTTCGTAAAATCTGAGCAATTTGGACACCCTATTGGGTGCGAGAAATTTGCCAATTTTGACTTGGCCGATTCCTAGAATTCACCAATTGGTGAAGATTCGCCACTAAAGTTTTCCTTGTTGAGGAGTGGTCAAAGAGAAGTGACAACCATGGGGCTACTTTCTTATTTCCTACTCTAGATAGTTTAACTTCAAATGTTAGCCACCAAACCATGTTAAATGGAGAAAAAATATGATTTAACATCTATAGTGCCCTTACATGGATGAATAAGGCCACCAAGAATTTTAGAAAAGAAAAAGGAAATAATTTTAACTTTATCCAAATTCATCTTTATGACCACTACTATAGTTATATTAAGATGCTAAAACGTGTAATGTTGGGACTCAATTTTGTCATGTCAAATTTAGCTTGAGTCCCTTCCATTTATGTGCTTATGTGATATAATCCATCATCAATAACTGATCTGAGAAATTTTCAGAAGGGTGATAAAATCATGCTCTTCAAATATTCCCCTCTCATGTCTTCTACCTATTCCCCAAAACTCAAAATTAAAAAAAAATTGATTCTCAATGGGTCCTAGTGGGGTTGGAACCCCTAACAAGGAAAAAAATAAAAGTGAAAGAAGGAAAGGAATATGGAGGATATGGTTGGGAATTCCCTAGGAACCATGAACCATTGATTCCTAGTTCCTGCCTAATATTTGATAGTGTGTAAGAAGGAAAAGCCACACATGTGTGGTGTTGGCTACCAATTAACATGGAATCACCGATGGGGAGTCAAATTTTGTGCGTGTGGTGGAGGTTCCTGTTAAAGGTGTAAGTCCCAATAGAAGATGACTAGTGCTCGTGACACTTATTTTCAACATGTAAAGGTTTCAAGGTAGAGGTAAAGTGTCTCTCCCACTCTTTCCACCTACCTACAATTAAATGACTCCATTCATAAAACTACCAAAATTAATTGTTGATCAACCACCTTTCATTTGTAGTGTCCATTTTGGGTAGGAGATGGATTTGGGCCATGAATTTAAACTTGCTAGAATGTACAACAATTAGGGTTAATGCTTGCTACTAATAAGGGAAATTTTGAGCCATTTTTCAATGGAGGCTAGTTATTGTGTGGTTTTGTAGATGCTTGGTTAGCTGTCAGAGCTTTCTAGGGTACAAACTTTTCCAGTCTAAGACAATTTTGAGTATATTTTGTACTCTTTATGAACTAATATAAAAAATTTATATGGAATATTATATGTGAACATCTCCATGAATTCCTATAGATCTTCAAGGGACTTTACTCAGCTGAAGTTTCTCTTATCACATTTTTTGATATGATTGTAATATGAAATTGGTGAATGTAACAACATTCTAAATATTGTAAACCTTGTAAAGGCCTTTTACATGTTTCAAGTGGATTGTTATAGTGTTTTTATGGATGATTAAGTATGTTATGCACATTTCTATAATTATTTTGGTGCATATGAATGTATCGATGTTGTCTTTGTGTCTCCAATTTTTTGATCAATTTGATATTTGTGACTCTGTACCCATGAATAGGTATTGATTTGGAATCATTTGATCAATCTTGAACACATCATCAAAACATTAACCAATAGTGTAGGAGCAGGATAAGCTTATATGCATTCATAAACTTGAAATAAAACCAAATATTTATCTTTAGTGAGTTGCAAATGAATTTCAATCTCATATAGGTTATGTTTGCACAATTATATCAGCTATATAGGGGTTTTGAGACAGTTAGTTGTTCTTGATTTAGTGACAATATTTGGGATCAAGACAACAATTTGGGTTTGGTTGTCCATATTTTATTATTATTTATTTTGTGTGATTCCAATACTTAAGGTATATCCCCAGGAATACCCTCTCGAGTCTAAGTTGAGCTCGAAGCGTAGGAGATAAAACCCACTCTCATAGAGCTAGTGAGCAGAGTCCTCCATTGTTCTTTTGATGAGACGATTTTGACTTGCATGACGATAATCCTGGACCTATGAGTGGAGTTTAGTTCTAGGAAAGGGAGAAATGCCTTGGAGACCTAGAAGGTCAAATGAAATTCATAAATATATATGATAAATTGGATGGAAATGGTTGTTAAAGAACTTTCTAGGATATAGCAGACATTAGGAGTGGCTTTCCTAAAATTTGATAGTGTGTAAGAAGGAAAGGGCACACATGTGTGGTGTTAATTACTAATTAACATGGAATCACCGATGGGGGTTGAATTTTGTGCATGTGTGGTGGAGGTTCCTATCGAAGGTGTAAGTCCCAATAAAAGATGACTAGTGCTCATGACACTTCTTTTCAACATTGAAGGTGTTGATTGAGATAAAGTGTCTCTCCCACTCTCTCCACCTACCTACAATTATGAATCCATTCATAAAACTACCAAAATTAACTGTTGATCAACCTCCTTCCATCTATAGTGTCCATTTTGGGTAGGAGACAGATTTGGCCATGAATTTAAACTTGTTATAATGCACAACAATTAGGGTTAATTCTTGCTACTGATAAGGGAAAAAATGAGTCATTTTAATGGAGTTTGGTTATTGTGTGGTTCTACAAATGCTTGTGTAGCTGTCAGAGCTTTGTAGAGCACAAACTAAGTTGCTAGTCTAGACCATTTTGAGTAGATTTTATATTCTTCAAGGACTAATATGAATGTTTTTATGTGGCATATTATATGTGAACATCTCCATGAATGCATGTAGATCTTAAAGGGGTTCTACTTAGCTAGAGTTTTTATTATCATATTTTTTATATGATTGTAATATGAAATTGTTGAATGTAACAACATTCTAAATATTAAAAACCTTGTAATGGCCTTTTACATGTTTCAAGTGGATTTTTGTAGTGTTTTTATGGATGATTAAGTATGCTATGTATATTTCTATTATCATTGTGGTGCATTTGAATGTATAGTTGTTTTTATATCTCCAATTTGTTGTTCAATTTGATATTTGTGTCCATGTACCCATGCATAGTTACATTTAAGCTAGGAATGGTACTCTTTTTCACCCAAACATGTTGAACCACTCTGAGCTACATTGGACTAGTGATTTCCCTTAAGAGTCCAAAGTGCTAAAAGGAAACAATCTTTGATGAGCTATTACTCAAAAATCGTGTCACCTAGAAACAATTTGTTTGAGTCTATGGGATCATGTAGGGCCCATCTACAATAACCTCTCTTTATTTTTGATATATCTAAGGTGTTTGCCTATGGGGTCAAGTTTTTAGTTGATGGAAAAAGGGTCAAATGGATGTGATGTAAAGGTGGAAAGGGGTTTAGGATTTGTTTTGTTCCTCGTGAGTAAGTGAAAAAGTGATTCATTTACTCAAATACACTTAAGTCATGAACTACACACATGAATACAAAGTATATGCATTAAAACACGTAGGTCATAAAGTATAAATTGGAATACTCATAAGTGACAAAGTATACACATAAGTTGTAAAGTATACACTTGAATACACATAAATTATACACAATACGCATGATATTATCATTCAATAATTGCTATCAAATCTAGGATTTACAAAATTCCACGTAGGCATACAACAAATGGCCTCAATACATAGTCATTTCCCAATAGGGGAAGGAAATAGAGCACACGTTGCCTTTGCGTTCGACACAATCTTCCACAACAGTAGTATGTTATCATTCTAGAGTGACAAGCACCTTGACAAACTATCAAGGTAGCAGTTAAACTACATACAATAGAAAAGATGCTTAGAATCACAAATCTATATTATTCTAAACAACCTACGTGATGATGAAATGGTAATGTAAACTAGAAAAGATGTTGAGAATAATAAATATATATTATTCTAATCTCTCGCATACCTCTACCAAAAGATCAGAGCTAGCTATTGTTGTAGCAGCTCCATTATCAATCGTGCCAAGAACATCGCAATATACTTTGAATGAGAAATCTATATGGTCACAATACAAAATATGCTTAGACTAACAAATCTATATTATTCTAAAGAACCTAAATGGTGATTAATTGGTAATGTAAACTAGAAAAGATGCTTACAATAACAAATCTATATTATTATAATCTCTCGCATATCTCTGTCAAAGGATCAGAGCTGGCTATTGTTGTAGTAGCTCCATGATCAATCATTCCAAGAACATCGCAATATACTTCAAATGAGAAATATATATGGTCACAATAGAAAAGATGCTTAGACTAACAAATCTATATTATTCTAAACAACCTGAATGATGATGAATTGGTAATGCAAACTAGAAAAGATGCTTAGAATAGAAAATCTATATTATTATAAACAACCTAAATAATGAACCTTAGCAGATAAACAATATCAAAATGTGATGAACAATATCATACCTATCCCATACAAAAAATGATCCACTACTAAAGTGTGCTTGAAGGATCATCTCTTACCTTCATATTTTCTAGTAACGCTTCATGTTAAACACTACTAATTGTCCATATTTTTTTTGTTTTTTCTCTAGCATGATGTCTCAATAACTTAACATTTGTTGCTATAACAAGGTGCGAATACATGAGAATGGTTTTGTGTTTCTCATGGTCTTCAAATGCAGGTACACCATTCTTTCTAATCATATATGTTCACAACCAAGTTCTGAAAACAACAACTAAACCTGTGTGATCATAATTTTTTATCAACATCTAAATATACTTAAAATAACAAATCTATATTTTGTCTAAAAAACCTAAATGATGATGAAATGGTAATGAAAACTAGAAAAGATGCTTAGAATAACAAATATATATTATTGTAAACTACCTAAACGATGATGAAATGGTAATGCAACCAAGTTCGAGAAACAACAACTAAACCTATAGGATACATGAACCCATCATCATCTATCATTGGTTGTGTTAGCTTTTCTTTCCCTATACACATCGTGCCAATCAATAGTTTGATCCCTCTTCATTCCCCTACGATGCTACAACTGCATAGACATGTCCTGGTTGTACAAGATCTAAAAGATTATCATAGTCAACTAAACTTTCCATTACATCTTATGAGGATTGTGCCACAGATAAAGGGCTTAGGTACTATGGAATCCATGTATCTACCCACTCACTTGACTCGCACTAATCCCAATCACATCGAATACAATTCTGACAAAAAAAAAATCCATCTCTCGTGTCCATATGGTCCATCCACTCACATCTAAGCTTCAAAATGAATGCATCTTTGAATAATCTCTAATTGTTTGACATTCCATTATGTCTCCCATTGTTCCCTCCTCAACCAACCAAAAGAGCCTACACACTTGTGAATCAAGTGTCCCTTCTCTTGATAGTGTATAAGTACACCAATCCGCAATAGAATGTGCATCACTAAATGTTACACCACCTCTAATCTTCATTTGTTCCTTAACCAAAGCTCTCTTCACACATGCACCTGTGCCATCATTCTCACCTTTTCCATGCCCAACTTTGAAAAAACTCCAAATATGTAGTACACCCCTCTCTATATGCATCCTACTCAACCAATAAAACATGTGAGCATTCTTGAATTGCCCTATGCAGTTATCTAACCAAATCAGATGTTAACCCATTGCAATTCCTTTTTCCTAGAAGAACTCAAAAAAAATTCAAAAACAATGTTGTACAAAATTAAATGAATGAGATCTATCATCACTCATGTAAAAATAGTACTCCCTCATTATCTTCATGTCCTCTTTTGTACTATCAGGGGCATGCCTATATGTTATGTGGACAAAAATAGCAATTTGAATAGAATTATAATATTGTGATTGAACTTCATTTTTTGGTTGCAATGTGTAATTTTCAGCAAAATCAACTATAGATACAATAGTTTCAATGGGGAAAGAGTCCTTACACATCCTGAATTGTTGATCCAACCAATGCGACCTACGGTTGTGCCTTGCATACTTATAGAAAAGGTTTTTCTTAAAATCTGAAATAAAATCAACAATACTTACCTCTCTTGCAACCAACTCACATCTAGAACCCTCACCTCCACTCTTTAATGTGTATTTGATTGTCTCATACTTTTTTTTCTCAATAATTTTGTTACCAAAATCATGATCACTTCCCTCATGAAAGCATGTTACAAACTTCGATAAACCATCACATTGCAAACATGTATCATTTAAATAATAATTTCTATAAAATAAGCAACCATCACCTCTAATGCATAAAAATGAATCTAACAACTCCCTAGATGACTTGGAAAGTTGAACTGCATGACACTCCTACAACATTTTTCCAGTATGCATAGTAGAACGAACATGGCATAACAATTCATGATACATTGAAAATTCAACATGGTATTTACAACATGTATTACGAACCTTAATAGGAACACAATAAAATGGCTTGCAAGACTCAAAATCCCTTTGTGAGATTTGTAAATGTGGATGTTCTTGACAAAATTGTTTATACAAAATTATTTGGCTACATTGCAAAAAAAAATTAGGATGCAGTGTACGATCTCGATTACCAATTCATAACTTTAAAAAATCATTTACATTCAATGATACTCTAGAGTGAGAATTCCAATATTGTTCAATTTTCATCTTTACATTATCGGTTAGCTTTTTATCAACACGTGGAAGCCTCCCACTAAAATCCCATGTATCATTTTGAAGAGCACTATCGAGTCTTCTTCTTCTTAAGAGTGCTCTATTCAATGTTTTATGATTTAATTTAAAATCAATACAATTTTGTCTTATTAAACGAGCATTTTGCAAATGATGGCTTACTAGTGATCGGTTGTGATCACTCTTTGAGCAGCCCTTTTATCTTTTTCCTTACTTGTCTTTCCAATAGAGGTTAGAGCATTAAAAATATTTTTTACAATAAGACTATTTTTTTCTAACTTTTTTGTGAGACGAATCTTCAATTTTTTTAATAATGGTCGCATTTTGTAAATCTTAAGTAATTGCACAAAAATTTGGCATTGTTCGGTTAATGTCTTATTGGAAAATAATTCATTGAACATTTTCGTAGCCCACAAACGAACCGTTCATTGTGACCTTTTTCCTTCAAGATTATCAATTATGTTCTCATCTATTCCAACCAACCATTCAGGGGTTCTTTTGTAATTAGGTGTTACATAAGGTTCATTTTCAATGTTATCAACATTTTCATTTTCAAGTACAATGTTATTAACATTTTCATTCTCACTATTTTCAACATTTTCAATAACAATTTCATTTTGAACAACATTTTCATTGTCAATAACAATTTCATTTTCAACCACATTTTCAATTTCAACATTTTTATTCTCAATGTTGTTCACATTTTCATTTTCAATTTCCACATTTTCAATTTCAATATGATGTTCAATATTTCAATTTCTATTTCATCTTCACTTGAATGAGCATTTAATGGTTCGGAAGAAGCTTCAATTTGAATATTTTGCATACCTTGTCTTCTTTTCCTATGACTTTCTCTATCTTTTGCTCTATATGCTTCAATTTGATCTGTTGTAAGTTTCCTTTTACCTTTTCTCTTATGTCGATTGCTGCTTCCGATTGCACAAACAAAAAAATACACACAAATGATCAAAATTCTAAAAAATGTGTTAGAGAATCTTTGAAAAGTTGAATTTCATCTGATGCAGACAGAAAACATGAGAATTTTGCAACAAAAAGAATGTAGGGACCGTTGAAATACTCAAAATGGCCCCTTTTTTGTTTTTTATATAACTTACAAAATAGATATCCATTTCAAAAAATGGATATTTGTTATGTCTTCCACTTGACATGCCCACAAGTCTACACAATCCTCAGCAAGGAAATGGATATTTGTTACCTCTAGTCTTATAAATCACAATGTCATGTGTTAAATTATTATATATTAATATAAAATATATTTTATATATAATATATATTAATATATGTTATATATTAATACTATAATATATATTAATATATGCTATATATTAATACTATAATATATATTAATATATGTTATATATTAATACTATAATATATATTAATATATGTTATATATTAATACTATATTAATATTAATATATAATATATATTAATATATATTGTTGCTCCTCCAAGTGTATAACCTATAAAAATCAAAAACAGATATCCATTATTTAAATTTTAAGAATTATTATTTCTTATGATATATGATATATATATTTATTATATATTAATATTTATTATATCTTAATATTTATTATATATTAATATTATATTAATACATATTATATATTATATTTATTAATATATAATAATATATTAATATATATAATACATATTAATAGAATATTAATATGTAATATATATTAACATATATTATATTATATATATATTAATTTATTATATATATATATATATATTAATTTATTATATATATATATTAATTTATTATATATAT
>VDFB02105785.1:104777365-104861848 GCA_007258455.2 Sequoia sempervirens
AATTACATATATGTTAAATAAATTATAAAAATTATTAAAAAAATTGTAATTTATCAATATAATGGTTAAAAATTACATATTTTGTATTAATTTTAATAGTTTGAGATTTATTTTAATTGAATCAGTCTTTTTATAATAATTAGTGTACAATCGATATGTTTTGCATAAAATTTGACATATTTTATGAACTTAACATAATTTCATCTCCATATATTTTCAAGAACAAATTTCAATCCTTAGTACATCGATTCTTCTACTTAGGTTGATTAAGTGATGTAAAATTAAATATGATTCACTTTTGCAACACAAAATCAACCTTTCCTTTTTAAAATTCAAATTAGGCCTATGTCATCCACTCCAACAAGTTATTATGTGTTAACTTGAAGTGAAAAAAGTCAAATTGTATTCTACAATATTGTATAAAAGTACAAACCCTTATTCATTTTAGCACATCATCTAGATCCATTGAGCTCTATTACACATTGCATCATCACAAGGACATAATATCAACATCTACATTAGCAAAAAATAGGTGTATTGCATGTTTACTTGTTATCTTTTATCTTTGTTTAAAAGTTTGTTAAATTAATCCATCTTAGAGTTTTACCAAGGAGAGCATGACTATCACCTAGCAAGTTGCTCAAAGTTGTTTAATAAAATTGTCGACCTCTATTTTATAGATCCTATCATCAAGACAAAACTTTGATTATATGTACACAAACCCATAAAATTTCCAAGTCATGTTTGCATGATCCAAATTATTGATGTATAAATTTAAGATTACACATGGAGCAAGCTTGGAGACCTTTTCAAGAACATCTAACCTCAATTGATCTATATACTTACCAAAAGAGTTGGAAATAACAATAAAAAGGTAGGTCAATAGTTGATTACCCTAACTCAAACTCCAAGAAGGCAAGAAGAATCATTCTACCAAGTCATTGACTAGTCATAAAGTAGCAACTTTTGAACTAAGTTCCCCAATTAGAACTAAACCCAAACTTGGCTAGACACCATCTAGAAAGATCGATTCACTTTATCATAAACTTTAGAGATATCCAATTGAAAAAATAGTCCTTTCCTCTTGCTAGATTACAAGGAGTGGATTAACTCATAAATCTTAATGATAACATTAGTCATTTGTTTCCCTTGGAAAATTCCCACTTGTTCCTTTAAAATGATGGTAGGAAAGAGAATTTTTCATATATTGGTTGTAGCTTTGGAGATGATTTTATAAATTGTGTTGCATAACATAATTAGTTTGAAATCTTTAATCTTGATTGTCTCCTTCTTAAGAATGGGATCTAATTAGGATATTCAATGAAGATCTAGAGACTTGATATTCTTCAACAACTTCCAATAGCTCATCTTCTAAAAGATTCTAAAAAAAAGGAATAAATAGTCTGAAAATCCATTAGGTTTAAGAGCCCTATCTCTAGTCATACCAAATAGGTAGTCCAAACCTTCTCTTTCGATATAACTTGCATGGGCATCTAATTTTTCTTTTGACTAATCATAGAGGGAATTTTCTCAATGAAGGAATCTTTATTTTAACACTATTTCTTAAGATTGACAAAGAGAATTTTATCACCAAAAGAAACAATGGAAGTTTTGAGGATCTAAGAATCCTTAGTAAGACTTCTATCCTCCAACTAGATATTTGGCATGTCTCTATATTTTACAAGCAAGATGAAAGAATTTGGTGTTCTTGTTTCCCTCCTAAATCCATATAATTATTTATTTATACTTTCAAAAGATTTATTCTTATTTGTCGATATCATCAAGTTTAGAAGGGACTCCCTTTTCTTCCTCCATAATAGAATCCAAATTGTTGTAAAAATAGAATATCAATTATTAGTCAATATAGCCTCTAAAAGAATCCTTTTATTTTAAGACATTTTTGAAGTCTTAGTGGTTCCATTGTTTGAGCTTGATCTTGATATTCAACTTGAGAGCTTTCAAAAAAAAAATTGAAAACATACCTTCTCGTCTTGTAAAATTGATTTTGAATTTCCAAAAGGACGAAATCACTTTTTGTTTGCAAAGTCAAGATGATGAAGATACCCAACAAAACCTCACAACATGGCAGCTTGATATAATGCTTTAACAAATTGATAAATCTATGGCAATATATGCAATCCTCATGTAGTAGGTGCTTTCTTGATAAGCAGTAGTACTGCTCTCTGGTATATGTATGTGTTGCTCAAACTATATTTAATACAAAAAAAAGATGAAATCACATGGTCAAAATTAGAATGAGAGAGCCACATTTTCTCAATTTTAAGTGCATGTGTAGGGGATGTTATCGCTCAGTGAACATTGAAAAAAAATAGCCAATGATCAAATCCTCCCTCCATCTAGACCTCATAGTTACAAAAGAAGTCATTATTAAGATAAGAAGTAGAACCCAAGAAACAATCAATCTTGGTTATGATTAGATCACTTTTCTTCCTTATGTTATCCCAAGTAAACCAACATTTTTAGGATTAACATCCCAAAGTATAACAACTTTGAGGAGAGTAGGAGGCCCAGTCAGGTTGTCTAGAGGTGAAGGGGATCCACCTTCTTTCAACAAATAATCTAATCTAGAATTCAATTCTATAGCAATAATCTATTTAGCTTCTTCCTTCATACTCAAAAAATCCTTGGTCTGACCCTACCAAAGAATATTTTCCTAAGTAGCTCATGGGCAACAAACATTAATGAGATGAAAATATAAATTAAAGGCTATAATATGCATTGATCCAACAAGAAACCATCAATAGAGAACATTTCTTGAATAATAATTTCTTACTTATTACAAATATAGCTACACCACCTATTGAACCTTGGTAATTTTGTGCAAGATACCCCATTTTACTTGAAATGGGGAAATTATTTAAAGATCCATATCATATTTGGTCTTGGTTTCTTGAATTAATATGATGTTTAAATTAAATTTCTTCAACAATATCAAAGTAAGTCTCTTCTTACAGGGGGAGTTCAATACCTTGATGTTCCAAGAGATCATCCTCATTGGATAACCTTTGATCTCTTGATGTTCCAAGAGATCATCCTCATTGGATAACCTTTGATCTCTTGGTGTTCCCTAAGTCAATATCTAGTTAAGATTTGTTTCCAACAAATACACTAACTAGAGTTGCAACTCATAAGGTGGTGTATTTACTAGGTCTTCCAACCTTGGATTAATCAAAGTTTCCATTTCTTTTTCCAACTTTCTTATGGCTAAAATACTTGCTTAAGTTTTGAGCCAAAACCATCTTGAAGATCTATGGGTAAGCTAAAATTAGTTTTATCATTTTTGTTGAAAGAATACATAGGAGGAATAATCATATTTTCCATGCTCTTCAAATCCAAAGGACCTTTGTTAGCCTCTTATTATCAACTAACATATCAAGATCTACTTTGAATTTATAGGCTTTTATCATCTTCTCATAACCTTTAGATCTACTATCTAGATATTATTTCTTGTTTACTATCTCCATTTCTTGTTGTGTATACCTCTTTTGATTATTATCTTATTTTTTGTTGCCACCAAATTCGTGCTCTTGATAGTATTTTTATTTTTTGGTTTGGTAAATTATTTTGGATATTTCTCATATTTATCTTGAAACTTTTGTGCTTGTGATTTTCCATGGGTTTTTTGACACTTTCTATTGAGGTTCTCATATTCATGACATACACAACATTTAAACTCAATAAAATTTCATAATCCAAAGCTTGGTTCCATTCCACCTCACTAGCCTTCAAAGTAATACTTTTTTGGGAGAGTAAGTTTGAGACCTAGTTCCATGTATATTTGAACATAAACTAATGATCTTCACCATTAATGGTTTAGAAAAATACCCTAGAGATTTAACAATCAATTTAAATGCATATTAGGACCAACATTCTTGAGGGATAGCATGCATACAAATCCGCACATGTGCCATTGTGGGCATTTCCTCAAAGGATTTAGAACCTACATGATAATGATTTATGAAGAGACCAACATTTCCAAAAAAATAAGGACCTCCACAAAAGTATAAATCCCTATCAAATTCATTAAAAAATATGGTAATAAATACCTTTGGCACTAGTGCCAACTCATAATCTCCTCTAGTTTTATAATTCTCTCTAGTGCATGAATACATATCTTCTAGACTTAATTGTATACCAAGGAATCTATAAATCAGCTTTCTACCATTAAAGATAGAAACACTTTAAAATATTTTAGATATTCAAGTTAATGACTAGAAAATTATTCAAGGAAGGCATTTATGAATTTGAACCATTTATGGGTTGGTCCACTTTATGCTTACTACTAGCCATGAATAGCACATGATTTCCTTATCATGCATCAAAGGTATAGATATTGAGCATATTTATGTAAGAATAAGAGGAGGTAGATCCCCCTACTTGGGGCCATTGTGGGAAAATAGCATAAAAAAACTATTAGTACTAAAAAAGAGAGGATTAAAGCAAGAACTTAAAAAATCCTACTAGAGAACATTCTTTAGTGAACTAAGAATATTACCAAGAGAAATTTTCAAACCCTTATAGGATTTGTTCAAGTGTTTTTACCTTCTTTATTTTTTAAATTTTTTAAATTTTTAATTTTTAATTGTTAAATATTTACTTTACAAATTTGATTAGGGTTTAGGTATACTTATATTTATTTCCTAATGTTATATTTTGATCAGGATTCAAATTTTAGATGTCTCTCTTTATCCATCAATCCTTTTGTGTGTACAATTTTATAATTTATATGAGATAGTGCATGCAAACATGAGTGTACTTTATGGAATATCCTTCTTTATATCATTGTGTTTCTAGCACTTCTTCTCATTCCCATAAGGTACCATCAATTTCATGTTTGGGAAAAAATGAAAATGAGCATGTATCTATTGTTATTCATAGTGAAGATCATCGTAATCATGTCAATCCTAAGCAATTGTGTGAGCTCACTAGATTAGAGGAGCCTCCACATGTCACATTGGAATGAAATTTTGTTACTTCACCTCTTACTAAGCCAATGGATATGTCTAAACTTGAACCACATAAGGTTAAATATTTTTATTATTGCATTCAAGGGTATTCTATAAATAGATGCATTGTCCTAGAACATAAAATTCAAGATCTTTAAAATAAAGGGAGGATACAATTTGAATATAACCATATGATATTGGGTGATGAATATTTTTTCTAATGTGAGTATATGGACCATAATGCACCATGTGTTGAGTTTACTTATGTGGAAATGAAATAACTACATGATATGACACCCAAGTTAGTTATTTCAAAACATACATCATAATTGGGATCTTTATAATGTAATTTTGTTTATGGTTACAAATTATATGATGAGAATGACAGTTTTTTTAAGGATTAAATTATAGTGACAAATTTTCATAAATTATCGAGATAATTCCATTTGAGGTGGGAACTTCATTGGTTAAAACTCTTCTCTCGTCTTTATAATTACATGTTACGTGTGCTTTAATACCATATATATCTCTATGCTTTTTAATTCTTCTTGTTACTTGGAGTGAAACATTGTTATTTATTCATACAAGCTGCATACACCCACGATTGCTAAAAAGTGAGGGCATCTTGAACATCTTCTATTTTCACTTACACATTGGTCATACAAAGGTTTGTTTCTCAAGCATGCATTTATAGTTCCCTAATTCTACTTTACATTTATTATGATGTTTCAAATGCTCAAGCTTACCTTAAATACACTAATTATCATGCCTATGAAATTTTCCATGCTCACCTATAATTATCATGCTTACATCTTATATCACAATGCTTATGATTCTTTATCTACATGTTTATTCCTTTACGATATTATCTTATTAGATTGACATGTTCACTTATGCTTGTCACACTTATATCTTTTTCTCTTATGATTATGCTTCATGTTCACAATCATGATTATAAAACTTAGGTTTTATGATCATACACATTTTTTCCACAATGACATCTAATAATGTCTTAAGATAACATGATTATTATCTAGCATTCATATTTTACTTCTAGCCTTGGTTGGTGGTAAAATTAGGGGCATCATAATTTCCCATATGCATGTTGTTATGCTTATCTCTTATTATTTTATTATATATTTGTCACATGATATTATGATTCCCATGCTTCTCATGATGACATCTTTACTTTTCTCCTCCCCCTAAATTCCTTACATCCTTTGCATACAACCAATGGCAGGGGGGTATATCGTTAGAATTATTTCATGCTTATGGTTATCATGTCCCAATGGGTACCTTGCATCATCTTTTGATATTTAAATCGTGGTTATAATTGTCCATTTAGGAATCTTAAAATTTCTCTTGTTGATTACAATGATTGGATTCATGATACATGTACATGGATTCACATTACATGATCATGACTTCATGCCACATTTCCATAGATTTATGTCATCTTAGCTTCACACCATACCTTTAAATTTAATTTTTACACTTTCTTTGAGATAGTTAACATTGTAAATCAATTATGTTAATGGCTATATTTTAAAGTCTTTATACATGCATTTTATTGAACTTTGTTTAATTTACATGTTTTAATATGGAGCACTCATTGAAAGGAGAATATATGAAATATTTATATGAGTGTATTAAATATTTTACTTACATGTCGACTAATTGATATAATTTTCCATGCATCTTCATGCAATCTGTAACACCCCTCCATTTTGTGCTATGTTGAATAGACAATGTTTTCCCCATGTTATGCTTTGTTTCTAATAACTCTTGAATTAAGGTGTTTGTTTATTTTGATCGCTCTCTGTTAAGTGACGTGAATTTATTATTTGATGTGATTGTATTTTATTATGAGGTTATCATTATGGCATGTTTTAGATTAGCATAGTATGTACTTGAATTAATGATGCCTTGTGTTTTGATTATGTTAATGATGTAAGTTTTGTCAGTTATTGATACTATATTGGTGAAGAGAACGGTATTGCATCACTCGCTCGCGAGTGCCCTGTGATTTCCGCGATTCTCTCTTCACGGTGTGTATGATTTATTATATGTATACATGTGCGACATTTGCTTGTTTACAGGATTGCAGGTACATGACATTAGCTTCACCTGGTTTCACAGGTCTGAGCGTGTCCACTACTCAACAGTAATATTGGGAGATAGTAACGGGTTACCTAGTCATACCTTTGCCCTAGTACAGTGTGTCGTCAGTTTGAATTTGGTCTTACTTTTATCATTGTTGTTCTGGGTATTTTATTCTTGTACAAATTTAATTTGATAGATTAAATGTGTATTTAATTTTAAATATTTAATTAAATGAATTATTGTGGTGAGGGCTTTAGAATAAATAAATTAATTAATTAATTTAATTTGGTTATGTTGAGTAAATTTTATTATTAAAATAAACGGTAATTAAATAAATAAGAATATTTAAATTGGTTGCAATTAGTAAATTGTTTTATTATATTTAAATGCATGTGAATGGAAAATATCTAAATTGTTGAGGGAAAAGATATTTTAGATATTTTGTTTAAGATAACTGGGAGTTAGAAATTTGTGATCTAATTGTTGAAAATTCATTCATGGGAAAATTTTTGTATAGGTTGTGGAAAATTGGTGAGGAAATTATGGATCTCTCGGAGGAAATTGTTTTAGAATTATTTTGTTGTAGAATTCTTGGCTTTGTTTTTGGTTGTCTTCTAGAATGAGGCAATTGCATTGAAGGAAGTTTTGGCTACATTGAGAATTGAAATTATAGAGAAGCTCGGCAACATTTTCTTGAGGCTCGCTTTTTTGTTTTGTCTCGAATGAGGCAAATGAGGCATTGAAAGTTTGGCTACATTGAGAATTGAAATTATAGAGAAGCTCGACAACATTTTCTTGAGGCAACATTCTTCTGTAAGGTTCTTTACTGTTTTTGTGAAATTTGAAATTGAAAAGTTATTTTATTACTGTAATGCAAATTGGAAATGTTTTAGGAAATGATTTTTCAATACTGTAGAAGTTCTTATTTCTTTCTTTTAAAAGATTGTCGTGAAAATAAAACCTCTGTAGAAAACAATTAAATCCTCTGTGTAATTTGTTTATTCGAAATAGATTTATACAGGAGGAAATTATAGTGGAATTATTGAACCTCTGTTGAATTTAAATCAAAACTTAGAAACCTCTTCCTGTGAAAACATAATTTATTCTTCTGTAGAAAATGATAAATTACCGTTGAAGATTTAGATCTTTGTAGGGAATGATTTTAAACAATAAAAATACAAATAAAAGTATTTGAGAAATTAGAAAACCTCTATAGGATTGAAAATGAAATCTTCTGAGAAAACTGAAATAATTGGAAACCTCTGGTAATTTGAAAATCAAAACAGCAGAGAGAGTGCGTCACTAAATTAATCATAACTCAAAATTTACGAACTGGGTAGGGCTGAATTTTTTATATGTTTTAGACGACTTGATTGCGCACCTTCAGTAAAAATTTCAGAGAAACCCAGATCTGAAAACAAAAGTTATTAAAGTCGCAACATACGGGATTTATGATTAGGGTTGTCTGAAAATTGTTAATTTATATTTATATATTTATTTATTTGTTTAAAAATATATATTAGAAATATTGCATATAATTTTAGAGTATTTAAAATATATTTAAATGTATTTTTCAATAGGTGCATGCACATGCACAATTTGATATTTTTAAATAAACGTTGGAAAATAATAATTAGATTATGTAATTAGAATATATATATTTATTTAAAAGAAATATCATATCGTTAATTAATGCATACAATGCACAAGTAGGTGTTTTATAATAAGATGATATTATTAGAAGGATTAAGATTTCTATTTATATTTGTTTGAGAAATTTGAGTTAACAATTAGTTTTAATTTTCCTTATGATTTGTAAACAGAAGTATTTATATATTAATAAAAGCATGTAAATGCATGGGTTAATAAAATGTTAAAATAAAACGACTTATGAGTGAAAGTTGATTTGTATTTAAATAGATATTGATTCAATTTGGATTTAGGAAATCCGAATATTAGATTATTTAAGTGCCTGAATTATTTTAAGTTGTATTATTTTCTGTTCACATTTGCGGGCAATTTGAATTGAATATTATGAGTAATTGTCAAACTCGAAGTTAAGCAGTTGGTTTAATTCGTTGTGGATTTATTGGATTTAGGAAATCCTAATGGTCATTTATTTAATTATTTGAGTGGCTTCTTATTGTTGTGTATTCTTCTATAATTGTGTATTGGGCATTGGAGATATTTGTTGACGAAGAAATTATAAGTCTTCCAGAGATTGTAAAATTGTGAGAGGGTTATTATATCTTTTATTCGCCCTTTTTGAGATTTTCCTTGGGTAGTGCACGTTTTTTGGGTTTCAGTATTTAACATTCGTAGGGATGTGTGAATTAGTTTGAACACCTGATTACTATGAACGGGTTGTGTGATTTGATTTGAGCACCCAGTTACTACGAACGGGATGTGTTATTCTTTGCAAAATAGTTAATATTTGTTATGGTATTTTGTGCACTGTCTACTCTTGGGTTGTGGAATATGTTATTGTGTTGTCGATAAAGGAGTGGCTTTCAACAGGGGCCGAGACGCAAAGGGGTCCCAGGATAACTCATGTGAAAGTCAGTTTAATCAGTGGAAATTAAATAACCTTTATTAGGGATGAAGTAGCTTAATATTTAATCAGATAATTTAGCCTCGCTCATTGGCTCAAGGGCTAGTATGAGACTTGAGATGAGTCGGAAAGGTCTGGAATGGCAAAATCGTTATCTTGTCTTCTCGAAAGATAATCGATTCCGCACTAGTGTGCATGTGGGGCCAGAATCGTGAGAGGTTACCAGGATAACCCTAGAGGGGGGCCGGGACCTAGGAAGATTTCCTTTGGATAACCAATGCAACCTTTGTGATGACACTCCTCCTATGACAACGGTCGATTTGTATTATACAATGGATGTATTTGATTCAGTGGTTTTGGAAGTAATGTAACCTTATGTTTTGCATCTTTTTGGTATAGTGTTGTTTTTTTTTTTTGGTATAGTGTTGTTTTGTGTTTACTAGTACAATGTTGTTTTACATTTACTGGTACAGTGTGGTCTTGTATATTGTCTGTGTCTAGAGGTAATAGGTTGTCTTGGTTTCCTGTTACTATCTCCTAGTACGGGGGCTGGGCCTACGGGTACCAGATGGTTGGGTGGCGTGCATCTTACACTATTGAGTTTCTCTTCCGTTCATGATGGCGAGATATTCTTGTTCGAGGAGCTTGTGTGGTTCTCTAGAGTTGTTCTTCTCCTTCATTGTAATTGTGGATCTATGTGTATAATTGTACTACCTCATTTGTATCGAGGTGAACCTTTGTGATGTAATTGTAATAGTATTTATGATCTATTCATTATTGGATTTAATGGTTTTGTATATGTGGAAATATGTTGAATACATTTCTATGTGTAAAATTTATCTTAAAATAGTTTAATGTTTTGTTGTAAGTTGTATCTTGAGTTTAATATTCATATGTTATAGTTGGTTAAATTTTATAAGTAATGGTGTTCATATGTAGACGCGTTGTGTAGCCTAGAGGATGTATGTGGCTAGAGTAGGTTACTTTACTCGTCTTGTTTTAACTTTAAAAAAAAAAATTAGTTGTGTTTCTGCACTATTGCATCGTCCTCTAGGTTGTGGGACGGGGTTTTACATAAGGTAATAATATAATAATATACTATACAAAATATATGTACTATATGGTATACAATATAATATATACTATAGTAATATATAATATATAATCTATAATATAATAATGTATAATATATATTATATTATATTATATTATATATAATACATGTTATATTATATATTATAAATATATGTATTATAAATACATGATGCATATTATATAATATTATGTATTATAAATAATATAAGTAATAGATATATGTTTAATAACAGATATACGTTTAGTATCGGATATCTATTTAATAATAGATATTCGTTTAGTATCGAATTTTTTTTTGGTTTGGTATTACCAAACCAAAACAAATATTGGCTTGTGATTTGGTTTGGGATTGCCTGACCTGGAAAGTCAACCCAAAAAACATGTTTTTGAAAATTTATTTAGTTTTCTGAAGTTCGCCCTTGTGGCTGGCGACTTTTTTTTAACTCAAAATCAAACGAAAAGGGTTTATAGAATAAATTTTCAGCTTTCCACCAATATAACTTTTTCCTTATTTTGAATTTAATAAATTATTATTATTGATTTTCTACCTACATTACATCTAAAGTCATGATTGATGGGTTGATTGAAAAACTTCTATAACTTTCAAACTACTTAATATTTTTTGAATCTACAAGATGCACCACATTCTATGCTTCACATACTATAGGATGAAAAAAAAATTGAATTTCATAATTTTTTGACGAAGTTATGGTTGTCAAACACAGACATTTTAATAATTCTGAAAAGTTCTAATAAAAAAATCATAACTAATTATTTACATGGAAAAAAATTACAAAAAAATCTGGCACATCCAAACATGTGTCCTCTACTTATAGTGAAAATTTCAGAAAAAATATTATTATTTTTCTTGTACTTAGGGTGGTCAGACATACACCTGCTTCTTATCTTTTTCCTGAAAATTTAGTACCACTGCATTGAAATTTCATTTTTTCTCAAAACAAATTTACCTTTTTCTAAAAATGAACTAGTATCCTAGAAACTATATTCAATTTCCTACAACTTTTGTTCTTACATATTTTTCAAATTATATTAATAAGCTATTCAATTTTTTATGTCAAGTTGCCTAACTCTGATTTTCTGAATTTTCATTGCCACTTAGAGGCCTAGTTTGAAGCCCCATGATCCTGCACTAACCCATAGAGATCTATTTATAACTTGGGAAAGATAGAGGGGGAAGAGAGAGAGAGAGGGAGAGGGAGATAGCTCGATGGGAAGAGATATAGAGAGATAGAGATAGGAAGAGATATAGGGATAGAGATACATGGAGAGATAAGGAGATAAAGATAAATAGAAGGATAAATATGGAAAGAGAGAGAGAGATAGGTAAATAGATATATATATATATATAGTTCTATGAAGAGGGAGAGAGGAGAAGAGAGGGGTATATATCTAGAGATAGAGAGGGAGAGAGAAAGATAGAGGTAAAGATGAAGATAGAGGGAGAGAGGGATAAGGATAAAAATAGATAGAGAGATAGAGAGAGGTAGAGGGAGAAATAACGATAGAGAAATAGGGAGGTAGGAATCAATAGATATGGAGATAGAGAGGAAGAGATATAGAGGGTGAGGGATATATACATAGAATGATAAATAGAGATATATAAGGAGAGAGAGGGATGGAGGAAGAGATCTATATATAAAGAGGGAGAGATATAGATAAATGGAGTTATAAAGAGATATAGAGGGATATGGATATAGTGGTAGAAAGAGATATGGATAATATATAAAGAGAGAGGGAGAGGGGGATGGATAGATAAGGAGATAGAGATGGGGAAATAGTGAAAGAGAAAGGAGGTGATAGAGACAAGTAATAGAGAGAGATAGGGAGATGGGAGATAAAGACAACAAGAGAGATAGAGAGGGGGAGAGATAAAGAGGGAGAGATATACCCCTTTATCTCTCTCTTTCCATCTCTTTATATATCTCTATATCTTACTATTCCTTTATAAATCTTATTTCTCCCTCCCTCTTTGTTTCATTTTTTCTTCACACAAACACAAGCATGTTATAATGCTAGAATTGTTATAATTATGAAAAAAACTGGATACATAGATCACTCAAAAAATAAAAGCAAGGAATCATTAGCACCAACAATAGAAACCCCCCATAATATGAAAAGGGAGAGCCAAGATAGGACCATTGAAACTGTGTGTGGACAATAAGTGCATGTATAAAAACAAAGAACATTTGAACATGCTCATGAAAGTACAGAGAGAAAAATATGGAAAAATACATGGATTTTTATGAAAATCTCTGAAAGATCATCCCAAATCACATAAAATGAAGAAATGGGTTAAAATTTGTGAGCTCGGGAGTAAAAATAGAATATCTGACTTGGAAAGGCAATATAATGTACTAGTAGAAAAATTTGGGAAAAAAACCAACACCATTGGATAGTTCTTGAAACTAGCTTTCCAATGATATCTTGTTCACCCAATTTTAATACTGTATGCCCAAGTTATGGCCAAAAAAAAAATTCTCTTTTAGGGCCAAATGGGGCTTGGAAGGGGCCCTACTAGCTATTCGTACCACTAACATCAACATGACATCATGTTGACATCAGTAGAACATTTTCAAGAATATTCGTCCTTCCCAAGAAAAAATGGCAGCATCTTCTTCATATCACCTAGTGGTTTTTCTAACCACCTAAAAAATTTTGGCACCATAAAATATTTGCTAACTATGAAATCCCCCCAACACAATCCTCTAATATTTTGACAAATATTCTATTTGGATGCCAACTGCAAGAATATTCTAGAATTTTTTTGTTTATAGGCCACTAGTTTTTTTGGGAATGAGGAATGATCCTAAGAATATTTTGCTGGCATCAACATGATATCATGCTAGTAACGTTAGTGATATGGAAAATTGGCAAGGCTCCTTTTGGTACTAAAAGAGTATTTTATTTTTTGGCCATAACTTGGGCATACAATATCAAAATTGATGAATGAGATATCATCAAAAAGATGGTTTTGAGCACTATCCAATGGTGCTTGTTTTGAGATATCATTAGAAAGATGGTTTTCCCTAATTTTTAGAATTTGTCACATTTGACCTAAAAATTTGAAGCAATTAAAGATTGAATCTTAAAAAAATTCAATATTATGAAATGTAGTACTTGGAGTCTAGTTTCCAAATATGTAATTTATTTTAATACCCAGATAATACAAATTGATTTTCAATCCTAGGCGTGTCTGAAAACCACTTTCAAAAAATCACTTTTTTTTACCATACCATACATGTGTACATCAACTATATTTTGACTTAAATAATTGTTTTTTTTAAATTATTTTTGGAAAGATCTATAACACACTAAATATTGTGCACAATATTTTTTAAATTGTATTTTCTTTAAATAATATTTTTTTATTAATTTTTTATCGATCGTAATTGTTGTTTTGAAAATCCCTCGTGTATGTCATGCATAAGATGACCTAAACTTATCATTTTTTATTTTTTCAAATTAAAAAAAATTGTCTAAATATTTTACATGTATAATTTATTTTTCAAAACAAAATTTTAATAAAAAGTTATTAAAAAAAAAAAAACTAATATTTCAAGTTTATAGACTAGTTTCATCAAAATTTATTTGAAAATAGAAAAATAATCCAACTATTAAAAAAATTACATATTTAGAATCTACACAATCTCATCTATAATTGGTTTTAGTTTCATCAAAAAAAAATGCAAAAAACGTCTTCAGACATATGTCCAAAGTCACTCTTTTCTAATAACACTAACATGACCTTCAAGTTGCTAGTCAAAGTAGGTCTAAAGCTAAGGGTTGGCTCCCCAAGCCTTTTTTCCAGACCCAAAACCCATAGCAAAAATTGGGTCAAAAATTTATTTTTTTAGAAACGAGATCCCATTTTTTTTTTGAATTTTAAGCCTTTATGAAACAAGATCTTGTTTCTAGAATGGGATCCCATTTCTAGAAACGGGATCCCACTTTTGGCTTGGGGTCCCAAAGTGAAACAGGATCCCATTTGCCAAATAACAAGATCCCATTTTGTTTTTCCTGATTTCAAGTTTTTGGCTAAGTCTGAAACATCCACGAGAAGTGGACTCATCTTCTTGCTTTTACCCTATTTTTTGTCATATTTTTTGTTGGTACATTTTATTGCCTATCCAAGTTGGATGTGCTATTTTAACTCCCGAGCTCACAACTTTTTCCCATTTCTCCATTTTTCATGGTTCTAATGATGGGACAATCTTTCAAAGCTCTTCACATCAATCCATGCACTTTTCTGTATTTTTATCTAGGTACTTTCATGAGCATGTTCTTGAATGTTATTTGTTCTCCTATATCCACTTCTTGGTGGCACATAGTTTCAATGGTCCTATTTTGGCTCTCCCTTTCTGTATTATGGGGGGTTTCTACTATTGGTGCTAATGCTTCCTTGGTTTCATTTTTGGAATCATTTATGTATCTAGTTTTTGTTCCAATGTACTAGGTGGATGTAGCAGCTAGATACCCATGCATTTCAATGAGATGGAGCATTTACCATATGGGAACTCCTACATTCTTATTTTTGTAGGTGACTTTCTCTTTTCACTTGATTAGTGCTCTTCAAACTATTAGGTACCTATTCCATTTGTATATTTGACTTCTAGATGTTTACCTTTGTTTCCCATCTGATTTGAGCAGTGTCAGAGGAAATCATGCACATTCTTGTCTTCTTGATCCTGATCATCATCTATTTCAAATGAGGTTCTTCATTTTAACACTATAGCAGTCATCATTTAACATTTGTCTACAACTTCTTCACGCTTATGTGATTTCTTCATGTTCCTATTATTTTTGGGACATTGATTTAGAGGATTTTTTAGTCCTTTATTCATATTTCTCTCTTTTGGAGAAGATTTGTTCCTATGATATTTTCTCCTTTTCTTCAGGTGAGAGATTATATTGTTTGTATATGGGTACCTCATTAGGCCTTGTTTGTCGAGACCCATCATGCATTCTTTGATTTTTATACATTAGTTTTTTAGGGTTTTTAGCTACTCCCTAATTTCATCTTCGGGGGTGTTAGAGTAATTATGCAATAGCTAATAATTAATTAATCTTCAATTTATTATTAGTCTAATTCATTTCATGCACTTAAGCTAAACTTATGAGTGTTTTTTATGTTAATTGAAGTGAGCTATTATTAGATCATTTTGTCTCATCTGCATAGGATGTTGACACTTGTCATTATCTAATCCCCTTATCATTTAGGGTTTCTACTATAAAGCACTCACCCTCATTATATTATCTCACGATATCCTTGAAGATTCTTGAGGTTCATTATGTAATTTTTTCTTGTTGATAATATAGAAAATCATTGTTTTGCAAAAGTCTTGAGTGGAAGGTGTTTTTGTTAGTTGTTTGATCCTCTATCTCATGTTTATTCACAATTCTAATAAGCATGTTATAACATGAGTGTGCTATATAACATGCTCACATTTGTATCTACTTTAGGTAATGTCAACCCTTAGAGTTGGACTTACTTGTCAAATCCCAAAGGTGTTATTTTTATAAATTATTATTAAAAAAAGACTAAATATCAAGCATGCTCTTGATCAAGTTTGCACATTTTTCAATGTTGAGTTAGAAAAATACCACAACAATGTCAAGCTCCCTCTTACATTTCTAACCATGTAATTTTTTTGTACATTTTAAATATGTTAAGGTTTTGATACATAATATATTTTTCTAGTCTCTTACTTTTTGTCAAAAACTTATGTTAGTATTTTTGTTTCATTTTTTATCTTTTCATCAAAATTTTCATAATAAATTACATTGTTACATTCTAGACTCTATTTCATACATATTTTAAAAATATATATTTTCAATTAGTTTCCAAAATATTTAGGGGGTAGTACACTAAATTTTTCATTTTTGAGGATGTGTCCACTTTGAAAGATAGTAAAAAACCACAATTCATTATAAAAATTACCAAAAAAATTAGGCATAAACATGGTGTTAGCTAATTTTTGAATTAATAATTTTAAAATGTTGAAAAAATGTTAACATTTTATGGGGAGCATACTAGATGCTATGTTATAGTTTTTTGACAAAAACAAGAGCACTTTGTGTGCTCCCCCTATTTGAACCCCTTAATCTCCATTTTCAAAATAAATTAGTATTTTATAAAGTAGATTCATATCACAATAGCTTTTGTTCTTGTCACATCTTCAAATTCTGAGTGTAACTATCTTTAATTTCTCATCCCAAATATTTTTTTACTAATTAAAAAAATGGCCACTTAAATCCCCCTTTGGGTCTCCTATTTCGATGCACTTACTATAATGCTACCTTTCTCTGAGTATAAAATTGGATAATTTTAATCATATATTTGGTAATAGATTTACTAATGTTATTAATTAAGTTTAAATATTATAAATTATTTCTATAAATTAGATACAAATACACAAAAAATACTAATTAATCAATGTTATCTAGTTTAAGCATTAAGCACTTTAAAACATCATCAACAATACATAAATTTCCATTCAACATTATAAATATGATTAAAAGAGGAGAATAAAATCATTAAAGAATTCAACTTAAATCAACATCTCATTAAATATCTTTGAATTGAGTTTAGTATTTATCTGAACCATAGGTCTTTGAAAGGTCATTCTCACCCCAAGAAGATGGTAGTGTTATTGGCTCTAACTATCGAGCAATTTAGGAGGAAATAGCTCCTTTGGAACACAACACTCTCTTGCACTCTACACAAGTGTTGGTTCAACAAAACAATGCTCAAAACAAGTGCAAACCATGCTCTAGAGTAATTACTCAACACATATACAACAAGCTCCATAATAGTTACTCAACATGTATGCAACATGCTCCAGAGTAATTGCTCAACATGTGTGCCACATCCTTCATAATAACTACTCAACATGTATAACAACCTTGGCCAAGACACTCTTGGGTGCACTATGTACCTCAAGTTGGAAACACTCTATGTGCCCCTTTTCCAATGCCCATAGCTCACCAAACCATTTTCTTCTTCCTTGAATGTTTTCCATTCTTGAATTTTCTCCCCCTTTCCAATTCTCACATAAATGCTTATATAATCCTTAAGGGGTGGTTTTTGAACCATCACACCCTTTCACAAAGGATGCCTTTAATTATTATTTAATAAATATGATCATTTCTCTTTTTTAAGAGTTGTTATGCGTGTTATTTATTAATCTCTTTCAACTAAAGGATCATAATATCCTTTATTTTTCTATCTCCCTTTTAATTCTAAACTTGGTTATTTCATATTTTTCTCTTCTCTTGGATAAAAAGTCATAACATTTTTCCCCCTGTAAATTAACTATTGTCCTTAATAGCATGAGATGCATTTGCATCACAACTAAAAAAAACACATGATCAATAATTGAAGAACTAACATTGAATATTTGTATTTTATTATTTACTTTATCTACATTATTTGCTTCTTTTAATTCATAGATCACCCTTTTTAATTTTATTTTAAATTCACAAGTAATTTTAATAAAATCACTTTTCCGATCAAAATTATGATGAGAACTATATAGATTTCTTATGAAATATATCATGAATTTATAATTGAAGAGATAATTATAGTTTATGTGTTTAAACTCCTATCCTTCAACTTTACCATTTTACTCACTCATGTAACTCCTTCAAATTTTTTAAATTATTCCGATGTGATCACACAATAATTACTATGCATATCCAATATTATATGGTCACTCATAATCTATAAAAGTATAATCTATATAATCAACATACATTCCAAGATGATATTCATGCATTCCAAACTACATGAATATCATCTTTTCATATATATCAAATATATTTGAATGGAAACAAGTGGATAATTACCCTTAAACAAAGTTCATAATCATTCACATTGTCACTCAAAAAAATATCTATAGTAATTGCTATTAATATAGTTTTCATAATATCTAACTCAATCACAAATAATTTAGCATAATGTTAACTATTCACAAGTAAGCAATAATGATAAGCATTCCCAAGAATCTTATCCTGTACAATAAAGAAAATGTACAAGGTTAATGGGTTTATCAAGTCCAATAACAAATTACAATATAACTAAAGATTGTATAAAGAATACTAGAAATGCATCTTAAACAACAATAGAATAATAGTAAATTATCATCACCTAGAGAAACACTAGGTTTAATCTTTCTTTAAGAAATTAGGTTAAGTAAATTTCAAGTTGCTTAGAGGATGAAGATTTGTTCAATTAAGTTTTTGGATAAATAATTGGCTATAACAAGGATACAATCACATTTACAACCATGTTGTAGACCTCAAACTAAAGTGGAACATAACTTCTATTAGGGATCTCCTTTCTAAAATTAAATAACTGGTGGTACACAAGGAGAGGAAATATTAGATCATTCCATAACTATACCCAATTTTGGACACCTATTGATATATGATGTTATTAGATTGTGTATTTAAAAAGATTAGTACACATGCAATTTTAATTTTCTCAAAGGTTTTCTCTCCCTTTGTAAAAATTTAACATGCCCCCATGTTTGACCTTAAAAGAGGGCCTATTGGTTTCATATCTATAATATGTTATGTTTATTCTCACCAACAAATTCCCAACATAGTGTCATTTTTTCAAGTTTAAGATGTGAATCCAAAGAATTATAGGTTATGGGCCCATAATATAACTTAAACAAATCTAGAAGCTGATATTAAATAACAATCACAGTAAAACTACTCTTAAAATAGAGACAAAGTAATGGAAATTAGCGTGAATATACAAATTTCATTATAAAAACACTAAAGCACTAATGCTTATTGCAAAAACAACTTCCTTATATATAAGAAAGACTTGAACTTAATACCACTAAATGATGTAAAAAATTGCACACAGTTAATCCAGAAATCTTACTCACATCTATCATGGACTGTGGAAACAAAATGTTATTAACCACTAAATATGCCACTTTTCAAAGACCAACATGTCCATCATAATAACATTGCTACACCATATATGTCAAAATAGGTAATCTTCAAGATAATAACATCCACATACCGGCCCAACAAGAAGTTATGATGGCGAGTCCAAGCGGGAAAAAGAGTGGTTCAAGCCATTCGAATTCTCCTAAGAATAATGGCGATGGTGAGGCAAAATCAAGCGATGAAGATGACTTTGCTTGGTTTTCTGGTATTCTGTTGATCTTCTCTTAGCTGAGATCTAAGGATTTTTTCAATTTTTGTGGTGTCTTTCATCTAGATTTCTTGCTGCTTGATTGGGGGAGGCCCTGTTGGCCTCTCTGCTGCTCAACTAGTGATTTCTTTGGCTCTTCTTGGCAGTGTGAGTCCTTGTTCTTTTTTAACCCTCTCTAGTGCTCGCTTATGGGGGAGTAGTCTTTTCAAGGGATGAGGCCGCTATTGTTTTTTCCTCCTTTTCCTCTTTGTCCTACGCGGTTTTGTGGGCTTTCTCCTTCTTTACTATTTTTGCTAGTCCCTCGCTTAACTTCAATCTCTTGCAGGCTATAGCTTTCATGATGCTTTATTCCCTTGCTTCCCAGTATCGGGGATTGTTGTGCCCTTGTTGGTGTTCTCGCGGGTCTTTGGGGTTATTGGCCCTTTCATATGCCTATTTTTCTTCCCTAATTAGGCCAAGTGATTCTGCCTCACCCCTCTTGAAGCTCTGCAAAGCCTTTTTATGGTCCTTGACTTTCGTTGGTTTGGTCCTTCTTATGGACTCTAGATTTCAAGTTGTTTTTGGGTCTTTTATTCCCTGCTCTTTCTAGTTTGAGTTGGGGGACGAGTTCTCCTATCCTACTATCTTGGATCTACATTTATTTTCTCCTGGGAGTTTCAAAGATTTTGTGGATAATCATATTTTTGTTACTAGAAAGCTTTTCTCGGTGGACTTTTCTAAAGATTCTAGAATTTTTTCTATCACTACCTGTGAGGTGATAGTGGGTTTGTTATGCAAGTATTTCCAGTGGTGGTGGGGCTATGCCTTATTTTGAAGATGTTAGTTTCTTTCTCCAGAGCCATCAAGTATGGTTTGCTCAAGAGTAATACCTTCAGCAAAATTTATGTCAGTTGCTCTGCTTTTCTGCCCTAAAAGGATTGGGGTTTGTTTGAGGAGGTTTTTTCTTTGGCTCCATTTGGAGTTGGTATCCAAATTGTTTTGGAAAGGTTGAATCTATTGTGCGAGGATGCCTTTGTGGTTCTCTTTGATGATTTGGATGCTCCTCTTTTGGTGAGTGTTTTTATTTGCAAAGTTGATGTTTGCCATTTTGATTTTTTGGCCTAGGTGGTTAAGGGGCTTTGAGTGTTTTGGGCTTATTATCCTATGGAATTGGATGGTTTGTTGATATTCTTCATGGGTGTTATGATATCTCTGGTTTCGGGCCTATTATTCTTGGTTGGGCTACCTGCTTTGTTAAAGGTTGTTAATGGGGACTCCTTGATTTCTCATATTGTTTCCCAGTTGGGGCTTCATTCCATATCCATCTCAATGGTTCTAAAGTCATTGGGGTGTGCTTTCTCTTTGGTGGTTGTTGAGCTACCTCATATTGCTTCCTTATTGTACTTGATGCTTGTGTTGCCATGAGATGAGGTGTGTTTTCTTACTACCAAAGTGTTAACTTCCTATTGGGTTTTACAGTTGGGGTCTCCTATGGAGGTGGAGATTGCTCTTGTTCAGGGTGAAGCCCTCTCCTATAGAGGTGGAGACGGTTGTTGTTGCTGCAGTGGGTTGTTCCCTTTCTTTCTACTGGTTCCTTTAAAGGTGGAGCATGTTTGTGCATGATATTGGTGGATCTCGTAGTTTTGATCCTCACTTCATCCTCTCTTATAGAGGGGAGCTCTCTCTTATTGAGGTTGAGATTGAGTTGGTCTGTTGGGCGAAGTGGTGCTTTAAGCTGGCGATGGCTCCTCAATGCTTTGTTTTGCTTATTGACTCCTAATTGTGGTAGGGAGTCTAAATGTGTTGGACATGCGATTATTCATGAGCTATTGTTTAAATGGTGTTGTTGTTTGGAAGATGTTGCTTCATGAAGGCCTTGATGTTCAAGTCATCTTGGCCACCCTGGGGGTGGATGTTGTTAAGGGTTGTTGTTCTTAAAACGTAATGGGTCGCTTGCAAGCCTGTTATTTCGGTTGTGCTCTTGATTCAGGCTTAGAGTTGGTGTTTTGATTGAGGTGGTGCTTTGGGTTGGCTTTAGCTCCTTAGAGTTTTATTGGGATCTCTCACTTCTCTTTTGAGGTGGGGAGTTTTTATGTGTTGGTTTTGCTCATTATCAAGGGTTGGTGTTCTACAAGTGTTGTTGTTTGGGCGGTACTGCTTTTGGGATATGATTTCTCCTATAGAGGTGGAGAGGCAAGTGGGTTGATGGGGACCCTCTACCCCATCAATGCTAATGTTTTTTATGGTTTATAATTAGTTGCTATAAGTAATAGGCTTGATGTGGGACGGTTCTATCAAGGATTGTCGATGGGCTTAGTTGTTTTCTAGTGGTTTGGGTTTTAGGATCCTCTTAATCTTGCTTGTATGGATTGGAAGTACAATTTGTCTTACCCACCCTTGGGGTGGTTGCTATTTCAGGCTATTGTTTTTTCAACTTGGAGGGTGGTATGTTGGCCTATTTTTTTGACTATAAGGCCCAACTCAAAATTTGAAGATGACCTTGCTTAGAGGGAGTTTGTGTCCCAAATTTAAAAAAATTGCGTGTTTTTTGCTTTGGTCAAATGTGTGCTCTGAAACTTTTAGTGCTTAGTGGTTTTGTCTGGACTGCTATTTCTTGATAGCTTTGTTATGGTTTCATACCTGTTGGACTTTGGTTAATCTCATAAATAGTCTTTGTACCATTTTGTGGATTAATATGGGGATTTTTTTTTTATTATGTTGATATTGGTTTTGTGATTTCAATTCTATTTACTTGGCCTGCATGCCTTTTTAGGCTCTAGTATGGTTTGTTTATTGTTGTTTTCTGGTGGTGGTTGGTGTTGTTTTTCCCAACCTGTTTCTCTATTTTTTCTTTTGTCTTTCTAACCACGAGATCAGGGCCCTTTCCTTGCTTATCAAATCAAAAACATTGCTACACCATCTACATCAATGTTGAAATGTCACTTTGGAAAATCAAACTTGGATTTTCCCCAATGAGAACCAAATAATTTAACCCTTTGACCTCCAATTTTATATTATAATTTTTTAAATCAAACATAAGATTATTGAAGTTCATTATGCTAAGGTGTTTATATCATATTTCACCTATATTAACTCAAAGTTATGAAATAAGTCATAAAGAATTTTGTAAATATTTACATTTTAAGAAGTCAAAAACATCAAAGCCATTCATTTTTCTCATGGAAATTTTCTCAAAAATACTCTAGTTGCTATTTAGAGAAGATAGAATAAGATATTCAAGAATAATAGCTTCAACACTAGATAAAAGATAACTAAATTTTTTTAACTTCTATGTACGATTTACACATTTCATCTTAAGAATCTCTTTCTATCAAACATATATATCATATGCATGTTACTTAAAAGATATATAGAGAAAAATGTACTATTAATGGTTGTCTTTTTGCATCTACCTAAAGCCTCACAAATATACATAGACCCTTTTTATGGCTATATACATTTTTTCTTCATAAAGTACTCCCTAATGGCTCTTTGTCGTGTCCTCCAAATTTATTGCAACACTATCTATATATATATATACATTCTTAACAACTTTATGCCTTGTATCTTTTGTCCATGAAATGGAATTTAGTCCATGTTTTGCAAGTGCCATACCTCAACCATGTACACAAACTAAGGGCTCCATAATGCAGGAAATTACAAAGTAGACACTTATCATGGGGATAAAGTTTTTGGAAAAAGAACAAATCTAGATAAGCTTACATTATAAGAAATAGTTGTGATGATCAAGATTACTAAACAACGAGACTTCAAAATTTCTAGGAAAATATCTAAAAAGCTCATGACGAGAGTCCAACTTTGATGCCAACCTGAGACGATGACTATGAACAATCGAATCCCATATGCAACTTGCACTATGTCGTGAAACATACCATGGAGACAAGAAAATCTCTATATGTCAAACGGCCCTCCATATGTATGTATTTCATATTACCAATTTAAACATTGAGAAAAGTGTGGTAACCGGGGACCATAATAGAGAAAAAAATGAAAGCAAAATTCACTAAAAATTTGATGTTGTGAGAGTTGATCTAATACTATAATCAGTAGGATCTCATGATTCGCATAGGGCATGAGGAGAACAAAGGAAGTTTATAGTAAGGAAAACTTTAACTACCCAACGTACAACCGTTAATGGCAAGCTAGAGATTCAGGTGGGAGGTGTACAACAATGTTCTAAACTCGAGTCATGTTGTTCCATCTCCAATGCTAATTCAAACATGAAAGTCATTCTTCATCTCATCCCACAATCGAAGGCTGCTTCATTCATGATAAATCTTGTTCGAGTTGTAGAACAGCTTCAGGGCACATTATCACTTTTGAAAATCATACTCAAATAGTTCGATGGACTGGTTCGACGATCTATTGAGTTGGAAAAATCTAACTGAATGATATTAAATGGAAGCTGCACCTCTTCCATATATTATCTGCTCATCATTTTATGGTTGACCATGTTTATAAACCACATATTTTAAGAATTGCATCCTTTCATGAGTAATCACAACAATTTCTATGCCAATTCTACTTGTTTCCATGACAAGTCTACTGTTTCTATCACAAGTGTAGTATTTCTAATAGATCTATTATTTTTTATTAAGGCTTACGGACAGTTTTTGATGACATGAAATTTGATTATTGTACAGATTTAATATCATGGTTGATGATTTGGAATAAAATTGGTAGTTTTATGATGTATGAGATTTAATCGGTAGTGATTTGGTAAAGTTCTTAATGAAGTTTAGTGGGTGAGTAAATAAAAGTTGAAATTCATATTAAACACAATCATTGAGTTAGTAACATATAATAAATATCTTGACAAATGGGAAGTTTATTGGGGAAGTTATTCTCAACATGAAAATTAATCTAGTATTTTCATCATTGAAGGAATGTAATAGATTTCTAATAGTTTGAGTTTCTCTTTGGTTAGAAATATTTTAGAGCATTTTAAAATTTAAAAGATGAGTTTTTTAATTATTCATAAGCATCTTTAATATCTATTTCAAATAATCATTTTTTAATTATTCATAAGTATCTTTTATAAGGTTAAATTAGATACAAATGCATAAAAATACTAATTAATCAATGTTATCTAGTTTAAGCCTTAAGCACATTAAAACATCATTAACAATACATAAATTGGTATTCAACATTATAAATATGATTAAAAGAGGAGAATAACATCATTTAAGAATTCAATTTAAATCAACTCCATCTCATTAAAAATAGCTTGGAATTGAGTTTAGTACTTATCTAAATCATAGGTCTTGGAAAGGTCATTCTCACTCTAAGAAGATGTCAATGCTCTTGCCTCTTGCTATGGAGAAATCTAGGAGGAAATAGTTCCTTTTGAAACACAACACTTTATTGCACTCTACACAAGTGTTGGTTCAACATAACAATTCTCAACACAAGTGTGCACCATGCTCCATAGTAATTACTCAACATGTATACAATATGCTCTAGAATAATTACTCAGCATGTATACAACATGTCGCAAAGTAATTGCTCAACATGTATACAACATGTTGCAAAGTAATTGCTCAACATGTATACATGTTGCAAAGTAATTGTTCAACATGTATACCACATGCTTCATAATAACTAGTCAACATCATAACAACCCTGGCCAAGACAGTCTCGAGTGCACTTTGCACCCTAAGTTGGACACACTCTATGTGCCCCCTTCTCCAATCCCCATAGCTCACCAAACCACTTTCTTCTTCCTTGAATGTTCTCCCCCTTTCCAAGTCTCACATAAATGTTTATATAAGCTTTAAGGGGTGGTTTACAAACCATCACACCCTTTCACAAAGGGTGCCTTAATTATTAAATACATATAATTATTTCTCCCTTTTTTAAGATTTTTTATGCATCTTCTTTATTAATCTCTTTTAATCAAAGGATCATAATATCCTTTATTTTTCTATCTCCCTTTTAATTCTAAAGGATTATTTCATTGTTTTCTCCTCTTTGAGAAAAAGTCACATAACGTTGCCTAGTTAATAACCTTTAGATTAATCTAATTTCATCAAAATTCTCTAACAAAGTGTAAAATATTAGAAGGATTATAGGATTTATGTCTCTTAAGAGAACACTTATGTGATTACCAATAGCTACATTGTATAAACTGAAATAAATTGATTTTCCAGGGTAAGTTCAAGGATATTCAACACATGATAAAACATACTATTAAATTCATAAATAGATTCATCTTCATATAATTGAATACTAGATAAGATATCTAAGGACTTTAATTTTTAGTAGAATTGGCCTAATGTTTTAGGTTTTGTTGTTTAATTATTTTAGTTTCTTACATAACAACAATAGTTTCTTGTTGAGTGTAAATTAGATCTTGATACAAATCAAGGGAGATCTCATAAAAATATAAACATAAGGTCATATCATTATTATGCCCTTAGTTTTGGTATTCTTTACAATAACAATACTTAGGGGGATATGTTAGATTAATACCAAAAAAGAGACTAGAATAGGCCTCCCAAACATGTTAACACTAAGAATGGATAATTTCAAAATTCATTATGTGCTTCAAAGCATATGTCAGGGTACAAAATTCTACTCAAGTGGAAATACAATATTATATTTATATCCATGAAGAGAAAAAGAATAAAAAATCTGCACTTAAGAATTTGCTACCTTGGAATGTGAATGTAGAGCCCATGGATAAAAAGTGTTAGTATTAAAGGCCAATCAAGAACAAACATTTAATATCAAGTCAAGAGGAACAATATATTAACCTAGATAGAGAGGCAAGAATCATTATTAACAATAAGAGATGATAGGATCTTCTTCTTCTTTGGGATCTACTAAAACTAGGGTTAAGTCTATTGAGGTCCTTAAAAATATAAGTAAAGAGAATTATAATAACAAACAAGGTCCTTGTAGCCATACCCTAAGTATAAGTGAACTCACTATGTAATAACTACAAAGATAAATTTTGATGAAACAAATGAAAATGGAAAATTATATATGTTGGTCAAAGATACATTAAAATGCATTTATATCACTTAAGATCATCCCCATTAACTTTTAAATAGTCTATCATTACCCTCATTTTATCGTGTTATTTCAAGCTCTATAATCTTGATATCCTTAAATGGTATTATTTTATTTTAGAACTATTATATTAGAGTCTTGCTACAGCTTAGAGCCATTGAATTCCTTTGAGTCTTTTGAAGTCTTATTCTAGCATTAGTATTGCTTTATAATTATTATATAACTTGTATAATTAACTTTATGAATCTAAATCATGATAAAAAAAAATTATAAAGGTATGGTTTTTTTTACCAAGCTATGGATAAAAGAAACTACAATATACCAAGAAAGAAAGAGTGTAGGTCAATATTTTTTCCCTACAGAACTAGTCCCTCTATTGACAAGATTTGAGTTTGTGAGTTGACTGGGTCTAGGCACACACTAGGGTTGACATCAAGTTAACCAGTTTCCAAAAAGTTACTTTTGGGTGAAATGCCCAACCTTGATTTTTTTAATTTTATTTATCAAGGTTCAATTGAAACCTTTTTAGTTAAATATTTTTTGTTGAACAAGAAAACTGAGAGGAGGGGTGAATCAGTTGTAGTAATTTTAACAATCAAAATCCTCAATAGAAGTTAGATATGCAAGCATCCATATAACCTTTGCACTGCGAGTGTGATTAATCATTAAAAGAAAAAATAAAAAATGAAAGTAGAAAAACCATGCACATAATAACACCAAATTTACATGGAAAACCCAATGAGGGAAAAATCACGGTGAGGATTAGCTCACAATCTAATGAATTCCAAAATTGAATACAAAGGCTCACTTCCAAGACAGGACACATTGTCCAATGAGGGCTCACTACCACAGAATTACAAAGAAGACAAGAGTTGTTATAGAGAGAAAACTATCTCAATGTAACAGAGATTCCACCACAAATTGCTCACACTTTTGCAAACATTCTTGAAAGATATAGTACACCTTTAGCTCACTCCCTTCAGGAACTAAACACTTGAAATTCACATTGATCTTCTTGAACTTGCATCACACACACATATTTCACATCTATCTCGACTTTCACAAACATCACAACTCATACTTATACCATCTTCAATCTTGAAACCCTTCAAAGGTCGGCCATACACAACTTGTATTTACAAATTCAAATTAGGTTGGGGCCAAAGCATTCCCATGGTGGAAGAGAATGAGGGTGACCTATACATATTCTTAATGAGGACCTAAATGATTCCCAACATACCTCAACACGCTTCTATGAACTTCACAAGTAGTGCTTAACAAAATTTCGGTCAACACTCGTGTAAACACATAAAATAATTAAGCACGTGCATCCTTAACTCAATCCAATATTTTTAGACAAAAAAATTCACTTGAACACAATCTGGAGTAAGTAATGAACACTTGAAAATTCATCCAGAACCTTTGCAAAAAACTTCACCTGAAGAGTATGAATATTTTATACATTTGAGTAACCCTGATAACTACTGAAATACACTATAGCTCATAAACTCATCAACAACAACACCAAATCTCAAATCCTCTTGAACCAAGCAAGAGAGCAACCTTATCAACTTATTCTTAGAACCACAAGTCCTTAAACCAAAATGTGGAGAAATATGGAGCAAATACATTTCTCCCAGACCACAGTTAGACACACTGAAATGCACAGTTCCAATACTGGTGAAAAAATCTCACAATGTATGACAATCTATAAGCCCAAATTCTGGATATAGCAACTACCAGTAGCCTGAACAATACCTCAAATTTGCACAATCATAACATCAACCTAGAAGAAATGTAGAGCACAACCTAGAAAATACACTTAATACCTGCATGACACTATTTTTTCTATTTATCAAATTTTCTCAAAAGCTCTTGGAAACCAAGTACCAAAGACATCATTGTAGCACATTTATTCACTCTAACACACCTTTAGTCATAGGAACATAAGGATAACTCCATGTACTCATAGCACTTCTTCAGTATATCAACTATACATGCACAACTTGCAAACCTTTTTTATTACAATTTTCTCAATATCCTCAACATATACAATCAATAACCAACTTCCATACACATACTTGACATCAATGACAACAACAACCAGTTGACATCAATGACAACACCTCCATACTTGTAACAATCTCCCCCTTTTTCATTGATGGCAACACATGATGTGAAAAAACATCAAAGACAACACAATAGCTCTGAACCACTTTCTCATGATTTCTTTTACTTTTTATCCCCCTGTGTAGATAAAAAATTTCACATGATGCTTTCTCTCTGCCTTTGACATCAATGGCAAAGAAAAAATATGTTTTACAATGTTTTCTCCTTTGACATTGAACCAAGAACTATACTAGCATTGAATACTCCCCCTTAGGAGTACACCCAAAAAATTGCATAATGATAACACATGACACTACCTGCTCCCCTTGAGAGGTAGCCACCAAACATCAGTCTGAAAGGAAGATAGATCCATAGATCCACTGGACTGCTGCACCTTCATATGCATCTAGTTCAAGGAGGGGAAACAACCCCTAACTTCTCCCAGAGATACTCAAAAGTATATTTAGGAATAGCCTTAGTAAATATGTCAACAATCTAATCCTTTGTAGGTATATACTCAAGCTTTACTTCATTCTCCATAACCTTCTCTCTCAAAATGTGATACCTAATAGATATATGTTTTGTCCTTGAGTGCATCACTAGATTTTTTGAAATGATAATTGCACTTGTATTATCACAGAAAATAGAGATGGGATCATCAAACATTACTTTGATATCCTTCAATGTTTGTCTCATCCACAAAACTTGTGTGCAAAAAGATGTTGCAGTAATATACTCATCCTCTACAATGGATAAGGAAATTAAATATTGCTTTTTGCTTAACCATGATACCAATCAGCATCCAAGAAAGAATGCACCACCACTTGTACTTTTTTTGTCATCAACACAACCTGCCCAATCTGCATCTGTATAAGCACTTAGTGTAAATCAGTATCCTTAGGATACTATAAGCCATGATCCATATGGCCTTTTAGATATTTGAATATCCTCTTGATAGTTGCAACATGTGTTTCTTTAGTATCCTCTTGAAATATAGCCACAAGACAAACTACACGCATGATATTCGGTCTGGTAGCAATTAAATACAACATTCCTTCAATCATTGATCTATATTTGCTCTGATTAGCCTTAGGAGAATCATCATCCTTACTCAATTTTCAGCCAATTACCATAGGAGTGCATACTGGTTTGGAACCATCCATCCCAAATTTCTTCAACATTTCTTTTGCTTACTTTGATTGTGAAATAAAAATCCCTTTGTTTGTTTGATTGATTTGCAGTCCAAGGAAGAAATTTATCTCACCAAACATAGACATCTCAAACTCTTTTTGCATTTCTTCAGCAAACATCTTACACATAGTTTCGTTTTCTCCAAAAAAAATCCATCCACATACACAACTACTATCAAGATCTTGTCATCTTCAATTTTGAAATATAAATTGTTGTTTGTAGCACCTTTGTTGAAACCTTGTTGAATCAAATATTTGTCCAATCGTGCATACCAAGCTCTAAGAGCTTGCTTCAAACCATATAAATATTTTTTCAATCTATAGACCATATCCGATTGATCTAACAATTAGAATCCCTCTGGTTGTTCCATGTAGACTTCTTCTAACTCACCATTCAAAAATGCATACTTCACATCCATCTGGTAAACTTTAAAATCCTTATGAGCAGCAAATGCCAAAAACATCCTGATAGCTTCCATTCTAACCACTAGAGAAAATTTCTCCTAGAAGTCTATACCTTCCATTTGTGATTAGTCTTTGCACACAAGCCTTTCCTGGTTTCTTAATACTTCTCCATTCTCATTCAGTTTGTTTTTGAAAACCCACTTACTTCCAATTATGTTCTTGTTGCTAGTCTAGGAACCAATTCCCAAGTTTGATTTTTCTCAATTTTCATAAGTTCATCTTCCATTCATTCCATCCAATGTTCATCTTCGCATGCCTCACTCACTGTCTTTGTTTCAACTTTAGAAAGTAAGCAATAATTTACCTCAACTTCAACAGCTTTGCTTCTTTTTATATACACATTTCCTCTTGTCTCCAATGATTTGATCTTTTGAATGATTTTTTTGCAATACTTAGGGGTTTTAGGAACCCTTTTCCAGAGCTTCTTCTTATTCATTCTGCACTTCTTGTTCTCCAACTACTTCTACTTCTCTGCAATCAGGTTCATCTGATACATATCCATCAACTTCAATTGAATTCTTCAATGCTTCATCAACCTTCATATTTGTAAGCTTTTCTTCTAGTAGAATATCCAAGGAAAATACCCTCATCACATCTAGCATCAAACTTTCCTATATTTTCTTAATCTCTTCTGATATAACATTTGCTTCCAAATACCTTGAAATACTTGATAGTAGGAATCCTTCCACACCATAGATCATAGAGAATCTTAGTGTTGTTAGCTTTTGATTGAGCTCGATTAAACACATAAACAACAGTGTGAATTTCTTATCTCCAATAAAATTTTGGTAGACCAACCTCTGTTATCATTGTTTTCGCAGCTTCTTGAATTGTCCTATTCTTTCTTTCAAAAACTCTATTATGCTGACTTCTAGGGGAAAACAATTGTCTTCTTATTCCATGGGCTTCACAAAACATGTTAAACTCATTGGAGGTGAATTCACCACCTCTATCGGACCTCAAACATTTTATTTTCAAATTTATTTCATTCTCAACCATTTCCTTAAATGCCTTGAATTTTTCTAATGCATCAGATTTCTCTCTAAGAAAAGTAACCCATTTCATTCTAGAGTAATCATCAATCAAAAGCATAAAATACATGTCACCTTGTAGACTTCTCACCCTTGTAGGACCACAAAGATATATATGAATCAATTCGAGTAGTCCTGTAGTAGATTGTTCATTTGACCTAAAGTTGTTTCTAGCTTTCTTTCCAAATTGACAGTCCTTGCAGACTGCATTAATAGGCTTTGTAATTCTTGGTAAATCTCTCACAGCTTGTACTGCACTAATTCTCACCATGTTGTCAAAATTCATATGACACATCCTCTAGTGCCATAGCCAACTGTCATTAATCTAAGACATAAAGCAATTTCCATCAACACCTTTAAGTTGATAGATGTTTCCTTCAGTCTTCTTTCCAGCAACAATCACAATTTCAAACCCTTTTCTGATTTCACATTTTTCATCCTTGAACACAAGATTATATCCATTTTTACACATCTATCCAACACTCAACATATTATGTCTCAAACCCTTAACATAGTAGTGTTACCTGATTTTTAGCTTTCATCTGAAATTAGGTAACTTAGTGTTTATTCTTTTTGTGTTCTTTGTTTAAACATTTAAAAGATAAACCATAGTCTACTAAGCCATCAATATGCATGAAAGAGATTTCAAAGAAATAGATTACATTTTATTCCAATGTTGCAATTATAACAAATGAGAAAGAGAACCATATTTGTTACAAATGTAATATTGATTGGTAATCATGAAAGTGTAAATGTCCCTCACAAGCCAAGGGACTAGCTATCCTAATGCTAGTAAAGAAGAAATCATACACATATGGATACAAAAATTAAAGTTGCATATAACATGAAAAGGAACCCATCATTGCCTGGTGGAATGACAAATCCCATTGACTTGGCCTTGCATCATCATTGTTGCTCTGCTCCCATTTGACACCCTCCTCACTGCTCCTAGGTTTCCTGCATTGGATTAAAACTGCATGGTTAGAGCAATGAAAGATCCCTAATCAAAATTATATGCAAAACATCCATAAACATGTGATTAAATAGCTACAAGCATTAAAATAGTAGCATACCATAAGTGTCCCTGAAAACAAGAAAGAAGTGATCAAACACACCTATGATATGCGTTGTTTATCTAACTGTTTGTTCCTTGTGCATTTTTAGGATAAGTCTTGTTACTGTTCTGATTCAACTAATTACAACATGTGGGGTAAATGTGGCTCCCACGAGGGTAGAGCTCAGCATGTTGCCCTCTAATTTTTTAAGAGGGATAGGAAATTGAGCAACTTGATCAAAGATATATATGCTATTAAAGCATTAAATCAATATGGAATCACACTAGTTGATCAACTTTCATTATCAGATTCAAAAGATGCAACATATAATTTGAGTTGTCAAGAGTTTATACTTCATCTTTTCATAATGAATCAATCATATGGTTGTCATCATGTCAAAAGGAAGGTACATTTTTTTGGACATGTCTTTCAATCATCTTAAGTGGATTCATGGTCCATTTTATAAAAAGAAGTGATTTCATATATGCATCAAGTTCAATTATGCATCTCTTAAATAATGAAGGAGAAATCAAAGCATGCCTAAAGCCATCATGAAGCATATGGAGCAACAAGAAGGAACAATCCAAGGTGTTGTCAAGTCCCTCTCACCTTAACCCTATTGGATAGCCACACATCACATAGGATGGTGAGATTTTAGGTCACCAACATAGGTGACATGTGTCTACCCACTAGAATTAAAGTGAGGAGACAGTGTGTATTTTTTGCACATAATAAAAAGGGTTGCAATTGTTGTGGAAATCAGGTTAAAAACATGTGGGGCAGAAAGCAATTGTTGTGAGAATCATGAAGATTGGGGCAGTCCTAAAGGAAAAATCATGCTACATTTCATACAAGGACAACAACAATGAGTGCATGCAATTGGACAACAAGGGCAGTCATTACACTCATTAGGGGAACAAGTGAATCATGTTTTTCACTTTAATAGTGAAATGATAAACTGTGGAAAAGATAAACATGTGAATGAGGTAAGTAGACAATTCCCAACATAGGAAGCAATTCAAGGTATGTTGCATACTCTACAAAAGGGTTATGAGAAAGGGCAGTCAATGGTTCTCGAAGATATAAGCATAGTAAGCAAGGTTACAAACACAAAGAGAGATGAAACAAAAGACTACATTTTTATCATTGAAAGGAAAATATGACAAAGCTGCAAGATCATATTAAGATAAAGATACCTTTACAATCAATGTCAAGAACTTCAAAATTGACATCTAGTTCTATATGATATAGAATGCAGCCCTTGAAGATCAAATTGCAGGTTTAAAAGGTAGCAAGGAGGATTAAAACTCATGGAATTATGCTTCTACACCTCCATGTGCATGAGCATGTTTCAGGTTTTACAACTACATTTGTTTGCATACATTTATTGTATGACCCACATATAGATCTTGACATGTTTCAAACATTGGTGGACTCAACATGTTGGTTTCAAATATTGTCAAAAAGTGTATCTTGGCAGTTCTATTAGTTGTTCTTGTCACTTTTTGTTTCATTCATATGGTTAGATTTGAAAAGTAGAAGACCCAAAAGCTAGTATTCTGAGAGGAAATGAAAGACATTGGAAACAATAAGAGCAAAATGACAAAAATAGAGAGGCGTCATTTTCTGCTATGGAGAAACAAAGGCCTTCATAAGAGGAACAAAGGTAATTTTTGAAAGATAGTATATCTGATCAGACTGCCATAACAATACATGGTTGAAGTTCTTAAGGCATGCAAGTACAAGTAATGTGACAGCCCTAGTGGCTGGAAAAAAGTAGGCCTTTAGTCCCAACTGAAGCCTCTAAAAGCATATTCAAGCATTATCAAGGCTTAGTGCATGATTATGTTTGAAGTACAGAAGTGGAGGTCAACATTTGAATGCATCAAAAGAAAGACAACCAAACAGTCATGAAAGCTCGTTCCAGTGTGCAACAATAGAGTTTGTTTTCCAAATAAACAAATTCAAAGCAAAAGTAGTGAAGGCAGCTAGCTATGCTACAACCATGCATACATTCGAAATGCACAAAGATAATGACATTCTTGAATATGGTGACAAAATATAGGTAGCCATTTGATCTCTTTGAAATCAGAAAATAATTGAAGTCCTAATCACATAGAGAATCTCCTAGCATTCTTTATTAACCTTCAATGTGGAAGCATATTGGAGATGGTAGTCAAGATTCATGGAAATACCTGTGTTGTGGTTATGATGAAATTTTGGAGACCAAGGCAAATGCATTCAAACAGAAAGTAGAAAGGAGTGACTGCCCTTTTATCTTGCCTAATAAAGGATAATCATAATGTGTAATGGGGTTTCTGATGGAATGCAAAAAATCCATAAAGGTCAAGTTTTCCCTCTACAAGCACAAAACCTATATGGGATTCTTAAGGAGTCTACAAATTCAAGAGTTTAAATGGAGGAGCTCCTACAGGAAATTGAAACCCTGGAAAATTATGTGATGTCTCATCAACAAGAAGCAAATGGGTTTGAAATTGCAATGAAACTCCTTGAATAGCATATTGATGGTTTACAGAATGAGAAAGCAGGACTTATGAATGAATCTAAACAGTGGAGCAAACAACCAGAAATCTGGAATTTTTTTCTACTGAAAGTCAAAAAATCCACTTTGGGTTGTGTTTCAAATGCATAATACAAAGAAATGTAGTGAGTTTCTTTTCAGAAAAGAACAACAGAAGCATTCAAGGCCAAGTTCTCTTACAATCGTGGCCCAAATCTGGGTTTCTACTTTTCAAAAACACAAAACCCACTTGGGGTTTTATAGAAATTGCAAAGCTTTCTACAAATTGAAGAAAACCATATGGGGTTTACAAAAAATTGCAAATACATTAGTTTTTTCAAAGTTATCATGAAGTTTTTTAAAAGCAAATCAAATATATGAAACCCATTTTGCATTCTTATGGCCACGGCCAAAGGAACCATATTTTCTCATAGAAGGCTTCCTTTAATCTTCTCATGGCGGTTGTTTGATGGAGAACAACAATAGAAAGGAGCTATTTTATTATGGATTACGAAACATAGAGCCTTTCAAAAGGCTATCATGAAATTTTTTAAAAAGCAAATCAAAAATATGAAGCCATATTTCATTATCCATGGCCACAGCTGAAGGTTGAGTTTTCCTTCACAAAAAACCAAAAAGGAAACTTGGGGTTCCTTATCTCAACTCCAAATATAGAGCCATTCAAAAGCTATCATGGAGTTCGAAGAAAATGACAAGCAAGAAAAACCCTGTTCTCTTTTCATGGTCGCGGCCAAAAGGAAAATAATTTCTTCATGAAACAACAAAAATGTTGGGGTTTTCTTCATTTAAATGCAAATGCAAAAGAAAATAAGAATTTTTATGCTTTATCTTTTAAGCTGGACATTCAAAAATAGCTTTTGTTTGCTAAAAAACTAGAATGGAGTGGGTCGACAAAACTTACCAGAGCTTTTATGCATTTTTCTGTCATTTTTACAAGTTTTTGTCATATGAAATGGCCCTTTATTTGAGCTTCATACCATCTCATGGTGACTGTGAAAGCAGATGAAACAAAAACAGAAAGGAGAAATTAAACAAAGTGGTTAGAGAATGCTACAAGCCACAGCTTTTTTGCTCAAAATGGCCTCCAAAAAAGAGAAAAACCTTATATTTTTGTTGCAAAAATCAATTGTCTATCATTTTTCTGAGGTTTTCATCAAGTTTGGCCCAAGAAACCAATCAAAATCACCATTTTTTGTGCAATCTTCAAACCCTCATGGCAGTTGTGGCTTCTTCCAAAAGCTCGATGAAAAAATTAATGTTTTTTTTTTGCTTCTTTTCATCTTTTGTTGTTTAGGGTTTGACCCCTTTACATGGCCGATGGGATTTTTTCCCTTTCTTTTAAAAAATGAAACACATTTAATTGTGCTATGGTGGTCGATAGCAAGTGCCAAGACTTAGGCAATTTTTGCCTTATTTTTCATGAGTAAACACATATGCCTTGCTTCAAAATGTGCCAAGTCCCACATGTTATGCCTTTGACATTTAATCATGATGCCTTCAAAACTTTGTGAATGTTCCTTCCCAGATATGTGGAGTCCCTGATGCCCACATAGGCCAAAATTTGAACCTTTGTTTTTCCTTTGAAAATCAGAGAATGTTGACCAAGTGTGTGGCCTTGAAGTGCAGGAGTGGAGGTAATTGGAAATGATCAAATGCCTTGGAGTTTTATTTTGTTCAATGCTTTTGGAAGCATTTAGATATAGCATTACATTTTGTATTTTATTTCAAAGAGTAAAAACATCATTTAAGTGATTTGCAAATCACTTTGGTGTTATTCATATGCAAATGTAATATAATTTAATATTGATGGTGGGGCCTTTTTTGCATTCTAGTTTGAAATGTAAAGTGATTTGTTTAAGTGGTGAATTATAAATCACTTAAGCAAATTATCTTTGTTTTAATGCAAATTAGTGCCTTGTGTTTTCAAAACACACATATAGCATGGGTCAAGGTTGTGGGAGAAAAAATGATGACTTGCAGACATGAGGAGAGTGTGAGTGGTGCATTTGACTGGTTTGGAGAGAAATGTGCTATTTTAGAGGTTTTTTTGTCACACTTTTGGCATGACTATGGTCTTGGATTGACCTTGGGCCATTTGGAGGACTTTTTGGAGTGTTTTTAGAAGGTTCTTTTTTGGCCTCTTTATTGCATCCGACCAGAACCTTCTAGATGGACATGGGTGAGGGGATTTGATGGGTTTTGCATAAGTAACTTCATTTTTGGTTTTTGGAGTCCGTTCTTTCTTTTCTAGCAGAGTGATAGCTTTGGTTTTTGGAGTTATTTTTTAGCATGGAGCAATATTGTAACTCAGATGGACTTGTTATACAGTGAGTAATTTGAATCGATAAAATAGAGCATTTTACCTTCTCATTTCTTGTTTCATAATATGTTGTTAGTGATTGATCAGTTTGTTTTGTGAAATTTATCTTTCCTTGCAAACTTGTCTCATGTTTAAGCATTTGTTTAGCAGAAAATTCATGTTAACAGGTTATAAGTTATGTTAGTCAATAGTTTTGTTAGTTGTGAGACCTTTTGTTTTCCTTCTAAAAGCCCTATTTAGAAACCTCCTTATAAATTATTTATGTGAAATGCATGTGAAAATGAGTTGTGTAAACATATTTTTATGATATTTTTTTGAATGTGATAGGTTGTTATCAGGTCTTAGTTGGTTTTTGGTGTATCACCTTAGGTAGTTTTAGTTAAATTTCATGTTTTATGCATCTCTTACCCTTTTCTTCAAAAATCAGTAGTTAGGTGGCATCAAAAATGGGAGCCAACCCATAATTTGGAGGTTTGCTTTCAAATAGGACACCCATAACCTGAAAGCAGTCCCATGTTACATCGAAACCTGCTAAGTTATTTCATAGCTTTGCATTAGGGGTGCAGATTTGGATCACTAACAAGTAGACACCATCAGTATAATGCTTTCCATCAAAACTGATTGAACCTATCCCACAGATCTTAGCACCAGAATCATCTCCAAACTTAACTAAGCCTCCATCATATTTCTCAAGTTTAACAAACTTACTTTTGTCACCGGTCATGTGATTTAAGAAGCCGCTATCAATGACCCAATAGATCTCTTCTTGTTTAGCATGAATAGAAAAGACCACGATACCTTCAAATTTCTCAGAAGCACTTTCCTTCACACATTTTTTAGGAGTAGAATCATCTTTTAAGTCCAGAACAAGCATTCATTATCGTCAAATTCTTCATAATCAGACTCGTCATCAGAAATACCAGCATATTCATTGACATAATATGCTCTTTTGATCATCTTTCCTTTATTTTATTTACCTTCTCTTTGTTTATTTCTTTCAACTCTTTTTGGACATCTTGAAGCATAATGACCTATTCCTCCACAACTAAAACATGTGAATGGTAATTTACCTTGATACTTATCAGATCCCTTTTTCATTCTTCTTACAAAATTTGCTTCCACTTCATCAAGATTTTCTTCATCTGGATCTTCCACTTTTGCATCCTTGAAAGTATTTTTTGTCTTTGTTCCATTTTTCAAACCAAGATTTCTCATTTCAAATGAGGTTAGAGTACCAATCAACTAATCTTTAGTATAATTATTATAATCTACAATTTCCTCTATAGCATATACCTTTTCATTGTATATATCAAGGAGATTTTTGAGTACCTTCTTCACTATCCTATATTCATCTATTTGTGCACCAAGTCCTCTCATTCCACCTACCATCTTATCTACTCTATGCATGTAGGATTTTATGTTCTCATCTTTGCTCATTCGCAGAATCTCAAATTGTGCCTCTAAATTTTGCAACTTTGCTTGTTTAACCTTTTCATCTCCTTCATACATCTTTTCCAACTTATCCCAGACCTCTTTAGTAGTCTTCAAATTCATGACCTTAACTAATTTAGAATGTGAAAGGCTATTTACAATAATAAACCTTTCCTTATTTTTGATTTCATGCATTTTGATCTCATCAATAGTACTTGGTCCACTCGCTGGAGCAACATATTGGTTCTAAATAGACTTTTCGATCTCATATCCATAGTATGAAAGATATCCTTCCATCTTCATTTTCCAAAATGCATAATCAATGCCATCGAACCTAGGACACTCAATAGTGATCTTGTTCACCATCTTGGACCTTCCTTAAGCAATTAAGCTCTTCTCCAAGGAGCCTTGCTCTAATACCAATTGTTGAACAAGACAACTGAGAGGGAGGGTGAATTAGTTGTAGAAATTTTAACAATCAAAACCCTCAACAAAAGTTAGATATACAAACATTCATATAACCTTTTCACGGGTAGTGTGATTAATCATTAAAAGCAAAAATAGAAACTGAAAGCAGCAAAACCATACACACAATAACACCAGATTTACGTGGAAAACCCTATGAGGGAAAAACCACAGTGAGGATTAGCTCACAATATAATGAATTCCAAAACTGAATACAAAGGCTCACTACCAAGATAGGACACACTTTCAAATGAGGGCTCATTTCCCAGGCTCACTACAACAGAATTACAAAGAAGATAGAAGAGAGTTGTTACAGAGAGAAAACTATCTCAATGCAATAGAGATTTCACCACAAATTTCTTGTGCTTTTGTAGACATTCTTGAAAGATAAAGTACACCTTCAGCTCAATGCCTTCAATAACTCACTTGAAATTTTCACTAATCTACTTGAACTTGCATCACACACACATATTTCACATCTATCTTGTCCTTCACAAACATCTCAACTCATACTTAAACCATCTTCAACCTTGAAACCCTTCCAAGGTTGTCCATGATAGGTCCAGATAATAGCTCATTTTTTGTTGCTTTTATACATATTTTGAGATACTTTTAGATGAACTTTCTATACAATGCTCCTACATTATACTATCCTTTCATATCCATTATGCAAATTTGAACCTAAAATACAATGATGGAATTATGGTTATAATATATTAGTATTGTATGATTTATATGAAGATATGTATGGAACGTTGATGGAATGCTATGTTTTGATTATGATAGCTATCCTTGTGTACATGTTTTGCGAAATTAACTTGTTTGCAACTAAAGAGGAACCATGGCACATAGCAGTTGTGGGATTAACCCATAGCAAAAGGAGCACTAGAGAATGAGGTAGGGGAGTTCCAGATTAGACTGAACATGATGATTGTTGATTAAAAGTCACTCGATGAAGGTTGAACATGCGTTATTATAACCAGTTAATAAACATTGAAGAAGAGGTCTCCTTAACTTATGGGATTTTGACAATTGTTTATATGTTTACATGCAATTCTATTGTGATAGAGTTCTAGTCCAATTAGGATTCCTTTTCTTTTCTAGTTATAGGTTGAATAAATTAGTCTTAACTCTACACTCTAAATATCTAGGAGTGGAGTTAATGATTTCAGTTAAGTTGTTGCTTTGGATAAGATTCCCTCAAGCTTGTATATAGTTGTTGGTTGAATCCCTAGAATAGTTAGTTGGTTTTTTAGTTTTATGTTATCAATTACTTTCAGTTTCAAGACATGAAATATTCATAATGATTGAATACAATCTATGAAATATCTTATGTAATCTTCATGAATATGCAATGAATGGAGTTTAATTCATGGAATGCTTAGAATTTATTAGCTAGATTTGGGTTCAGTTAAAGTGAGAACAACCACTTGAGTAGGCCACTCAAGGTACTATTCTTCACTTCATTTTCCAATTATTTATTTTTGTTTAGTAGTTGTTATTAGTTTATCACCACTTCATCAATCATATGCAGGTTAATTAGAATCTCATATCTTGCCTATTTTTAATGAATGCTTTTGAATATGCATGTAATGGTTAACCAGTAGTACTTCAGAGGTTAATTTAGTTGAGTCATTATTTTTTATCAGTTTTGAGTTGTTACATCATTTCAATAGTAACAATTCAGTTACAATCTAAGTTGTAGATACTTGTAGCCACTAGTCCTAGTTATGTCTTTCACTATTTTGTAATTATGTGAGTTTTCCAGCAAGTAGAATAACTTGAGTAGGGTAGATTAAGTATTTTTGAGTCCTTGAAGGCATATATAATGTTGCACTATCACAAGATTACAAGCCTTGGGCTGACAATTTAATAAATTCTTGAGCAATGTTGAGTGGATTGTTCAATTGGTTAAACCTCTTAATTGTGTAGATTCTACCAAGTTTACAATACATTAGCTTAGACTCTACATTTTTGGAATCATTGATGAGGATGGTGTTATCTTCATAGATTTTTTTTCACAACTTTCATAGTTGACTTTTGTTTCTAGCATTAGGACTGTTAGATATAATCTTTTTCCAACACTAAAGATACACTAACATTGCGCAAGAACATTGACTATAATGCTATATTTCATGTATGTAGAGGAAGAGAGATACCTTGGGTAGGTTCCTTCCCTCTACACACTAAGAAGCTATATCAGATATTATAGAATTCATTACTCAAAGCGAGGGTAATACTGAAGAATAAATTTCCTTATCACCAACATCTAGCACACATGCAGAAGGAAAATACCGCACCATGGGGGATGCAATGGATGATGATCCTAAATGGGAAACATTTGAGTTTCCAATCACTAACCAGGAAAGGGCTACAATGTTGAAGAACATTCCTTCTTCAACCTTACCAATCTTCTATGGGTTAATGACTAAGGACCCAGATACTTTTTTTTTTGAGTTTGGTGTCTTGTGTTGAAGTTATGATTATACTACTGATGCTCACATGCTCAAACTCTTCCCTGCAAATCTTAAGGATGCGGCCCTAAGATGGTTCATGGGATTACATTGGGATGTTGTTCCTAATTGGGACACCATGAAAACCTTGTTCCTAGAAAAGTATCAGGACTATTGTAGGGTACTTGGCAGGAGGAAAGATGACATTTTTGGAATGTCACAAAAATATGATGAGCCCTTAGAAGATTATGTGGAAATATTTTAGTTTTTCCTAAAGAAAAACCCACAAAATAAGTTGTTAGAAGAGACCCTCAAGTTGGTATTTCTTAGGGGAGTTAATGATGACTGCATGGATGCCTTGAACCTCATTGTACAAGGAGATATTTCATAGATACATTTCAAGATATATGTAAGGTCTAAAGGAATTACTCCAAGACCTTTACTAAAATGCCAAGAGGAGATATGGCATCCACAATTAGTAAATCATCCACAAGGATTTCAAAGATAGAAATAAGCTATCTGTTATCCAACATGAAGGAGGATATCATCAGCCATTTGACAACTCAATTGTATACTCTCCACATTAAGAAGAAGCAAGAGGAATTTGAAGTTGTTCTCACTGAATATTTTCATAGTTGTAGGAAAAGAAAAGCAAATTGCAAATGCAAAAGAGTGGCAAGTATCCAGCAAGATAAAATTAAGAAACCTGATTTTCAACCAATTGAAGGAGATGATGGATAGCTCTTTTATATAGAACAAAGGATTCCATGGAAACAAAGACAAGGTATGGCACAAGACCCCCTTAGCTTTCATTCATCCTTTCCTATTGGGAATCAAAACTTTTCTGCTTGGAACTCTCATCCCTAGCAAGCAAACCAAAACTAGTGGAAAAACCCTCAACAATGGCCACAAGCTCAACCAAATTGGAACCAACATCCAAACCCTTGGCCACAAAAAAAAATCAGGGTTCTAATCACAATCCATAATGGCCAACACAACAAAATCAATGGCAGCCTCATGGCAGAAAGGCCGACAATGGAAATAGAAAAATATGAACTATCAGTAGCCTATGCTCCCTCCTCCACCACAACAAAAAACTTTAATGCCTCAATTAAATCCTACAAATCAACCACCCAAGCAACCACAAATACCTTCCCAACCTACACCTAACCCTAACACTAAGCATGTTCAACAAGCTTATACTAACGAAGCTATGCAATACCCCACTTATGGGGTAGAGGTGAGTGATGTCCACCTCAGATCAAGAAAAAAACTTGTTGGACCTTCATCTCCCCAAATTATAGAAATGGAGGATGAGGAACCTAGAGTTGAGGCTTCATACAAATCACCTTTGGAACCTAAGTCAAATTAGGTACACCAAACTACTTCAAGTCCCAAGCCACCTTTTCCTGAGTGCTTAGCTATTCAAAAGCATCAGACAAAGGTTGAGACAGATCTTTTAGGTCAATTAAAATATGTGATCATCAAGATTCCACCTAACCAAGCTATCAAAGACATCCCTATCTATACCAAAACTGTCATGGATTTATCTCTTAAGAAACTAGGTAGGAAAAGAAAGGATCCTTAGACAATCTATGTCTTGGGAAACCTTGCAGATATCATGTTGGGAAACATTATTGTCCCTAAGTATATAGTCCCTGGTAGTCCATTAGTGGACATAAAGATCAATGGAACCCTCATTAAGAATAATTTGATAGACTTGGGAGCCACAATCAATGTTATGACAAAAGAAATAACGCGGTTGCTTTAGTTAGTCAACCTCAGACCCACTCAAACTATTTTATAGCTAGTCAATAAGTCCACGATCAAGCTTCAGGGAATTATTGAAGACTTAGCGACTGTATTGGATTCTTGGGAATATCATGTTAACTTCATAGTGTTACAACCAAAGTTTAATCTTGCAGGTTACCCACTCATCCTAGGCAAGCCTTGGTTAGCTACAACCAAAGCATTTATAGGTTGTAGGTTTGGAAAAATGATAATATCCAATGGGACAATCACTAAGAACTTGGTTCTATATCCACTAGCCCAACCTTATGCTGACCTTGAGAAAACTATTTGGACCAATTTTTATGAGGAAGATATCTATTCTCTGTAGACACTGATGACTATAGAGTGCAACCCCTTATCGAATGATCAAGATGAAGACAAGCTCATTGCTCACATAATCCAAAATGACTACAACAGGGATCTGCATCAACAAGATTTCCTCATATGCCTACAAGACCCCTTGCAAAGTATTATACCCACCAATTCTATAAAAGAAATATCTCAAATATTTCATTCATTACTACCTCAACAATGTCTACCCATCATACCAAGTTTGGATCTCTCATTTGTTCAAGAGTCATCCAAGTAATTGGAAATTATGCCAGGAAGGAAGTTAAACATCAATAATGCCTTGATAGAAGAGCAGTAGAACTCTCTACAAATAGTGTTATAGGCACACTTAGCAGCATATGCATGGGATTACCATGATATGAAAGGCATAGATCTTGATTTATGTATGCACAGGATTTATATTAATGATGGCTATAAACCCATTTGGCAACCACAAGGATGTATGAATCCTTCCTTGAGGGAGATAGTGAAATATAAGCTACAAAAGCTCCTTAATGTAGGTTTTATCTATCCAATATCAGACAATGAATGGGTTTCACCTTTGGTAATTGTTCCCAAGAAATATGGTAAATTGAGATTTTGTGTAGACTACATGGAATTCAATACAACTACTGGGGAAGACCACTTTCCTCTGCCCTTCCTAGATCAAGTACTTGATTCTCTAGTTGGAAAGAAGTACTTTTCTTTTCTTGATGGCTCCAATGGATATAACCAAATTAAAATTGCTCCAGACGATCGGGACAAGACTACATTCACATGTCCTTGGGGGGCTTATGCTTACTCTGTTATGCCCTTTGGCTTATGCAATTCTCCAGCTACCTTTCAAACGGGAATACTTAGCATATTTTCTAATTATGCACATGACTGCATGGAGATATACACAGATGACTTCACTACTTATGATGAAATTTATGAGGAAGCTCTCAATAATCTAGAAAAAGTGTTGAAAATATGTAAAGAACACAACCTATCACTCAACAATGAAAAGTGTTTCATGATGATGACACAAGGGATTGTTCAGTAGGAAACTTTATATCCAGTGTAGGAATTCAAGTTGATCCACACAAAATAGAAATAATATATACCTTACATGTTCCTCTAAAACAAAGAGATATCAGGAATTTCCTTGGTCATGCAGGCTACTACAGGTGGTTTATCAAATTTTTAGTAAGATCATTGCGCTGTTATTTGTTTTGTTGAGTAAGGACATTGAATTTGAATGGACATCTGAGTTTCAACACTCATTTGAAAATTCAAAGAAATCCTTGACTCAAGCACCTATTTTGGGAGGACCTAATTGGACTCTACCTTTTCACATACATACAGATGCTTCATATTTTTCCATTGGAGCAGTCTTGGGTCAGAAGGAAGGCAAAAAAGAGTATGCAATTTATTATATCAACAAAAATCTTCAAGGGGCAGAGTTGAACTATACTGTAGTATAAAAAGAGATGCTTGTTGTTGCATATGGTATTAATAAATTCAGGCACTATATTACTGGCTATTCAATCTTTGTCCATATAGATTACACAACAATCAGGTATTTGATGAACAAGCTAGTATTTGGGGATAGATAGGTAAGATGGATACTTCTTTTATAGGAATTTGACATTACCATAGTAGACAAACTTGGTCATAGGGTAGATTCCACCACACTTTTCTCCAAGGGAGAAGAGATAGTTGGCTCACAAATGTTTCTCATACTCCTAGATATTTGGTTATCTATTTAATACACACCCTGATAACATCCTAAGAAGGTGTATCATATAGGATGATATCTTTGGCATCATGAAGGAATGCCATGATGAGCCCTATGGAGGTCATTTTGTAGCAAAAAGAACATCCTTTAAGATCCTCACAATTGGCTATTATTGGCCAACTTTGCATAAAGATTCAGTTAGATACACAAGAAACTATGATAGGTGTCAAAGTATTTGAAGGCCAACCAAGAGTGATGAGATGCCATTACAACCTTAGTTAACATTGGAACCTTTTGATAAATGGGGTTTAGACTTCATTGGACCAATCTAACCTACATCCAACAACAAGGAATACATCCTTGTATGCATTAATTATTTGACAAAATGGGTGGAAGTAAAGGCATTACAATTTGTCAAAGATGGTAATGTGACTAAGTTCTTATATGAAAATATCTTTACTAGGTATGGAGTACCTAGAGAAATAGTTATTGATCAAGGCCCACAATTTACTTCTGATCTAATCACCAAGTTGGTTGAAGAATACCAAATTAGACACAAGAAATCAAAACCCTACCACCCACAGGCTAATGGTCAAGTGGAAGTCACTAATAGGGAGATTGAAGGTGTTCTCACCAAGACAGTACAGTTGCATAGGAAATATTGGGTTGCAAGGTTTCCTGAAGCAGTATGGGCTTAAAAAAAAACATGGAAAACCACCACCAGTTTTACACCTTATGAGTTAGTCTATGGTAAGACAGTAGTCCTTATTGAATTTGAATACAAAATATTGAGGACAGAAGTAGACCTGGAAATGGATTTAACAGAGGCTCAAAAGGAAAGGCTGCATACTTTAAATGGGTTGGATGAGATAAGAATGGAAGCAATCTGTCATACAGAGGTAGTTCAACAACAAAGAATTCAGTAGCATGATCAATACATTAAAACTAAGGTGTTCATTGTGGGGGAATGGGCATTGTTATATGATTCATGATATAAATACTTAAAAGGAAAATGTCAATCCAGATGGTTGGGCCCCTATAAAATTAGTCAAGTTTATCCTAATGGAGCAATCCAGTTACACACCATTGATGTAGTCATATTTCACTTCTTGTAAATGGCCACAAATTGAAACTCTATAAGAATCCATTACAGGAGGATGATTTCATATTTTTAATGTTTCAACAATATGATGTTCGCAGTGAACCAAACATAGAATCTGACACACAGAGTGATGATTCAACAATACATGATAAACCCAGCTCTTCTGGTGACCCAGAGATTGAACTACATAGCTCAGTCCCTTAGCTCACTTAGGATTAATTTCTCATTTTCTCTCACAAGCACACACTACACATTATAATAATTTTCACAATATCTTCAAAGGGACTTGTTTATCAATATTTACAAAGGGTCTTAATGTCGAAGGGACCTGTAGCTTAATACTGTCAACATTTAGCATGGGCCCTGACACTATGGGTATCTGTAGCATCATCTGGCAGCCAAAAAGAAAAATTCACTAAGTTGGCAGCATATTTACTGCAATTTCATGCACATCCATTTCCAAATGTCCACACATATTATCCATATTTCCTAATAAGCACCCACAGCATAATTCTTTTGTTGTCGTTCACATTTCAAATATTTGAGTTGTCAAATTGCCAACTCATATCCATAATAATTGTCAAATAATTTGCACTTGCCACCCACTATTAATTACCTTGCAGTTAATATCCATCAATTGAATCAACATACAAATATATTCTTTCCAGTTTCCATGTGCAATGGATGGTTATTTCTTCAAGACGATACTTCAAGTATGTTATCATGATTATTTTATTCTTCTTTAAACTTTCATTATATTTTTCATATTACTTCATGCATGTGAACTATTATATCACTAATTACCATCATTTCATATTAAAACCACCTCCAAATCATAAAAATGAAGTGAGGTCATTTCACCAATTAGTCTAATTTTCATCAATCTTTTCAAAATCTGCCACCTAAATTAAAATCAATGGATAGAAATGACATGCAAAACCTTCTAAATTATATCTCATTTTTGTTGCCATTTCCAAATTGCTAAATTTTATACCTTGAGAATTTGAGCTTAAGTTTAAACCAGAGTCGGGACTCAAACTTAGAACCTATCTATGAGCTCAAATTAAGTTGGTATTGAGAAGGGAAATTTGTAGTATGGTATGCCAATAAAGATATACGAAAGTATTAAAGGAAAGTGAAGGGTTTTGAAGGTGGTAACAAAGATTGAGTTAAATTTCAAAGCAGGCTTGAGAGCATTAAAGTAGAGAAGTGAGCCTGAATGGGAGGTGATTTCATAAGAAGGGATCCAACAATTCATCAACAAATTCTGGAGGATGCATCGGTGTTACCTATTTTCACCAAGGTTGGATGGCTCAACTACTTCTTGAAGTTAACAGAATTTAGTGATGACATGACAAGAAAGTGTGTATCTAATCTTTAGTATGATGAAGTTATGGTAAAAGGGCTTTGAGTATATGCATTTGAGAGTGTCATTGCACAGGTCACCGAGTTACCAAGAACAGGGGTGGAATTTCCAGCACAAGCCGACGTAGTTGCAACCAGGGAAGAATTTTGCATAAGAGGAGAAGAATTAGACTCTTCATCACAAGGTACAAAGAGACTTTCCCTCCCCTAGTTATGGGAAAATTGTGCCTCTTACATTATCAAATACATCACCTGTGATTGTAGGCAGAACCTTTTGTACACAGTTCATTTCAAATTACTCAGTCATCTCAAGAATAATAGGTTAATGAATGTACCAAAAAATTTGTACAATTTGTTGAAACAGATGGCTTCAAAATACCAAACAAAACAAAATGAAACCTCTTTATCTTATCACTGTTTAATTACTTTGTTGATAAAGAGGAGTTTAAGAATTCAATACCCACAAGTGAGGTGGGAGGATTTCAAGAAAGATGAGTGCATAGCCATTAACAATTTTTTGGATGTTCGTGTAGTACCTAAGGATGCAAAACCCCAAAATGAGCCCCAAAAAGAGCCTGAAGAGGAAAACCCTCATGTCTCACCTATGGTTTCGCCTAACTATAGCCAAGGCGAGCATGAGGAACTTGAAGAACTAGAATCTAGGCCACCTATAATAGAAGAATTACCTTCTTCTTCAAGGTCATAGAAATCTAAGAGTCAGAGAGGTAGTGTATCCACCTCATCTACACCCTCTAAACTAGAAGAAAAGGAGAATACTCCAAAGAAAAAGAGGGATACTCAAAAGAAGAAAGGGGATGATACAAATCAGAAGGAGGGTGTTCTGAAGCAGAAGAGTGTTCAAAAGGGAAAGAATAAAATTGAGAAAGAAATACTCACACCTAGATGCTTTAGTAGACTCGGGAAATAAGGTGCCACAAAGGAAAATATAGGGGAACTTGAAGGAAAAGAGATGAGTAAAGAACAACCTCAAGGAGAACAAAATCAGCATGAACAACGTCAAAAAAATGTTATGATTGTAGAAACTGACTCTAAGGAAGAAGGGATTGTTTCTAGTAATGTGAATATACCAGCAAGAAAGAGAAGATATGTGGTGACAACTTTTGATTCTGAATCGAAAGACATCTTTACTGCTAAGAAATTATGGACAAAAACCCTCGATAGCCCTATTTATGGGGACTATGAAGAGGGTAATGAATAGTTTGAAGATACAGAGGAGGTTTACATTCAAGAAAGAGATGTAAGGAAAGAAATCCAAGAGGCATTGGATAGGATTAAACACCTGGAGGATTTAGTGCAAAATTATGAGCATAAGGATAAAGAAAGAGAAGCAAAAATGTAGATGGAGGAGAAATTACAGTTGTATGGCCATGGCACTAAGCGAATTTTGTTGGAAAATTTTTCCATCACCAAAATAGTGCACAAAGAACTAGAAATGGTGGATGAGAAACCCCCTCCTATCAAAACTCCTGATTACAACACAACCTTCTCACTTGGCTACCAATTGTGGAAAGTGACTAATGAGCTTGCATGGGAAAGGGAGAAATGGAAGAAAGAAAAGGAAGAATATGAAAAGGAATTAGAAAAGAGAGACATGGAATTGAAAAAATTAGCAATTCTCTTGGAGGAAATAGCAGATAAGGCTACACAAATTTTTAGATGTAGGCCTTCGTCGAGAACATATGCATTGTTTTTATAGGAAAGGTTTCTATTATTTCAATTCGGTAGAGTACTTAGCAAACATTCAATTGGCATGAGTCAAACTTCTGAGTTTCTTGAAATTTGTGTTGCTTCCACACCTGAAGAACAAGATCAGTTGTGTGAGTTTTATTTGCACAGCTATGTAATACTTGATGAGATAGAATCGAACCCTTTAAATTTTGTGGGAGATCTTCATATTAGAGCACTTGCCTCTTACCATAGAAACGAGCAACTTAGGGGTGAGAGTATGGAAGAGTGTGAATATAAAGAGAAATCCATTACACTTCCAATAAGAAAGGAGGTAAAGGATCCAGATGCAATCATTGAGGAATGGATAAGACTCCTCAAACATAAGGGTGTGGGTAAGAAAATCATGAAACTCGGGGAGGTATACTATTAAAGAATGAAGATGTTAGTTGTGGGTATTGGACAACAGTGTTACAAGAATGTACAAAATAGATGGAATAGTTTAACACCTGAATTACAAAGGAAAGAACCACATTCTATATATAATTTCATTGCTATGCTTCAGAAGGTACACAAATATACAGCAATCAGTGTCAACAAAGGAGTTTATTGGGTACCACTCACCTTCCATCCACCTATTCTCCTTTATTCAGTCCCACATTGGACTAGGGAGAAAAGTGATGAATGTGAGAAAGTAGGAATTATCAAGACGAGGTAGCTTTCAAAATATCAAGGTTTCTATTTGAAACAGATTTAGGGGGTTAACACATTTATGGACCTGAGATAGATTTCTTTGCAGTACAATCAATATCCCTAGTGTTTTGCTTGGGGACAAGAAAAAGGCTAGTTGGGGGGAGATGATAGGTCCAAATAATAGCTCATTTTTTGTTGCTTTTATACATATTTTAAGATACTTTTAGATAAAATTTCCATACAATGCTCGTACATTATACTATTCTTTCATATCCATTATGCAGACTAGAACTTAAAATACAATGATGGAATTATGGTTATAATATATTACTATTGTATGATTTATATGAAGATATGTATGGAATGTTGATGGAATACTATTTTTTTATTATGATAGCTATCCTTGTGTACATGTTTTGTGAAATTAACTTGTTTGCAGCTAAAGAGGAACCATCGCACACAGCAGTTGCAGGATGAACCCATAGCAAAAGGAATGTTGGACAGTGAGGTAGGGGAGTTCTAGATTAGACTAAATGTGATTATTGTTGATTAAAGGCACTCGATGAAGGTTGAACATGTGTTATTATAACCCATTAATAAATGTTGAAGAAGAGGTCTCCTTCACTTATGGGATTTTGACAATTGTTTGTATGTTTACATGCAATTCTATTGTGACAAAGTTCTAGTCCTATTAGGATTCCTTTTCCTTTTCAGTTATAGGTTGAATCAATCATTCTTAACTTTACACTCTAAATTTCTAGGAGTGGAGTTAATGATTTCAATTAATTTGTTGCTTTGGATAAGATTCCCTCAAGCTTGTATATAGTTGTTGGTTGATTTCGTAGAATAGTTAGTTGGTTTTTCAGTTTTATGTAATCAGTTACTTTCAATTTCAAGACATGAAATATTCAAAATGATTCAATACAATCTGTGAAAGATCTTGTGTAATCTTCATGAATATGCAATGAATGGAGTTTAATTCATAGAATGCATAGAATTTATTAGCTAGATTTGGGTTCTTCACTTCATTTTCTAGTAATTTATTTATGTTTAATAGTTTTTATTAGTTTATCACCACTTCATGAATCATATGCAAGTTAATTAGAATCTCATATCTTGCCTATTGTTAATGAATGCTTTTAAATATGCATGTAATGGTTACCCAGTAGTACTCTGAAGGTTAATTTAGTTGATTCATTAGTTTTTATCAGTTTTGAGTTACTACAGCATCATTTCATTAGTAACAGTTCAGTTACAGTCTAAGTTGTAGGTACCTGTAGCCACTAGTTCTAGTTATGTCTTTCACTATTTTGTAATTTTGTGAGTTTTCCAGCAAGTAGAATAACTTGAGTAGGGTAGCTTAAGTAGTTTTTATTCCTTGAAGGCATATATAATGTTGCACCATCACAAGTTTACAAGCCTTGGGTTGACAATTTAATGTAGTCTTGAGCAATGTTGAGTGGACTATTCATTTTTTTAAACCTCTGAATTGTGTAGGTTCTACCAAGTTTACAATACATTAGCTTAGACTCTACATGCCATAAATAGCTTGTATTTACAAATTCAAATTAGGTCGACGCCAGAGCATTCCCCTGGTGGAAGAGAACGAGGGTGACCTACACATATTCTTAATGAGAACCTAAATGAGTCCCAACATGCGTCAACACGCTTCTATGAACTTTGCAAGTAGTTCTTAACTCAAGGTCGGCCAACACCCATGCAAACACATAAAACAATTAAGCACACACATCCTTAACTTAGTCCAATATTTTTGAACAAAAAACTTCACTTGAACATGATCTGGAGTAAGTAATGAACACTTGAAAATTCATCCAAAACCTTGGCAAAAAACTTCACCTAAAGAGTATGAATATTTTATACATTTGAGTAACCCTGATAGCCACTGAAATACACTATAGCTTAGAAACTCATCAACAACACCAAATCTCAAATCCTCTTGAACCAAGAAAGAGATCAACCTTATCAAATTATTCTCATAATTGCAAGTCATGAAACCAAAATGCAAAGAAATATTGAGCAAATACATTTCTCCTAGACCAGAGCCAGACACACTGAAATGCACAGTTCACATATTGGTGAAAAAAATCTCACAATGTATGAAAATCTATAAGCCTAAATTCTAGATATAGCAACTACCAATAGCCATGAACAATACCTCAGATCTACACAAGCATAGCATCAACCTAGAAGAAATGTGGAGCACAACCCAGAGCATACACTAAATACATGCATGACACTATTTTCTCTATTTATAAAATTTTCTCAAAAGCACTTGGAAACCAAGTACCAGAGACATCATTTCAGCACATTTCTTCACTCTAACACACCTTCAGTCATAGCAACATAAGGATAACTCCATGTACTCATAGAACTTCTTCAACATCTCAACTATACATGCACAACCTGCAAACCTTCTTTATTGCAATTTTCTCAATATCCTCAACATATACAATCAATAACCAGCTTCCATACACATAGTTGATATCAATGACAACAGCAACTAGTTGACATCAATGACAACACCTTCATACTTGCAACGATTTTCACCCAAAATTTCCTCACTTGAATATTGACCATCCACATATAAGACACATAGTTTTGGACGAAACCTTTTCAACTAAGACCCTTTTTCTTGAAATAATTTTGTTGGCCAAAAGTGTGACACAAGTTTGTACTTTTACATCTTAACCCCCTCATCCAAATCTTAATGAAACCTTCATCCTAAAGGTAATCCTATTCATTTCCCATCTCCAACTAATCCCAATTTCATCTTAATCCAAATTCAATCTTAAACCCTAATCTCCATCCCAATCTAAAACCCTAGGTAATCAAATTCAAATTAAACAAATATAAATTCTAGGTCATATCAATCAACTCACATATCCTCATCAATCCAAATCAATCATAATCCAAAACATTAGGAAATTGAATTTAAATCAAACAAATCTAAAATACTAGGTCATCTCAATCAAATCTTGTATCCTTCTCAAATCCAAATTAATCCTAATCTAAAAACCTAGGTAATTGTTATAAATATGAACTTAACCTTTTTGATTAAATTAATTCAACCATTCAATGAAATGTGGGAATGACTTCAAGGTGTGGGACCTTGAAAATAATTCCAAACCTCTTGATCAAGGGTGGGTTCCCTCTCTAAACTAGGTACAAAGTGTTGATCCAACTCAAGCACTTCACAAAAAATGAATACTAGATATATCTATCATGTCCCTGCCAAATAAGGTGATCACTACCTTATGATAGCCCTAGTCACTACCTTAATTCCTAGGAAAATGCAATGGTAAACCAAGACTCTAATAAGACTAATAATATTTTTAAAATCATGTGGTTCACAGCACTATCAAAACTGGGTGGAGGGAATAAAGAAGCAATATCTAGTAATTAAACAAATGTAGTGATACTTTTTAAATGGAGCAATACCAATTATAATGTGGAATGATTCACCCATCAATTAATAGTTAATAAATTAAAGTTAGTGATGGGACCCACATTAAATAACTAACAATAATAAATGGTTTTAAAAGCAATGATGGGTTATGAAGGGGTGTGTCCATTTTCCAAGGAAAGGTTGTGGGTGGAAAGATGTGACTTCCCCACCCCCCCCCCCCCCCAACAATCAAAGATATTAAAGGAAGAAGAAATCAATTATGTAAGGAATCATATTGGGAACATTGGATCATTGGATCATTGGATCATTGGATCATTGGATCTATTAGAGATCAATAAATCTATCAAATTGGGAAAAGGAAAATAAGGATTGAAACCTTATTGTAAATAAATATTATTTACTAGCAAGAGGAATTATTAAAATTATTTAATTTAATTTAATTATATATACATATGAAATATATATATATGTTTATATATCATTATACAATAATGATGTATACAAAAATTATTGATCCATATAAGTAATTATGATTCTTCCTTTATTATAAATATGGATAATATATTCCTATAATAATCTATTTTGAATTAAGAGAAGTGATTACAAAACAGGAAGGTTGATCAACCTTTCGAGTTCAGGAGAGGTAAAGGCCCAATAGACCCACCATCAAGTATGCCACCCTTGAGATGGAGTTCTCCTAGGTCAGGAGGCAAATGTTTTCCCTTGGGCTTGGCGGAAGGGAGGTAGTCTTCACACTCTTATCAAGCACACTACCCTGAGATGTAGCGCTCGTAGGCTAGGAGGTGAATGAGTGCTCATAGGATTGATCGAGGAGGATGGAGCACCTCTAAGGTGGATTGAGGGATCTAAGGATGGCCCACCTTCCATTCTCTCATAGTACAAGGGTGATCAACCTTGATACTATGGTTTGCAAGCATTTCAATGAATTCCTAATAAGATTATTATGGGAAATCCACATTGGAATGGCTATTGCCTTAATTAGTTTTTTATGTGACTAATTCCCATGGATATCATGATGTTGACTAATGATTATTAATATGTATATTTTAATGGCTTATGATTTAATGTCAATTTCTAGTGACTAATATTCAAAGGAGATTGTTTTTCAAGAACAAAGATGAAGTAGGAGATGAAGTAGGGATCTAAACCAAAAGTGAACAATGTCAAATTTAGGTTGTTGTTTTGAATGGATTTGTTTTGTTGTCTTTGGTAGGGTTGAGTTGATCCAATGATGACTAAAGGTGTTTAGATAAGTCAAAGTGAAATAGTGATGTGAGATGAATATGGAAATTTGTATGTTTGCTACTATTTTGGATGAATAGGAGAACTACAAGCTTGTTTTGTATAAATCTCAGGTTTTCTAGTGTTTACTGGTTAAAATTTAGAATCTAGAAAATTCTAGGGTTCTCTATTTTTAGCTGATAGTCAAAATCGATGAGTAACATTCAAAGGAACTACACTATTTTTTTGATAAAAGCATCGAAATATCTACAAAAGTGTTGATTTACAACATAAGCATCACATTGTTGAATTCAAAAGTATTGATTTACAATTGATTTTCTCTAAAACAAAGGCATCGAGATGCACAAACATGTTAGGATACAAATAAAAGCATCATTTTGATAAAAATATAAGCGTTGAGTTGTAAAAAAAGACACTGCAAGGCAACAGTCAAAAGCATTGCTTTGACCCAAAGGCTAAATTTTGCAAGTTTGACCTAGGGTTTTAAATTTTTGAAGTATGAATTGTGTTTAATTAAATTTCCAAGTGATAAAACATAGAACATAGAAACAATTGTGATTTTTTGACTCTTGGTAACAAGGTTTAAGGCCCAAAGGCCAAGTGGTGTCACCAGTAGAGAACATAATGAATATAATTGAAAACAAGCACAAATTAGTTAATAAGTAGGTGTATAAAATTGCAGTAGGCCCATCTCACAGTTAAGTGATAAATACTCCATGATATCATATAGAAACACCTTTCTTTATGAAAGCAGTATAGCTCTCCTTGAGAGGTTATAAATAACCAACCCAAAGATCTCCATCTCTACTTAAGGGAGTACATGGTGAGTAGCTTTAGGCATTGATACTTGTACCATACACTACAAACAAGCTACAATTGAATGGCTCTTAAGCTTCTAGATAAACAAGTTTGTAATTCAAGTCTATCGTGAATAGAGAACTCATTCATTATTCTTAAGTCGAGAGGGGTGTGGGTGAGTACAAAAAGATGGGGGGCCAAAAAGGGGTCTTAAGTGGCCACTTTTTATTTGAATTTAGGAAATATTTATCTTGGATGAGAAATTGAGCATAGTTACACTAAAAATTTTAAGATGCAACAAAAACAATGTTCATAGTGCTCTGAGTCTACTTTCTAAACTACTTTTTTTTTTTAAATGGTAAAGATTAATGGGTTCAAAAAAGGGAGCCACAAAAATTGGTGTTGTTCCTGTCAAAAAAACATAACATAGTGTGTTTTGTGGCTCCCTCAAAAGGTTAACTTTTTTTTGGTATTTTAAAATTGCTTTGGTGAGAAATTAGCTAACATGTAGTTTATGCCCCATTTTTTTGATAATTTTTTAATGAATATTTGAATTTTTATTAATTTTGAAAGTGGACACATCTTGAAAAATAGAATTTTGGTCGTGTTACCCCTATAAATTTTGAAAACTATTTGAAAATCAATTATTTTTAATGCGTAGAATGGAGTCTAGTTTATAAAAATGTAATTTATTTGAAATTTCAATGAACGGTTAAATTATAAAGTAAAAAACACCGAACACTAGTTTTTTCCAAAAAACGGACACACAAAAAAAAGAAATTAAAGATGAAAGGCTTAACATTGTCAAAATGTGAAAAAATTTACATTGTTAAATAGCTAAGAGAAAGCCTAACATTACTAGGTGTTTGATTTTTCAACCTTGAAACATGTGCAAACCTGATGGTTAGCCTGAACGAGATTATGTGAAATCTTGTAGAATATGTAAAAACACATCTTTGGATGTTGGGATGGCACTCCAAGCCTTTGGGTTAGAAATATAAAGAAAATCCCAGCCTAAGGCTTGTGGATTCCTAAAGCAACATATAATGTGAGTGCGTTAGAACGTGCTTGCATTATGTTTTGCTTTGCATTTTTTTCTTTTTTGCAAAATTTTGTTGCATGTTTGTCAAGTTTGACATAACACGAGCACGTTATAACATGCTCACGTTATGTCTTGCTTGGAATGTTTTATGTTCAAGTTTGTAAAGTATGTTTGATGAATGTATATTTGTATATATATTTGTATTTATGTATGTATGTATGCATGTATGTATGAATGTATGTATGCATGCTTGTATGTATGTATGTATGTATGCATGTTTGTATGTATGTATGTATATATGCATGTATGTATGCATGCATGCTTGTATGTATGTATGGTTGTATGTATGTATCTCTGATTGTATGTATGTATGTATGCATGTGTGTATGCATGTATATATGTACGCATGCTTGTATGTATGTATGCATGTGTGTATGTGTATGTATGTATGTATGCCTATATGTATGTATGTATGTGTGCTTATATGTATGTATGTAGGTACGTATGTATGTATGTATGTATGTATGTATGTGTGTGTGTATGCTTATAATAGTAGGGGCGATAATTACCTCTTGCGGTTATTCCCAAAGAGCCTTAGTGGATCATCCTTGGAATGGTTCTTCAAATTGAATTGAATTGATCGGCATATATTTGAATTGATCGGTGGATATTAAAGATTGATTAGCGTATATTGTGAATTTATCGGCGGATACAAAACACTTCCTCACCCAACCAAAAAACCTAAACTCATAAGAAGTGTATATAGCCCCCCCTGCCCAGTTTTTCTATGTCCACTTACTACCTCACCCTCCCATAGATGGTACCGGACCTCCCCCCACTCTAGATTGGGACTAGAATTCTCTTGAGTGCCCCTTCGAGAGGTTCCTCAAGATACTATCTTTGGACTGATTGGGAATAACATTTCCTTCTTTGAGTCCCTAATCCCAATCTAGAACATGGGTCCCTTCATCACCGTTTACCTCCAGGTTTGGTTTAGTTTAGCAAGAGTTTCCATACTAAATAAATGATAACCTAGTATGGAGACGAGCATATAACTATCCCCTTTCGAGGATTTTAAGTAGCACCACCTGATGGATTGTAAGCATTTTGCGCAATGTAGGAAGAGGATGGTAAAGGGTTTAGGATTTAAGTATAGGGTTGAGGCACAATATTTAGGGTTTGGGGTATAAGGGTGAGGTTATAGGGTATAGGGATGAGGGTTTGTGGGTGTAGGTTTCAGGGTTTAAGGTATAGGGTTGAGGATTTGTGGATTGGGGCTTAAGTATATGGTTGAGGGTATAGGGTAGAGGGTTGAGATTTTACAGTTGAGGGATAATGTTCAAGGTTGAGTGTCTAAGATATAGGGTTCAAGGTTTAAGGTTGAGGGTATAAAGCATATGGATGAGGGTTAAGGGTTTAGGACATAAGTATGGGGTTGAGGGTATAGGGTATAGGGTCTAGGTTTGAAGGTTGAGGGATAATGTTCAAGTTTGAATGTTCAAGGTTGAGTGTACAAGGTTAAGTGTATAGAGTATAGGTTTTAAGGGTTTAAGGTTTAATGGTTTAAGGGTGTCTAAGGGTTGAGAGTTTAGGGTTTAATGGTTTAAGGTTTGATGGATTAAGGGTTTAAGGGTTTAGAGTTTAGGGTTTAAGGGTTGAGGGATTATGATTCAAGGTATAGTGTCAAGGGTAGAGGGTTTAGGGATAGGGTTTAGGGTTTAAGGTTTAAGGGTTAAGGGTTGAGGTTTAAGGTTGAGGGTTAATGGATTAGGGTTTAAGGGTTGAGGGTTGATGGATTCGGGTTTAAGGGTTAAGGGATTAGGGTTTAAGGTATAGTTTTGAGGGTAGAGAGTTTAGGGATAGGGTTTAGGGTTTAAGGTTTAAGGGTTAAGGCTTGATGCTTTAGGGATAGGGTTTAGGGATGAGTGTTTAAGGCTTTAAGGTTAAAGGGTCAAGGGTTTAGGGTTTAAGGGTTGATGGCTTAAGGGATTATGGTTTAAGGGTTGAGCATTAAGAGAATAGGGTTTAAGGTATAGGGTTGATGTATTATGGTTAAGGTTTTAATGTATATGGTAGAGGGGTTGAGGGTTGAGGGTTAAAGTATTAGGGTTGAGGGTTGAGGGATTAGGGTTGAGGATTGAGGGATGAGGGTTTAAGGTATAGAGTTGAGGGATTAGGGTAGAGGGTTGATATTTTAAGCGTTGAGGGTTGAAGCTTAAGTATAGGGTTCAACATTGAGGGATAATGTTCAAGGTTGAGTGTCTAAGATATAGGGTTCAAGGTTTAAGGTCAAGGGTATAAGGAAAATGGATGAGGGTTGAGGGTTAGGGCATAAGTATAGGGTTGAGGATAGAGGGTAGAGGGTAGAGGTTTGAAGGTTGAGGGATAATGTTCAACATTGAGTGTCCAAGGTTAAGTGTATAGGGTATAGGGTTTAAGGTTTTAAGGGTATATAGGGGTTGATATTTTAGGGTTTAAAGGTTTAAGTTTTGAGGGATTAAGGGTTTAAGGGTTGAGGGTTTAATGGTTGATGGATTAAGGTTTAAGGTATAGTTTCAAGGTTAGAGGGTTTAGGGATAGGGTTTAGGGTTTAAGGTTTAAGGGTTGAGAGTTGAGGCTTTAGGGATAGGGTTTAAGGTTGAGGGTTAAGGGATTAGGGTTTAAGGGTTGAGGGATTAAGGCTTTAAGGTTAAAGTGCCAAGGATTTATGGTTTAAGGGTTGAGGTCTTAAGGGACTATGGTTTAAGAGTAGAGTGTTAATAGATTATGGTTTAAGTTATAGGGTTGATGTATTAGGGTTAAGGGTTAAGTGTATATGGTAAAGGGGTTGAGGGTTGAGGGTTTAAGGGTTGATATTTTAATGGTTGAGGGTTGAAGGATTAGGGTTGAGGGTTGAGGGTTTATTGTTTAACATATAGGGTCAATGGATTAGGGTTGAGGATTGAGAGCTAAGGATTTAAGGTATAGGGTTGAGGGATTAGGGATTAGGGATTAGGATAGAGTTTATAGTTGAGGGTTAATGTTCAAGGTTGAGTGTCTAAGATATAGGGTTCAGTGTTTAAGGTTGAGGGTATAAGGCATATGGATGAGGGTTGAGGGTTTAGGGAATAATTATAGGGTTGAGGGTATAGGTTATAGGGTAGAGGTTTGAAGGTTTAGGGATAATGTTCAAGGTTGAGTGTCCAAGGTTAAGTGTATAGGGTATAGGGTTTAATGGTTTAAGGTTTAAGGGTTTCAGGGTATCTAGGGGTTGAGAGTTTAGGATTTAAGTTTTTAAGTTTTGATGGATTAATGGTTTAAGGGTTGAGGGTTCAAAGGTTGAGGGATTATGGTTTAAGTTCTAGTGTCAAGGGTAGAGGGTTAGGGATAGGGTTTAGGGTTTAAGGTTTAAGGGTTGAGGGTTGAGGCTTTAGGGATATGGTTTAGGGTTGAGGGTTAAGGGATTATGGTTTAAAGGTTGAGGGTTTAAGGCCTTAAGGTTAAAGGGTCAAGGGTTTAGGGTTTAAGGGTTGAGGGCTTAAGGGATTGTGGTTTAAGGGTTGAGCATTAATATATTAGGGTTTAAGGTATAGGGTTGATATATTAGGGTTAATGGTTTAATGTATATGGTAGAGGGGTTGAGAGTTGTGGGTTTAATGGTAGTTGGTTTAAGGGTTGAGAGTTTAAGGGTCGAGAGTTGAAGGATTAGGGTTGAGGGTTGAGGGTTTAACATATAGGGTTGATGGATTGGGGTTGAGGGTTGAGGATATAAGGTATAAGGTTGAGGGATTAGGGTAGAGGGTTGAGAGTTTATAGTTGAGGGATAATTTTCAAGGTTGAGTGTCTAAGATATAGGGTTCAACGTTTAAGGTTGAGAGTATAAGGCATATGGATGAGGGTTGACGATTTAGGGCATAAGTATATGGTTGAGGTTATAGGGTATAAGGTATAGGTTTTAAGGTTGAGGGATAATGTTCAAGGTTGAGTGTCCAAGGTTAAGTGTATAGGGTATAGGGTTTAATGGTTTAAGGCTTAAGGGTTTAAGGGTATCTAGGGGTTGAGAGTTTAAGGTTTAAGGGTTTAAGGTTTGAGGGATTAAGGTTTTAAGCATTGAGGGATTAGGGTTTAAGGTATAGTGTTGAGGGTAGAGGGTTTAGGGATAGGGTTTAGGGTTTAAGGTTTAAGGGTTGAGGTTTGAGGCTTTAGGGATAGGGTCTAGGGTTGAGGGTTAAGGGATTATGGTTTAAGGGTTGAGGGTTTAATTCTTTAAGGTTAAAGGTTCAAGGGTTTATGGTTTAAGCATTGAGTGCTTAAGGGATTATGGTTTAAGGGTTTAGCATTAAGAGATTAGGTTTTAATGTATAGGATTGATATATTAGGGTTAAGGGTTTAATGTATATGGTAGATGGGTTGAGGGTTGAGGGTTTAATGGTTGAGGTTTTAAGGGTTTAGAGTTTAATATTTAAGGGTTGAGGGTTGAGGGTTTAACGTATAGGGTTGAGGGATTAAGGTTGAGGGTTGAGGGTTGAGGGTTGAGGATTTAAGGTATAGGGTTGAGGGATTAGGGTAGAGGGTTGAAATTTTATAGTTGAGGGATAGTGTTCAAGGTTAAGTGTATAAGATATAAGGTTCAAGGTTTAAGGTTGAGAGTATAAGGAAAATGGATGAGGGTTTAGGGTTTAGGGCATAAGTATAGGGCTGAGGGTATAGGGTAGAGGTTTGAAGGTTGGGGGATAATGTTCAAGGTTGAGTATCCAAGGTTAAGTGTATAGGGTATAGGGTTTAAGGGTTTAAGGGTATCTAGGGGTTGAGAGTTTATGGTTTAAGGGTTTAAGGTTTGAGAGATTAAGGGTTTAAGGGTTGAGGGATTAGGTTTTAAGGTATAGTTTCAAGGGTAGAGGGTTTAGGTATAGGGTTTAGGGTTTAAGGTTTAAGGGTTGAGGGTTGAGGCTCTAGGGATAGGGTTTAGGGTTGAGGGTTAAGGGATCAAATTTTAAAGGTTAAGGCTTTAAGGTTAAAGTTTCAAGGGCTTATGGTTTAAGGGTTGAGGGCTTGATGGATTATGGTTTAAGGGTTGAGCATTAAGAGATTAGGATTTGAGGTATTGGGTTGATGTATTAGGGTTAAGTGTTTAATGTATATGGTAGAGGGATTGAGGATTGAGGGTTTAAGGGTTGAGAGTTTAAGGGTTGAGGGTTGAAGGATTAGGGTTGAGGGTTCATGGTTTAGGGTTGAGGGTTTAACTTATAGGGTTGAGGGATTAGGCTTGAGGGTAGAGGGTTGAGGGTTGAGGATTTAAGGTATAGGGTGGAGGGATAAGGGTAAAGAGTTGAGAGTTTATAGTTAAGGTATAATGTTCAAAGTTAAGTGTCTAAGATATAGGTTTCAGGGTTTAAGGTTGAGGGTATAAGGAAAATGGATGATGGTTTAGGGTTTAGAGCATAAGTATAGGATTGAGGGTATAGGGTAGAGGTTTAAAGGTTGAGGGATAATGTTCAAGATTGAGTGTCCAAGGTTAAGTGTATATGGTATTAGGTTTAAGGGTTTTAGGGTATCTAGGGGTTGAGAGTTTAGGATTTAAGGTTTGAGGGATTAAGGGTTTAAGGGTTGAGGGTTGAGGCTTTAGGGATATGGTTTAGGGTTGAGGGTTAATGGATTAGGGTTTAAGGCTTTAAGGTTAAAGGGTCAAAGGTTTAGGGTTTAAGTGTTGAGGACTTAAGGGATTAGGGTTTAAGGGTTGAGCATTAAGAGATTAGGGTTTAAATTTTAGGGTTGATGTATTAGGGTATAGGGTTTAGGGCTGACAGTTGAGGGATTAGGGGTTTAAGGGTTGAGGGATTAAGGGTTTAAGGTATAGGGTCAAGGGATTAGGGTTGAAGGTTTAATGTACAGAGTTGAGGGGTGAGGGTTGAGGGTTTAAGTCATTTTTTCAAACAACTCACTCCCTTTTCTATGAGCTATTGCTTACTATTATGCTTTGATATATTTTTTCCAAGCATCCATAGTTTGTTCAAAAGCACCTGTTTTAGGCTTTTAGCCATAGCAGCAAGGAAGTAAATTATTTGATAAAATGCTTTGGTAGACATGTATGGAAATTGTAGTAGCATAGACAAGGTAGTGAGCTTTTTGAAAAAATTCCTCAAAGAAATGTGGTCTCATGGTAATATCCATCACCATGAGACCACATTTCTTTGATTCATTTTTTCAAACAACTCATTACCTTGTCTATGCTATTGCTTACTATTATGCTTTGATAGATTTTTTCCAAGCATCCATATTTTTTTCGAAAGCACCTATTTTAGGCTTTTAGCCATAGTAGCAAGGAAGTGAAATATTTGATAAAATGCTTTGGTAGACATGTGTGGAAAATGTGGTAGCATAGACAAGGCAGTGAGTTGTTTGAAAAGAATCCTCAAAGAAATGTGGTCTTATGGTGATGGACATCACCATGAAACCACATTTCTTTGAGGAATTTTTTCAAATGGAACATTGCCTTGTCTATGCTACCGCATTAATATTATGCTTTGATAAATTTTTTCCAAGCATCCATAGTTTGTTCGAAAGCACCTATTTTAGGCTTTTAGCCATACCAGCAAGGAAGTGAACGGTTTGATAAAATGCTTTGGTAGATATGTATGGAAAATGTGGTAGCATAGACAACGCAATGAGTCCATCACCATGAGACCACATTTCTTTGAGGCATTTTTTCAAATAGTCGGTTGCCTTGTCTATGCTATAGCTTACTATTATGCTTTGATAGATTTTTCCAAGAATTCATAGCATAGAAAAGGAAGTGAACTTTTTGAAAAAATGCCTCAATAAAATGTGGTCTCATAGAATGCCATGACAAGAAAATACAATTGGCAATTGCTCCTAGTTATTAGTTATGCAATGTGAAGTAATTGCATAGCTGCTTGTGTTGACTTTCTAAAAAGCTATAAATTGTAATTGAAATTTTGTCATCTATCAACATCTAGTTATTAGTTATGCAATGTGGAGTAATGTTTTGAGTTTGAAAGATTTTTAATGCAATGTAATCAACAATATGAATATAAACTAAAAGAATCTATTAAGTACAATTCATTAGTTAAACTCTTTATTTTATTACCCGAGTGAAGCTTCGAACTCCACCTCCACTGGGAGGTGTTGCCATGAAATCTCCAAGATTAACCTATTCAACATCCAAATCAAATATTAGAATACTATTTATATAACAATGATATTCACATGTAACATTTATAATTGTTCACTAGTTACATACCAAATTCTAAACTCCATACCAAAAAAATTTAGTGAGGAACCCACACCGAATTCGTAGAGCCTCTCTGTGAGGAAAATAAATGCTATCTTTTAGAATATGATTAATTTAGATTAAAATGGATAATAACAAAATAAAATGAATAAATAATTAAATTTCAATAAAAAATCTAAAGATTAGTAGTCAAAGATGGATAATCTAGGTTTATTTATTAAATTTTGTAATGTGGAAATTTTAATTTTGTATTAAATTTGTTGGTATATTGTGATAGGTAATTAGGTTTAGTGGTCACAACATAGATTAGTGATTGAAAGACTACAACATTTTTTATTTGAAATTATGTTGTGAATAAGGTCGCATCATGCAACTACTGCTAGATAGGATTGTGTCATGCAAATTAGTCCCTATCACAACTTGGTCTAAAGATATTCTAACCTTTTGATCTTACTTGAATACTCTTGAACTTGTTTGTGAAAAGAGGTTATTCTAAAACCACAATTAGACTTGCTTTCAAGACAAGTGGTGAAGACATAGGATTGTCTTCATTGCAAGTCAAGCTCCTATATGATAAAAAAAATCATAATTACACCACAAAAATAATACAAATGATAGAAGCTTGACATAATGGTATTGTGTTTGGATGCAAAATTTGACTTATTGAGAAATTGAAAATTTTTGAAATCTTAAATTGAGATATTTAAATTTTAACTTTAGATGCTTTGAATTCAAGCCTTTGAGTGATTCTTATTAAGAAATTTGGAATTTGATAGAGATGGACTAGGTCATGTCATGTGACCTTGTCTACAAACCAAGTAGGGTTGTGAGGAACCTTCTTGGAACATATTAGGAAAAGCATAAAAATACATAAACTATATAAATTTTCATATAAAAATCATAAATTATATTGCATAAAATTGATAATTTTTTGTATCAATATAAAATTGGCCTCTTAGAGGGGACAACTTCCTTTGATTAGTGGTCAATACAATATAATTCACAACTATTAAAAAATATCCTATGACCTAGATTTAAAGTAATTTTGTTCAAACTAACTTTAATATTTCTCAAACATATGAGACTATTCAATATTGCTCAAGGAATGGCTTACAAAGAATATGCATGCAAATCCTTTATTACAATAAAGAAAGAGCTAGGAACAAGGGATCCTAACATCCCTTTCCCCTTAAAAAATATTTCACTTCATAGCTAAAGAGAAGGAACTGCTATAAAATTTAGTGAAATTGTGCTTCCTAAGTAGCATCTTTAGGGGGTGTGTCATGTCATTAGATAAGGACTTCAATGATGTGTGATTGTGAAGTCGGTAGTAGTGTGTACCCAAGATTGCTTCTAGTTGGAGAATAATGGAGCTGCCAAAATCAAGCTCATGAAGAATATTTTAAGCAATGGCATGTTGGCAAAGAACTTTCTTCAAACAAGAGACATAGAAGACAAGATGAGAAGAAGATGGGAGTTCTAGCTTATAAGAAATAGGACCAATTTGTTAAAGAACTCCATATAGACCATATAACCAACGAGCAATATTTTGGTGACCTTTCATTTGTAAAAAGATTTACGTACAAGGCTACAAATCAAGGAGAACCATATCTTTGAGCTAAAAATGACATTCAAAATATTGTTGATTAGCTTGTTGCTTCATGTGATTTTGAGCCATGTGGATATTTTCCCAAAGGATCTAAAGATACTATCTCATGTGTTGAGGTTAGCACCCACCACACTTGTTGGAGAACTACCAGGAATGTAAGAGAGAAGGGAAGGTGGTTTCTACCTCCAAACTACTTCATAAGGAATCATTTTTATGACTATGTGATATGAGGTCTTATACCACCATTCTACAAGAGGTAATTACTTGACCCAACGATGTTGCTAAGAGGAAAAACAAGGAAGAATGTTACTAAGAATTTATTGACTATCTCACTTTTGACTATCAATTTGAGGATGATATCTAGAACCCATATTCAACATTGTGCCTACTTGGCTAAAAAATATTTTTTTAAATGGCTTGTAAATGTAGCGTCGTGATTGAAAAGACTTGTTTGATTAATCGCCAATGTCTCCCTTCGGATTCGAGACATGGACTAACCACCTCTCGTGGATTTTCTTATCTTTGGTGTTTGTATCAGGCATTAATAGGTTGATCTTTTAGTGCAATGACAAACGTGTTCCAACCAATGGTATCAGAGCTAGGTCGCAAGTTTGAATCCCCTCAAGTGATGCCAAGGGGGTGATTGTTGGACTAATTGTCAGTGTCTCCCTTCATATTCGGGACATGGACTAACCACCTCCTGTGGATCCACTTATCTCTGGCGTTTATATCGAGCATTAATATATCGATCTTTTAGTGCAACAACAAACGTGTTACAACAAGACTATGAAAGAGAGAATGAAATGGAGAGAAAAATTATTCAAGGAAGGTATTTTTAGAAAGCAAAGCTAGTAAAATTATCTTCCTATGCTAATCTTGAGAAGATAGATGTACATAAAACTTTAAAACCTAATCTAAAATGTCATGTCCTAGCTAATACACCTAAATTAATTAAACACTTATTTTGTAGTTTATTATGCTAATAAGATAATTTATAAATTATTATAAAATAGACATTGTGCCAAATTATTGGAACATTCTTAAAATTACTCATAGTTATGGTTATTATTATTCTTGGAAAATAATTAAGTGATTATGTGAATATTGAAAATTGACATGTTTATGACTCAAAGTTACAAGGTATTAAAATAGTCATATTACATTATGGTTTGATAAATAACTTCTCCTTTTGGTGTTATGTGAGTGTAATAGGAAAACTTAGACACTCTCTTTTTATAGAGAGAGTGTTGATATGAATAAGTTGTTTTACCTAACTAGTTCACTTAGTAGGTCCTAGTCACATGTTAAGTTTACTTAGGTCCTAAGAATATTTCTAAAACTCTTAGTTGTCATTAGACCTTATCTTATCTTATCTTAAGTCATTTAGTTCTTGTGTACTAGGTCATTTTTTTTTTATGTTAGTTATCTCATGTCATGGGATTAAGACACTCGTCATGATCTATTCTAATTGTAGTGTCCCTTCAACTATTGCACTTTGATTCAGTTTGATTTTGTTTGGTTGATAGTAGTTTTAGCTGTTTTTTATATTGTTGGCTTTATACTGTGTTGATGATACACTAGATGTAATAACCCTCCTGGTTGTGAGTTGGACTCATTAGTTTTATGCTTTGATTTGATACTTTGTTACTATGATGGTATTGTTATTGTGTGATTTGGATAGTTAGACATTTGATGATTATGTTATTCCATTAGTGGACATGATTATTCGTATGACATTGTGGTTGGTGATGTTAGTTGATTTTCAGAATTATATTATGATGCAAAGATTTTATAAATTATGTTATGAGATGAATTGTTAGTTTAGAAATGTTATTTTATTAGTTATATTATAATTGTTAGGATAGATGTGAGGAAGGACAGTGTAGCATCACTTGTTTGCGAGTGCTCTGCTACACTGCAATTCCTTCTCACAATGCAATGCTTTGATTTTATATATATGTATGCACATGTACACGACTTCGTTTGTATGCAGGGATTGCAGGTACATAGTCTCGATTACACCTGCTTCGGCAGGACAGGGCGAGCACCAATAGCCCAACGGTCAAATATTGAAACAGAGGTGACCATGAAGTCATCCTATCCCATGTTGTCAAACCGTCGAATTGAATGGTATTGCACGTTCTTGTTGTTGTCGTTCTTTGTGGGTCATGTTTGTGTATTGTCGTATTTAATTAATGTTGGTATTTTATATGTTGTGGTGTATTCGATTTAAATAATTGTTAATTAAAATATTAGATTAAATTGTATTTAAATATTTAAATGTTTATTTATTTGAAAAGTAATGTATTTTATTAAATGTTAATTAAATATTAAATTGTGTATTGTTAATGTAAATAAATTACCGGGTTGAAGATAATAATAAAATAAATAAATTAAATTTTGGTGCATAAGCAAGTAAGGCTTGCAAAATGGAATTTTTTTTAAAAAATGAAAATTATGTGTTGGCTAAAAATTGAATCCTCAAAATAGAAAATGTCTGTTGGGTTGCATGGAGGAGGGAATATAGAGAAGTTTTGGGGGGAGAGGATCTTGTTCTTCTCCTGCAGAAAAATTGTTTTAGTTTTCTGGGTTTTATTTTTGAAAAGGGAGATTGTGCTGGTTTAAGTTTTGTGTGGAGAATCTATCAAGAAAAGTTGGAGATGAAGTTCTAAGGAAAGAAGCGAAAGCAATTTGAAGGGGTAGTTGGAGTAAGAACTTCACCAAATTTCCAACAAGTAGGATTCCAGGTTCCATAATCCCTCTTTCTTTATTTGTTAAAAATTCCAATGAAAATCATATTATTTTGGGTAAAGAAAATAATATGGGTAATTTGGGAAAAATCTGGGTTTTTAAGTAACTGGGGAAAAATATGTTATTTTGAGATTTCTGTTGTTTTGAAGTAATTTGGGAAAAATCTAGGTTTTTAAGTAATTAGGGAAAAATCTGTTGTTTTGAATGTCCTGAGATGTTCTTTAAAACATGGTTATGAGAAAAATCTGTTCTTTCTTTGAAGCCAATAGATCACCATATTTAAACCGAGATTCTTAAAGTTTTGGGATTTAATATATTATTCTTCTCTTTTGTAGAAGGGATTTCGGGTTATAAGAGCAAAATAGTATTTTTTTTAAAACCATCTGTATTTCTATATAATTGTTGAGAAAATTTTATTCCTATTCTGGAAATTTTAATTTATTCGATGCCATGTTTATTTGAAGGATATACAAATATATATATATATATATATATATATATATATATATATATATATATATATATATATATATATATATATATATATATATATATATATATATATTTATGTAGAAATTTTATTGTGGTTTTATATTTTCAATTGGATTATGTTCTATCTTGTTTTTGGAAGCGTAAATTTTAATTTTATTTTTAGGACTGACTGGCCGACGTTGTACTGTTAAGCGAGGAATTTGTATTTACAATATAAAATAAAATTTTATTGAAAATGAGAATTTTGTTTTATTTATATTGTTTTGGGGTTTGGGAGGAATGGCCATACCCACCGCCCCCCTTGTGGCAAAAGGACTGGCCACAGCAATCCGCGGACTGCTATGCGCGGCAGTCCTATGGACTATCGTGCGCAGCAGTCACGAGGACTGTCGTAGGCAGTCTTCTCTGCCTTGTGTGTAGAATGGTCGTCGGCTCTTTCTCTGCGTACAGTTTAATTTTTTATTTATTTTAATTATATTTATATTTATATATGTATATAAATATATATATAAATATAAATATATATATTTATATTTTGGTGTAAATAATTATTTTATTAAATATTATAATTATAATTTATTTTATTTTAAATGGAATTATAATTATTTTATTTAATGTTATTTTCTTTTTTTAAAAAAACAATTTTTGTATTTTTTTTCATAAAGTTAATAATTTTTATATATAGATAAGTATATATATTTAGAGGGCAATATTTTATTTTCCATTATGTTGAACAAATAATTTAATCTGAAAATTAGTCTTATTTCGTACTAAAAATGGATCATGTTGAGTTAGTTATATTTCATTATTTTTTTGAAAATGAGTATCTTATAATTATTTATTTTCTTTTGTTGTTTGTAACGATTAGCAAATTGGTGAGATTAATTTAATTAATGGTCGGGAATAAATCACATTGAAATTGGTGTTGTATTGCAAAAAATTAAATTGAGTTATCTTTTCCGTTATGGTTATTGTTAGTGTTGTCCATGTGGGGACCCTATTGTTTTACAAACCCTTGTTCCAGAGGCTTGATTTATTTTCTTGGGCGTTTATCCTTGTACTTTTTGGATTTGAATATTACATGATTTTGTTAAGCATATTTATTTGGAAGGGTTGTACGAGATGGTGGTCGTTGTGATTACGAGTTATCACGAGATGGTTTTTGCCTCGCATGTTTTGTTTTGAGTTATATGTTCTATTCATTATAGTACAACCCTTGCCTTATTTCGGTTTTCTATTAGGGGTCTAAGGGAGAGTGGCTCTTCGTGGGGGCCGGCGCCTCGGTTAAGAGGAAGTGCATAGGAGAACCCACGTAAGAGTAGTTAAACAAGTGATAACCTAAAAAAAATAGAATTAGGGGGATGGGTAGTAAAACACACAAGATAATAAATATTGGATTCCTTGTCTATGCATTAGGGCTATCATAGACTAATGATAGACTGAGAAGGCCATGGTCAGAAAAGTCGCAATCTCGTCTTCATGAGAGGTTATCGAATCCGCATGAGCTACCCTATGGTGTCGGTGCCTCAAGTAGGAGGAAGAGTCAGGAGATCCATAGATGGGTGTCGATGCCTCAAGTTGGAGGAAGAGCCAGGAGATCCCATGAGAGCTATGCGATGACACTCTCCACTAGACTACCCATTTCCCTTGATGCTTCTTGCCTTTGGAAATGTATTTTGGATTTTGGATGTTGTATCAGTTTCTTTAGTTTTGTACTTCTATTGTTGATTCAGATTCTTATGGAAGTGATTTATGAATGTTCTTTGGTGACTTGTTAATTGTTACTGCTTGGTTTAATTGTGATGAGTTTCGTAGCATTATCCTAGTATGTTGACTCGTGAATATTTTTGGTTATGTCATTTTAATCTCTGAGTTGTATTTGATTTTGTATTTTGTTGTTCATGGAGTCAGTTTTGATTTTCATGGTTGGGATCCCTTCCTTGACACCTCTGAGCACGGGGGGGTGAGTTATTTATAATTCACATGGTTGGGTGGAACGTGCTCCGCACCCGTTGGGTTCCCCATCAACATCCTTTGTTCGCAGCATTTCTGTAGTTGGAGTTGTACCAGTATTCTCTTTGTAATTCAAAATTCATTGATATTTGTATTATCCCACATGTTTGGGAAATTCATTGTAATTCTTATATCAAGAGATTGTAATGTAATATTATAACGATGATGTAATAGTTAGGATTATATGTAACTTTGTTAAGAGATTCATATGATTGTATTATGTGGTGTATTAATATTCTTGCTCTTGGTTCATGGATGTATATTTATTCGTGGTTATTTTAATATAAATGGTTACGTGGTTTATCGTTATCTTTTATTTCTGTTTAGTTGTTACAATGTAACCTCGCGTGCCCCAGAGAACTAAGTGTGATAATGTGATGAAATATGTTATGTGTTTTTGGTTAATGTCATTGTATGTTAATTTAATTGTTTTAAAAAAAATAAAAAAAAATTATTTGCATTGTGTGTGTTTTCTGGGGTTTGCACGACGGACGTTACAAAATACATTGTTGATTATTTGATTATGTTGTGTGGTGACATTATGATAAACTTATGTGTGTTATGGTTTTATGTTGTTTCGAAGTATCAGTGTGTTTATGATGTAGTATTGTATGTTAGTCTTAATGAAGGAGATAGTGTAGCATAACTACCTCGTGAGTATCCTGCTACGCTGCGACTCTCTTTCACGGTGTGACTGTTGGTTTATGCAGATATGTTTGACAGTAATGTTTAATGCAGTTTGCAGGTACTGGGCATCGACTCCACCTGCTTTGTCAAGTTTGAGTGTGTCATGACCCAATGGAAACATATTGTTTCGGAGATAATGTTAGGTCCTTTGGCCTTTGTTCCTTTATAGGATGATTATATGTGTTGTCACTTGTCATTGTGATGTTCAAGTATGATTATGTCTTTCATGTTTGTGTTATGTTTGTGTATCATTTAATTAGTTAAATGGCTTATTTATTAATTTATTTGATTTAATGTAATTTTATTTAAATGCTAAATTAAAATATAGGTGTTTAATTAATTTAATAAGAAAATTGGAATTATTGTTTGGAAAGATTTGATTAATTTGATTTATTAAATTGAATTAAACAAAATATTTATTTAATGTATTTGTTAATTTTAATGTGCAAAATTAAATAAATGTTTGAAAATTAGATATTTTTAAAAAGTTTGTTTTCAACATGTTATAAATATTGATTTGTCTTGTGACTTTGAGTTAATTGGAAATGAATTAAAAAGCTTTGGGTTGCACAAATATGATTCACGGCAATTTTTCTGAGAAGGTTTTAAATGGCAGTTTTCTAGAAATAAACCCAGCCAAACCTACACATGCAACAAAGAAATAATTAGAGTGAGTTTTCAAATTTAAAGGAAAAGCATAGCAACACACAGATAAGGAAAAATTTAAAAGAATATGATTACATTTTGTAATTTATCAAATAAATTATACTTTACATAATCTGTTGCTTATCTTCGAATGGAAGTTGGGTTTTTCTTGCATTACTTATCATGTTGTAAGGGGTTTTGAAATTGAGAATTTAAATTGCTTGTTGATCAACACCTACCCATATACGCATACGGGTTAGACAAAATCCATAAAGGATAGGTAGCGCCAGTTTGTCCTTCATAATTTGCAGCATGTAATAGCATTTTTATCCCAAACTCCCGTTTAAAATAATGCCATCAATGGTTTAATTAGTATATGCAAGTTGAACTTTTTGTAGCTATTCGACTTCTATCATTTCCTTCTATTATTCTTCTGTGTGCACCAGCTGAAAACAGAAGTATCTATATATATTCTGAGTAATTTCTTTGTCATGTAAATCCTACGCTCAACTAACATATTCGCAAATTCCCCATTCCTTTGGCTTGCAAATTCTTCTTAGTATTGTCAGCGCTGAACTCTTCTCTTAGTCTCCCTCTGTTTACAGATTGTAAGGTTGCCTTGGAGGTGTCCAATTCTCTTTAATTTGTCTTGCCAACAGTTGCACGCGGTTTGCATGTTGTTTTTGGAGCTTTAAGTCTTCAATCATATTTGCTTTGAGTTGCATGCCTTGACGGGACCTTGGATTTGCCTTGAGTTTATATGTTCACCTGTGTGTGCTTGTAATAGTCTGAAGTTTCTATTTATATTAAATAATCCTCTTGAAATCATAAAGTCTGGAAACACTCTAGATTGAAATTTGAAAGCATACATATAAAAACAAAATAGAATTTGTATGGTGTATTATCATTATGCTGAATTGGAATGTGTATGTTTCGCCATCTACTTAGAGTGTTGGTTGTTGAAATCAAACAACTCCTCCTGTTATGGCGCCGCCCCTGCTTAGATTCACGAGTTACTAGCTGAAATGGCTTTGTTTGTTTCTGTAAACTGTAGTTTGACTCTTTGCCTCTTAAGACTATACTTAGCTATAGATCGGTTTGAGAAATTATCATCTGTTTTGCAGTGTGGCGTGTTTGAATTCCCATATCTAAAGGAATTTTTTTTTATGCGAATTACCTCCCTCCATCTTGTTGGCATTGAAAGTATATTTTCTTATATTTAGCTACCAGTGGCTTTAGTTTAAACTGTAGTTGTAGGCTATGCATCGGTCTTGCCTGATTTCTTTTCTTTTCCTGAATTTTCTACATGCTTTACCAGTAATTATCTTGCAAGGCATGCAATACTAGTTGTGCATACGTTGTAGCACTGTACTTTAATATATGTTTTATTATAGTGTAAATAAATTAAGTTTGACTATAAGTTTTGACTTAATAATTTAAGTTTATGTAACTTTAAATGGATGTTAAAATTAGACTTGGTTTCTTTAAAAACAAATAAACATTATTATAAGTAATATAAATGCTTTAATAAAAGGAATGATGGCGTCTGCTCCGAAAACCTCCGCCTCTGCTTCGATCTCCAGCGAGCCCTACTCTGCAAAAGAACATGGTAAAGGTGCACTCAGGGGGGCGAAATGGGTGAAGACTCCTGGTTCAACCACGGTTTCGACCATTCCCCATTCTACGTGTGATCTGCTGTGCGGCAGGGATGACATTTTTAGGTCTCTGTTGGCTGTGAATTTGGATCTGACTGATGTTGTTAATCATGCGATGGATGGTGGGAGAGATCCTGGCCCTGACAACGTTTGCTATAGGCGGAAAAGCTTCGTCGCCGCCCTTGCTGCCGGTCCTTCCTCTCCGCGTCAGGGTTCTCATGGGTCGGGGTTTTCCCTGGGTTCTTTGTCCGCCAATTTTTCCCCTACCAAGAGACGGTCTGAGCCTCTTATGTTTCATCGAGGAGCCTCTATTCGCCCTCCATTTTCCGTTCATCAATCCGCTGCCCCGAAGATCTGTCTAGACAACCTTGTTTGTGACAAAGAAGACTTTTTGCAAGATCACGCCCTGGTTTGCAGATCTACTAAAATTTGGCCTAAATTATGAGACCTCCATTCATGGATTGATGCAAACTGGAAGAATGATCTAGAAGATGAAATTAGTATCTACCCGTGTGCAAAATGGTTTTTTATCCTAGAATTTGAATCTTTGGAAGACAAAGAAATGGTGCTAAAAAATGGACCTTGGTTCTTCCAAGGGGATTTTTTGTGCATGAAACCTTGGTCCCCCTCATTTGATCCACGCACAGAGACATTCTCATCTGTAATTTTATGGGTTCGTTTACCTTACCTCCCACTTCAATTCTGAGAAATTGACTGTCTAAAAGCGATTGGAAATGGTTTGGGGAAATACCATGGTCTCTCCAATGAAATAGTCAACTATGAAAATTCAACTTTTGCTTGCCTATGTGTTGAAATAGATGTTTCAAAAGGTCTCCCAGCAAATTTTTTTCTTAAAGTTGGAAAAAGATGTTGGCACCAACCAATAGATTATGAAAAGATAGCATTTAGATGTAGAATTTGCTTTGCCACAGATCATGATACTGCACAATGCAGTAAAAGACGTTTTGGGGAGAAGGCCAGGGCTATCCCATGCAGCAACCCCTCATGGTGGGTCGAGGCGGAGTCCAAACATTATGTTGTTTCTCCTACTGTAAAGAATGCAAGTGTTGACAATCCCTTAGTTCCTGCTCGTGACCCCTCCCACTCAGCCGTGGAAAATCAAGTGCCTGCACCTGATTCAAAGCAATTTGATGCTAGCATTTCTTCTCCTTCTTTGGAGGTCTCCAATACTACTCCTTCTTCTCTTTTGACGGCTACTACTGCGGATTGCAATCTTAGTTCTTCCTTGCTAGCAGATTCGTGCTTGGGCCAGCACTCTTCCTCGGAGTTCGAACAGGTCTGGATAGAGGTGAAGAAAAAGAAAACTCCATATTCAAAGCAAAAACATCCAATGACCCTAAGACCCTCAAAGAAAGAAGGAATTTCGGAGGTATAACTGGTGGTCACGCCCATTTTTGGGTTGATGTATGTTCTATTAGGATAGCAAGGTTGGTTTTGGAAAGTACAATTTTATTGTTGCACCCCTGGTGGATAGGGCATGCAGTCATTCTTATTTTATGGGAGTTGTCCCCTTGACAGCACTTACCTATAAAAAAAAAAAATTCTTTAATAAAATTTGAATGTTCTATTTATATTAAATTTTGCTTTCTTTATAAGAATGTCCATGATGTCCTTTAAAGTGAATAGATATTATTTAAAATTTTATATTAAATGAATATGGCTTTCAAATTGAGAATTAACGGAATAATACTTGAATTATTCTTTTAGTAATAATTAGTGTCAAAGAAAGCTTATGTGGGATTGATTGTTAGAAATTATTTAAGTAAAAGTTTATTTGATTATGTTATGGAATTCTTAGTTTTCCAGAGGCTAGGAAGTAAACATGTATTGTAAGTTGATTATGCTTGAACTATGTTGTTCAATTGTAATGATTTAATTTGGGACTTAGTCTTGCACAATTTGTTGTTACCTTGGTCATAATTTGAAAATTTAATGGTCTATGTCATGATTAAGATATGCTCATTCTTGGTTTTTGATTATTGTGCATGATGGCTATCCCTTGTATTTGATAATGAGTTATGCTATTAGGAAGAGTGGCTTTTGACAGGGGCCATAACCCTGAGAGGTAGTCAGGGTAACATATCGAAAGTTTATAATTTAGTGAAAACTTAATTAAATGTATTGGGGTTGGGAAGTGTTCATTAAATATTTTAGATAATTGGATTGCCTCACCTTATACCTTAGTGCTTGTAAAGACTAAGGGTAGGTTGAGATGGCTTAGAATGGCATGGTCGTCTACTTTGTCTTCTTGAAAGCTAGGTCGATTTCACATGAGTTTGTTTAGGGGTCAGAAATCGATAGGGATTGCCAAGGTAAATTGGAATGAGGGTCAGTAATCTAGGAAGATTCACCAGGGTAACCTATAATAAAATATGTGATGACACTCTTTTCTTGATGCATGTTGTGTGGTCTCTTGTGTAGAGTTACCTCTTGTTATATTGTTTCCTCTAGGAGCTTTGTTTTTAATTATGTAGTTTAGATATTGTGATGTCATAATGTGTATGTCAAGCCATGTAAATGTTATGTTTTGTCTTCTTGTTTGTTATTTTTGTGGACCTAATATTATCTCCTAGTATGGAGGGAGTGGACCTTCAGGTACCATGTGGTTGGGAGGAACGAATTATATCCTCCATTGGGTCCACAATAAAGGTGTTATTGTACTTGGATAATATGGTACTTGTGGCAGGTTCCTGATTCTACACGGTTCGTGAAGTTGGACGCTGAGCGTGCTCATGAACAAAGTTGAAAAATGTGTTATGATCTTCTTTATTGTATACACTCTTGATGTGTATGAGTGAACTTATTGTAATGATATTATGTTGTTACGATATTTTTCACAATCTCACTTGATGTAACTTGAATATGTAACTTGACTTCAATATTACTATGTGATTGGATAAATATGATTTATCCTTAAGCTTTATATCTTTTGGTTAGAAATGTGATGTTATACTTGTGAATGTTTAAGTAGCGTTGTCATGGAACCCTGAGAATGTATGTGTATATGTTTCTTACATGCACTTGTTGTAATCAATGTTTTAAAAAAAAAATTTGTTCGGTTATTTTGTTACTTTACGTGTTCTTTGAGTTCTTTGGTGGGGCATTACACTAATCCTATCACTCACCTTTCCTATATAAGCAAGGCCTCATGGGTGATCCCACAATACTAGTTTACAATTTTTGGCCAAACTGGACACTGAACTGATTTTTTCTAACTAAATCTTCACTTTCAAGCACCTATAGTGGCTAAACGGTGAGGAATTTGAAGATGATGCCAACTAGTGATTTGTAACATTTCATCTACAGATTCTAAATATATTTTTTTCAAAAATTTTGGAATCAGATTGCACTTCTTTTTTCCATCTCCTTTGAAAACTAGTTTTTTCAGTAAACAACATTTTTAAGGAGTGACGCTCACCATATAACTCATAATTTTTTTTCCATCAAGGAAAAAAATTCTAATTTTTTTGAATTTATATTTGTAACTACGATATCTAGTGCTTCTAGTTGGTTTCATAGTGTTTTATTGAATATTTTTTCCTTAATCAAGTTTCGAAGTCAAACCAATTACAATTCAGACATAGGCGGACTATATAACACAACTTTTTTTATATGTATCGAAATTAAATTTTATTTTTTTTGTTGGATCAAGGACTTCAATATCTAGTTCACTCATATTTTTCAAAAAAAAAAATGATAATCTTCTATTTTTCCACATGTGCAAAATAGAGAGCTTGATTTTCGATGAAAAACCTACATTCACAAGAAATAAAAAATAAATATAATAATAAAATTAAATTTATTTAGAATTATAATTTTTGGAAAGCTTATAATAAGGACTACATACTTACAAAAAATAAATTTTAAATGAATTCATTTGATCCCCCAAAATGTAAATCAAAAGTGGTTTTTTATCAGCATTTTGATAGGTGTAAAGGAGACTCTGTTATAGGTATGGTTTGAAACTAGCGGGGTTCTATCCAAGGGGGTTTGATCTAAGGTAGTTTTATCAAACCTTCTTCAATTGGAATTCTTTAAATGGAACTTTTTAAGGCTTAAATCATTATATTTTCTAAAAATATGTGATTTCAGCAAAAATCAGAATCTCCCAAAAATTGTAAACCAGCTTTGTGGGATCACCCTCATGTACACTTTGTAATCATAGGGGTGTACTATAATTGATCAATTATTTATCATTATACATTATTGCAGCAATATCTAGCAAGATATTATCTTTTCATACTTTCTTATAAAAGTTATCTTTGTTTTTTGCAAGTGATCTTGGGTGTTGGGAGTTCACTATCAACTCCTATAGAGAGTATCATCAAGGAGAGGGCATTTATTTGTCTTGAAAGTGAATTGTCTCAAAGGAATAAAAAAAAACCACTTAGAATCATGTATTTATATTTGCATATATAAGTGTGTGCGGGATATTAAAAGACATTATTTCTATGCATTCATACATTAGAATTATGTTTATTCATATGGATTATTGATTTTGTGAGTTAGATTAATTTAGGATTTCATATATCATATTGATTATAGATGTGTGTTTGTATGTAAATTTTAATTAATAATAAAATTGTTTTTGAATAAGATGTAATAATATCATTTTCATAAAGAATAAGTTAGGTGTCCAACATGGAAAAGAGGGAAAAATCCACCATTTCAATCAATAAACTTGTTAAAGTTGAGATCACAGTAGTAAAATGGAAGTTAGGAATGCATGATGGGAATTAACATCCAAGTAAGGGGGTTCCTAGAGAAAATTATGGAGGGTTTGCATGTCAAGAATGTAGAGAGGGAATTTGAAATAATTAAAGAGAAAATTTATAAATATTTTTGGGAGAAGACTATTCTTTTCTATGTAAGGAGACTATTATTTTCAATGTGGAGAGACTATTTTTTTCATTGTTGAGAATTGGTCTTGCAAGATGGGAGTGTGGTTCTTGGGACCTCACATTGAAACATTGTATGTATTTCATTTTATCTATCATGAGATTATCCTTTCATGGTATTTTAGTTATGTCTTCTCACAATAGAGATTTGATGTTTGTTGAAATCACTTGTCAATGTTTGAAATCACCTGTCAAGTTTTTAATTCTCCAATTATTTGATTCTTTAACTTATTCAAATGTAGTCTTGGAAAAAATTTATATATATCCAACAAGGCTTCAGAGTTTTTTGTACCACTTTGTCTCTCCACCAAAGCTTGACTCCTACACAAACCTTTGTTAGGAATTCAAACTTCCACACACCAGCATGCTTCACCTTCAAACCCCAACACCAAAATTTTGAATCTTTTACCTCTTCCCATTATGCATCCTCACCTACATCATTACACATGTGTATAGAGCTTCATTAATTACCAAAGTGGTCATATGTCTTCCAAAAGGGAACCCACCAAACATTGTATTCAAGGTTGAGGAAGTGAATCCTTTTGTACCTCTAATTTTACAAAAATGGAAGATGAGTTCAACCACCATTAATGCAGTAGCTATGGTTTCAAACCCTAATGGACCCCTTGCTATTATTTATTAGGACTATTTCAGCTCCCAAGGGACATTCTACCATGCCTCACAAACACACTTTTACACATGTATGCATGATCTCAAGCACAAGTCAAAGGAAAATGACTCTCAATAGGTATGGGAAATCCATGCCACATACCAACCATAAGTAGGAAGCTATTGCTATATATTTTGATGCCTCTTCTAGGTGTATTAATGATTTAAAGGCTTTATCGAATGATTATTCAAAAAAATACAAAAAAATTATAACCAAAACTCATTGTGAGCCCTCATTCAAGTGTCCAAATTTGAAGATGAAAACATGCATATCTACGAGAGGAGGTCAAAGGATGAAAACCAAGAGACCTCATTCACCAAATGATGAAACCCCTCTTGACCGAAGGAATGGTCTCGCCATGAAATTGTATGGGAGATTTAATAATAGATAAAAAAAAAACCTAGCAGTGCATTATTTGTTTAAGTTGTAGGTGGTCATATTATAAGCATTATATGTGCAATTAATGGTGGCTAGTGTGCAATATTTTGTAATGTATTGCAAACCTGTATAATTTAAGAAATGGTCTATGATTCATTTTTCCTTTTTTTGAGTCTAGTTGTGATATGGGTTTAATGGATTAGATTAAATACATTTAAATATGTTGTCTATCATATTTTTTATGGACCGACAAATAATATTAGGGTTTGTTGTTATTTGTGTGAACATAATAATCTAAATTCCTATGATTGCTAAAGTTTACATAGAATCAAGTAGGGTTTGTCTCTTAGTTAAGTAGGGTTTGTCTTTTAAGATAAAATAATAAAGTTTGAAGCATAAAATGAGTCACAAATGCTATTGTGTTTATATAGTATAGTTTAGGGTTTATAAGGCTCTAGTTTTAATTATTTAAGACTGGAATTTAAATAACAAACATTTACAAAATACTTGTTTGGAACATTAAATTTTTGTTTATGTGAAATTGCCAATATAAAAAGAAAATAATTAAGGAAGATATAGGTATTGTATACATTTCCAACACCCCTTTATCTATCCTTACTAAATATTTATAGATCAATTTTCACAACTCTAGATTTATATAATACTAGTAATTGTGTTTTTCTTACCATTTGAAAGAAAAACTATCATCAACAATATATTCCAAGATCTATTTAGCTAAATATCTTATTTTGAAATATAGCTCATAAAGGTAGCAAGTTAACCATTATAAATTATAATTTAATAACGTATATGGTAGTTGAGAGATTCAGCATGGGGCATATTAATAGGAAGCCACAATGGAGTCCAACTCATCATTCCCCTGTCGTGAGGAAGAAGATATATAATACAATTGATAGTATACAACAAAATCTCATGCAACCTTACCATAATAATTTGTAAATTATTTCTCAATACTAATTGATCACAAATCTTGTATAATAACATAAAAATATAAAATAAAAATATAATGATTTAATAATTTAAGCAAAATAAATAGCACGTATTTATTTATTTTTAATATTGGGAGTAAACACTTTTGACCAAAGATATGAATTAGTGAGCCTACAAATGAGGAACCTCATGTTCAATATGAACACTTAGCAACTACACGACAATGTAACCATCACACTATGTCATTACTAACAATAGCACATATATCTTAAAATAGAAAGAATATATTATTTTCTTTCATATATCAAAAGAAAGATTATGTAAACCCACATTATATCATACATGATTATTTTATCTATTACTAATTACCATAAAAACTCTTCATGACTAACTACAACCAAAATAAATGATATTTTAAAACTTATTGTTATATAAGTTATGCTAATTATCTTTAAAATTTTGTATTCTCTTACAAATTGATTTTATGTAAATGATAAATCATAATAGGCATTTATTAGCTATCATGCAGTCTCAATGTAAGACTTTTCTAAAGTCTAACTCTAAACTAGGTGCTTAGCTTGAATACAAAATATCTCTATTGTGAAGAACAATGGAAACCTTCTTGTTTGCTATATATATGAAAATTATGACTAGCAATTTAAGATGTTATTTTTGTTTAGTTTCACTAGCCTTGGAGTCTCTTGTTCCTAGTTCGATGGTTGCAACTATCCCTAAATGTGATGGATGGCATAGCCATGTTTACATATCATCAATCTCCCTGGTACAATGGATTTCAAAAGATTTATATTAGGTCTCACGGATTATCTATGTGTAATTTTCTTCAATTCAATGTTTTCAACTTTATTACATAATTTTATACATCAAAGACAAACCTCTTGGAAAACTTAGCATAATTGAAAACACTTAAGATTTGGTTCAAATTTTTCAAAATTTAATTTCTCTTTACGATAATGATGGAATCAAAAAATGTTTTGATTATATTAAAATTCACAAAAGCCTCTCTTAAAAAAAATTAATGATTTTTTTAATTTAAACTTTAAACTATTGCTAACTTACTTTTGATGATATTTTAAAAATATATTAAATTATAACTAAGTCATATAATCACTCTGATTTGATATAAATTGCTCATTAAGAAAGTGTGTTTATGGAAATTAGGGTGTGTATGAGCTCTGTTAGGTTTTGTGTTTTCTGCGGTCACCCTTGGCCCCTCTTGCGTCATACTATGCATCCTATGCAAGAAGCCCCTCTTTTCTTGTGTGTACGGCCGCATTTACTATAGTTTTTTGGTTTTAATATGCCTTCAACTGGCTCTAACCTAGCAGTTCTTGCTGGTGTTAGTGGTTCGACGGCGTTAATCAATGGCTCCTCCTCCAAACAAACATCCCCAAAAATTTGTTCTGAAAGTCTTTCACGAGGTAAGTGCTCTAATTCACTAGCTGATGTGGTTTTTCTTTTACCAAATTTTGATACTGCCTATCAATGGCTTGATAAATACACCCTTGTTGGGTATTTTTTTGGGAGAAATCCCCCTGAAAGTGTGCTTAAAGAATGGGTTAACAAGGCTTGGGTCCCTCATGGGGTCCGCCTTGATATGGTCCAAAATTTAACCAAGGGTTTCTTTTTGTTCCCTTTGCGGAGATCAATCATGTGCAGGCTATCTTAGCCCATGGTCCCTAGTATGTCCGATCTTCTTTGTTAGTTTTCCAGGTGTGGACCTATGATTTTGTTGTCTTGGACGACACCAAGTTGCGGGTCCCAGTCTAGATTGAATTCCCTGATCTACCCTTGCCTTGTGTACCTTTTTTTAATAGTATAGCTTCTTCACTGGGGAGGGTTATTTGCATTGAGCCAAATAGGTTCTTTCAGGCCTAACCCCAGAAGAGGGTTTGTGTGGAAGTGGACCTTTCCAAATATTTGAAAGACTCCATTGATATCCAAATTGGAGCTCTTCGCCACACCCAGAAAGTCACATATTTTAATCTGCCCAACACATGTTATAGGTGTTAGTCAGTGGACCACAATATTAAGGGCTTCCCTTTAGTAGTGCCTCGTACACCTTCTCTGCCACGAGATGCTGAAAAGCCTCGTTCGGTAGCTACATTTGCTGCCAAACCTGATGTGAAATGGACTATGGTTATTAACCAAAAGAATAATTCCACTGGTTCTGGGTCGGGTCTCGTGACCTCTAAACCAGTGAAAGATGTTTCAAACCCTTCTATGAAGGGAAAAGAAGCTCTGGTTGGAGCTAATTATGTTTCACAGCAACCTAGGCCAAAGGCTAGGCCTCAGCCGGTTGCTGTCATGTTAACACAATCGAATGTTTCTTCTCTTGTGATGGGAGCTCAAAGGTGATCTCGCAGCCCTTCCCCTCCTAGGGAAGAAGGGAAATATGTTTATGAAAAGCGGAGGATGTCCTCTCCGTCCATCTAGATTGGATCAGTCCTACCATAATTTTTGTACAATCGTTTCTCTTCTCTGAATGAAGAGGAATCAGGTTTCAAAAACATGGAGGATTTTCACTCATGAATTTCCTCTCATGGAATGTTCGAGGTATGACAGAGCTCTCCAGAAAGTATTTTGTCAGGGATACCTTATGTAAGTACTCTAGTATTGAAGTGCTTTGTCTCCAAGAAGTTAAAATTTCTAGTTTTTTGCTTGTTGCGGCTTGTCGCTCTATTTGGTCAGCCAATAAAATGTTTTGTACTACTCATGATGTTGGGTGTGGCGGAGCTGTCACCCTTTTGGCCCCGCGGTGGCACTCTTTTTTGGTCGACCACGGGTCTGATTCCACTCATCAGCTCATCCGGATCCTTCTCAACATTGATAATCATTCCTTTGGGATTATTAATGTCTATGCTTCTAATGATGTTATGGAACACTCTTTGCTCTAGCATTGGATTGTTGATTCTTTACCAGTTGCTACCTGGTTACTATGTGGGGACTTCAATATGGTAGAAATGGCATCTGACAAAGATGGCACTTTTCCATTCAGATGGACAGCTGGGGAAAGGGAGGCGTGGTTTTACATGCACAATAAATTGGGGCTTTTAATCCCAATATTGGTCGCCGCCATTCCCATTCTCTCTGGCACACTTGGTGTAATTACAAAGTCGATTCTAACAGAATATTTAAGTGCCTTGATCGTTCCATGATCTTGGCACAATTTTTTTCTCTTTTGATAGCTCGTCTCTCTCGGTTAAGCCGTTAGTGGATGTGACCTTGTCAGACCACTTCCCCATTTCTTTTTGCATTGAATG
>VDFB02105785.1:104861948-104945939 GCA_007258455.2 Sequoia sempervirens
ATGGTTACAATTTGGTATGATGTTTCAATTATTCTCCAATTACTGTTATACATGCAATGGGTTTGGGCATAAAGCTTCTGAATGAAGATATAAAATAACAAGTAGTAACTTTTCTCTGTAATAAAGTTTCACATGCTATAAATGCAATAAACCTAGACACATAGCTAAGTTTTGTAGAGGAAAGGATATGAAACCTTCTGGTCCACAAAAGAAGATTGATCCAATTGAGGTAAAGAAGGAGATAAAGAAGATTTGGAAGAAAAAGAAAGAGAATGATGTGAAGAATGAATCTGTGCCAAATCTTGGTGCAAATGTTTTCTCTTGAAACTGGATAGAGAGCTTTGGCTCAGGGGAAGTTTTAACATAAAACTTTCCAAACCCCTACCAAAGATGTGATATTGATGTCTTTAGCATACAGGTACATATACAAGTTGGTTTCATTGATCTATTGGTGAAATCTCTAATGTGAAATCTCTTAATGCAAAGGTTTGTGAAATGTTTAAAGGTGTTTGTGATGACATAGAAGAGGGATTGACAACTCTTGACCTAACTTATTTTCCTGCAATTAATGCATACTTTAGGTCATGAAAAAGCATTTATATTTTATTTTGCACATTCTAAAGGTCATTTGTATTTGAGCATTTGAAGAGGAGAGTAGTGCAAATGAGAGTTGAAGTGATTTTGAAGTGTCAAGCGAAACCCTACAAAGTAATTTCCACAAGGTATTTATAAGTTTCTTGCAAACCCTTGTTCAAAAAGGTTCAAGATGTTTACTCCACAAGTTATTGATGTTCTTGAGAGGTTGAGATCTAAGTTTAAGAGGCACACATACAAGTCAATGGAAACGGATCTTGAAGGTGTGTTTCTAGGGTTCCTAGTGGTGTGATGCACACATAGGATGTGTGAATTTACATTCATTCAAAGATGGATGAATATGATCATTTGAAGTTGGAAAATTTTAGGGAAAAGGTGCTAATTGGAGATGATTTCAAGTTGAAACCAGAATATTCCAGCTTGACGGAGAAGAATTTGGATGTGTGGGTAGGTTTTCACTATTTCAGTCTTGAAGATGAGTGGGTGAAGTATGTTCTGAGCAGAATACATGAAAAATTCATGTGGTTGGACATGCCACATATGATAAACTAAGATGCAATTAGGGTTGTTACCGGTTTGAGCTCCATTAGACCAATCCCAACATTAAAGGCGGTAAATAATGAAGTTGTGATGCAACTTACCCAAGAAAATTTTGACAAGCGTGCCCTAACTATGAATAACATTGAAGATCTGATAGTTAAATATTCTTCAATGATGATTAACTACAAAATATTTTTCACAAATAGAGAGAATTCAGTCTCTGCCACCATAATATGCACAACCCATTAGATGGTGAAAGAAGGGAAATAGTTTGATCTTTGTGAGATCTTGGTATTGAAGTTGATGGATAATTTGCAGAAGACAAAGGAGTCAAAATACTCTTTCTAGTATGGTACTTGATGTTTTACTTTCTCAATGAGTTACCAAGAGAAAAGAATGTTGTATGACTAGATAATATTCCCATAGCCACTCAAATTAGAGATCACTTGAGGAGATTCCCTGATAAAGAGTCTTGTGATTCAATGTTGTGGGGATTCTTTAAACCTTTTCAATCCCAGATGCAAGAAGCATAAAGGATTCCTAGTAAATTGGTGGACAAATATAAGAATGAATCGACATTTATGGTTAGCAAAGATTACTACTACATGGAAGTAGTTGAACCCAAGACTAATTGGGTTCTAGAGCTACCTTATGAGGTAGATGAGTTTGAATTCATTGGTCTTACTAAGATTGTATTGAGAAAACCTAAAGATCTAGCAATTGAAAGGTTTGCTACTTATAAAGAGAAATCGAGTAAAGAGAAATTGAAAAAGGACATTGAAGAAAAAGTTGAAAAGGTGAAGGTTGATTTGGAGAGGGAGTTTGGTACCCCTAAGGACCCTATGGAGAAATCTAAAGGCATATTTTCTCCTTCACAAACTACTCCAAAAAAATCAAGAAGGTTAGGCAGGACCTCAATCTCAACACCACCTATTGTAACAAAGCCTTCTGAAACAAAATCTATAGGTGGTTCTAAGAAGAAAGATAGATACATCCAACACCTATATGAAACATGAGTCTCCCAAGAGAAGGAAATAAAAAGCAACAAGAGAAGAGGATATTAGTTGTGAAGAAGAATAAGAGGAAGAGGAAGAACATCAATTTGTTCCAGAAAAGGAAGTCAAAAGTCTCTCAAGAAGAGATCAATACATAAAAGGGAAAGAAGAGAGAGGAGAACCCTCTAATCCAAGAGCATAGTCCTATGAAGTTTGATGCATTATTCAGTGCTATTGTAGAGTATGGTGCACTAAAAGAAACAACACTAGTGTATGAAGAGTTGACTCTTGCCGACAAATCTACAATTGAAAAGGCATTAGAGATGTATATGGTGACCTTTGATGTTAATCTAGGTTATATTCATGACCAACTCTTGGTGAGTCTTGTAGAATCGCTTGGTGCCAAAAAATAAGTAGTGGTGGAAGAAGAAAAGATAAGAAAACAAGCCTCAGAGAAAACTAGAGTAACCCTTACTCTTGAAGAAAGGATAAGATTTTCTCAATTGCGAGCAAAAGAATTCAAGACCAAACAAAGAGTAAATACCCTAATGAGGAAGAACTCAGAAGAAATCAAGAGGATGGAGAGGCACACAGACGAGATAACAAACAAGATTCTTGCACAAATGAAGAAAGTTGTGCTTGCAAATAATAAAACCACTCCTTTGTATGTTCAAGATCAATTACAACAAGACACATCACTCCCAAAAATCAATGAGCCTGTCATAGAGAAACATGAGCAAGAAGATATGGTGACAGATAACACTCCTTCATATGTGGAGATAACTGATGAGAAAAACAAAGAAGTTAAGCAAGATGCTGCACGGAAGACTCGCGAAGACATTGGGAAGATTGCAAAGAGTTTTCTGCTTGATCTGAATTGTCCTCATGCAAATAGAGTAATAAAACCGTCCATTAGATCCATCAATTCCTCACGGAGATTCATTTCAAATATCTTTTAGATACCACAGTGTAGTTCCAGCCGGTGGGTGTTTGCACAGTGCACCACAGGTGTGCTCACGACAGGGACCAGGTGGGTCTGGAGAAAGGATTTCCCAGCCCATAGGTTATGAGCAGTGAGGTATATTCCCACCCCATAAGAATAGAGATTCTGAGACTCACTGGAGGAGTAGAGGTTAGTGGGAGGTCAAGGTGTGCGAGAGGAAGGCCTTCCAAGGTAATCCATTGATGCTTTAACACATTGCCATTCAATGGTTGGAGTTGTTGTTCCAGACTCTTGGGAGTAGTTGCTGGATTTTAGGAAAATGTGGGAGAATGGCAGAAGAAGGTGAATGATAATAGGATAGCCGATGCCTCAGATAAGTGTGCTACTACACACACCGAGTTTCAAGGCAACTTGGAGGATGTTAAGAAGTGTTTAGAGGAAGACAAACAATTGTTTTAATTTTTTTTTAAGTGGTCAATATCTACAAGGAGCATAAAAGATTAGATGGAATCAATTGAGTCTCAAATTGCTTAGGCCTCAAGTGCTTATGATTTGGTAAATGATGTAGATGGAGCTACTAGAGTAGTCATTGAAAATATACACAATCAATTCTTTTTACTACAATAACAAAAGGAGACAATTATAATGTAGTATAGTTAGCTCTGAGATATGGTAAGTACAAAGTACATCTTTAGTTGGAGTTTTGGCTAATGCAGAGAAGGTTGTGCAAAAGACAACAATTCCTAGTTCTCTAGAAGAAGGATAAGACCTCCATGTTCATTTTGAAAACCAATGCTACATTCTTGCCTTTTCCAAGAAGGATTGGGTGGCACACCTTGCAAAATTAAAGGTATCATATCAGGGTATCTTATCCTCATCCTATTAAGGTGTACATTTTTGAATTGTATAGTCAGATGTGGGGTTAGTAGATAGTGTTGTGGTATATTTTTTTCTCATTTTTTGTGATGGATAAAATAGATAGGGTGAATTGCTTTCATGTAAATATATTAGTAAGGGGGAGTGAAGAAGAGAAGTCTCTTTTTGGTTCCCTTTTCCCTTGATGTCAAAGGGGGAATGTTTTGGAGAAGTGTGTTTCCATCAATGACAAAGGGGTCCATATTGTTGGAAACATAAGAATTATGATGTATGGCATTGTCATTGATGGCAACCCATTGTAGAAGTGATGATTCATCAATATGTATATAGTCTAGAGCAGACCTGAGTAGACCAAGTGTTTTTGGGAAATTGGTTAAGTGTTTAACTAAGATTATAATGTAACAAAGCATTAGTTTTGTGGTCTGCACTGCTCTGCATTGCAATATCTTATCAAGTGGTTATGAGGTAATAATGTTATGCATTGAAGTTGTGTATATCCAAAGTTTAAAGGTTCTATTCCTTCCACAACTAAATATATTGATGGCATAATATCGAGATTAGTAGAGAAAGAGTTGCAAGTGCAAAGTTCAAATTGGAATGCTCCACATTCCATTGCAGATGATCATTATGCTTTTCAAATTTTGAGATATCTTTGGAGATGTCAGATAAATGTGCACTCCAAGTTTCAAGTGGTTTGGTGGTCTGCATGTCAAGTTGTAAATGAATAGTTAGTTCATTCAGCTGCTTCTCTAGTTTTGTTATGTGGTGCCGACCTAAGGGTTTTGGGGTCATGCGGTATTAAGTTAAGTATGAATGAGATTCATAGGAGTGACTATAGGTCATGCTGAACTGTTTTGATGAAGAACGCATTTTGGTTTCTTCTGTAAGGTATGTTAGATTTTTGAGTCGAGAGGTTATGATGTCACACATTTTATCTAATTAGGTTGACCTAATTGATGATATGTTGTTTCCATAATATATGCATATATAGAATATCAATTATTGTGTGAAAAACAAGTGATGATAAGGTAGATGTGAATGAGCGAGAATGTGAATTGTGAAATGTGATTTTGGTGAAGAATGAAGTGTGTAAAGTCAGTTTACTAATCCAAACTGGAACTATATCTTCAACATATTTTACATGCATTGTTAGTAGTTCAAAATATGGTGGTGAGCCACTCTTTTCTATATCTTTTTTTAATTTTGGAAGAAGTGATCTTCTTTGGGTAGTGAGTCCTCCTATTTTTTGGACAGTAAGTCCCTTAGGCAACAAACCCTTCTAGCAATAAGCCTCTTGTAATATGTTTTAACCGGTTATGATGTATTGTGAGCTAATCCTCACCGCGGTTTTTCCCTTTCAATGGAATTCCACGTAAATCTGGTGTTCTTGTGTCGATTGTTGTGATCCATGCTTCAATTGTCTATTTCCATTTCTACAAGTTTAATAAGATCTTCTAAATGCACTTTTAAGTTAATGAATGTCAAGGAATATTAATTCACCCCCTCTCAGTATTTTGGTTGTTCAACATATGCTTCAAGATCAAGCTAGAAATAACACAACTGATGAATCTTCCTTGTAGCATGACCACCAAAATGACTTCCACATATTCTACTATGAAGCTCTTTTAGGATTTTCTTAGCCTCTTTCAGATTCACATGTATTGGATGAGGACTCTATCAAGCCCCCTCTTGTATATTATTATTGGGAACTACTTGCTCTGATTCCAAGATATGAACTCACTTATTTCTAATAGGAGTAAATTTTTTAAGATATGTGTGATCAGTTCAAATATGTAATGATGTGGATCATACAATAACGATGAGGCATATTCAATGAGTTCAATGACACATTTTTCTTCAAGAAAATCTCCATTCACCAACTCTTCTTATGAAATTGGGTTGGTTGCCAACCAATAAACAATTGCTTGTCCCTTGATGTTTTTTTGGTTCACATAGGTGAGGTCAAATTATCTAAGAAAGGGTAGGAAACATCTAAGCCTCCCTAAAAATATGGGTTGCATAAGAAATATTTGTAACAAGTTAGATATCATGATTACTTTATTTTCTTGATTCAAAATATAGTGGAGAAGGTATTTTGTTATAAAGACTATTATAATTAAAAATTATTTCTCTCCTTTAGTGTAATTCTTTTCATAGTTGAGAAGGGTGCAACTAATAAAATATATATTGCTCTTTCTTTCCCATTGTCCTCCTCCCATGTTAGCATGCATGCAATGGAAACCTTGGTTGCACTTAAATACAAAATCAAGTTAAGGCACATGATCCTGAGATTGCAACTAAATAAATCATTATCACTTCACTACCCTTTTTCCACATCAATTCTATGAACATAATATCATTTCTATCTTAATCAATTACATCATTCACATGAGGTACATAATACTTAATCAAATCTAATGACAACTATCAAAGAATGAGGAAGGAAAATGTAAGACATCATAAATTCATTTTGACTATCAATCACAACAAGCAGATGAGCACAAAAGGGAAACTCACACAACCAACACCACATGAGCAACACTAACTGATGGGTTCATCTATTAGCCTATTTTCTGTTGTTTTTATGCATACTTTCAGACATTATTAGACAATCCTTTCAAACAATACTCCTACGCTATGTTTATCTTTTTATGCTTATTATATAATCTTGGACCTAAATTATAGTAATGGAAATATAGTTATGATATAGTAGCATTGCATGGTTTATCGATTATGTATGAAATATGGATGGAATTCTATGTTTAATCATGGCAATTAGCTTTGTGTATATGTCTTAAGGATTAACCTCTTGTAGCCCAAGAAGATACTACAACCTACAACAACTAGAAGTTGTAGCCCACAACAAAAGGAAGACTTGGACAATGAAATATGGGAAGTGCCAGATCAATCTAAGTACAATAACTACCATGTGGAGACACCTATGGAGTTGGTCGTGCATCATTATGATAGCTAATAAGGTGCTGAGAAGAAGAATTCTTTTGTTGATAGGATTATGGATGACTATTTGTGTGTTTTACATGTATATTTGTTTTACAAAGTTTCAATTCTATTAGAACTCTTCTTTCTTTTCAGTTGCAGTTGAATAATTCAAATCTTAAATATATACTTCAATATCTAGGAGATGTTAATAATTACAGTTAGGAGTTATGTTTAGAATAAACTCCCTCATGCTTGTATATATTCAGTGGTTAAGTCCTTAGATAAGTTAGTTGATTTCAATATTTTGTTATCAGTTACTTTTCAGTTTCAGTTATCATCTACAGACATGTTGATTATTCAGAATGATTTCATTGAATACAATTTGTGAGGAAGATTTTGTGTAATCTTTTGTGATGTATAATGAATGAAGTTAAGTTCATATGAATGCGTAGAATCCAAAGGGTTAGATTTGGTTTAGTTAAGTGAAGACAACCACTTGAGTAGGCCACTCAAGCTAACTATTCTTTACTATATTTTTAGTTGTTTATTTTTGTTTATCATTACTTCATAAATTGCGTGCAAGTTAGAATAGATTCTCACATTTTGATTATTAGCAATGGATGTTCATGAACATGGTTACAATTAGTTAGCTTGTAGTTATTTGAAGGTTAGAATAAGTTTAGTTACTAGTCTTGATCAGTTTTGAGTTGGTACAATAATTCTTTATTAGCAGCAATTTAGTTACAGCTTAAGCTATAGGCACCCATAGCCATTAGCGCTAGTTTGTTTCTTTCACTGTTGTACAATTTTGTAAATTTCTAGCAAGTAAAATACCTTAATTAGGATAACCTAGGTAACCTCAAGTCTCTGAAGGCACATATAGTGCAACATCATCACAAGTTCACAAACCTTGGTTGACATTATGATGTAGTCTTTACAATGTTGAGTGGGCTCTTCAACTAGTCATACCTCTAAATTGTGTGGTTTCTACCAAGTTTACAATATACTAGTTTAGACTCTACACTAACCAAAGATCCCCAATCATCACCAAGATGAACACTTTCTTGAGAAGAAAGTGAGTTAGCGCCACCATCAAAATTAGGACTAATAGTGGTGCAATAAGATTTGAAGATAATGAAGGAATTAAATTTTTAAAAGTAGTGCAATTCGAAGCCTGATTTGTTGCAGACTTTTGATATTAGTAAAGGGATTGAAGATCGGTCTTAATTGTAACTACTTGATATATTATGAATGAATTTGATATATTTATGTAAAGTAAACATGATTGCACCCATAAGGTGAATCCACAATCTACCGAGAAGAAGATTATACGATAAAGGTGTTACACCCCAATGTTACTTTACCCAATTACTTTAACCTTTATGTTTAAATATAGTTATAATGCATGAATTATGTCGTTATGGTATTTGATGGATAAATAAAATAAATGAATATGCAATATGATGAAACTATTTTTAAATTCTTATATGATTCTTAAGTTATATTATGATTATGTTTTGTATGTTGTCGGCTAACTACGTATATGTTGCTCTGAGTTGGATGGAAGAAAGTCTGAGCCCTTGAGAGGGGGAGGGAGAGTATCACCCAAGAGAAGAGTTAGTATTTGGAATGTTGGGTATTTCTATCTGAATAGTCATACACACCCACTCATTTAGGTTATTTGGAACCTTGTCATGTTAGTTCAAGTATTGAATTGGTAAAGTCTTAAACCTAAGTTGATAGGCTAAGTGACCTTAGGAAAACTAATGCCTTATCGTTATTAAACCTCTTTGACCTTCAAACTAAAATTAATTAAAAATAACTATTGAGAATAACGTTTATAACATGTATGGCATATATACATATATTTGATATATAATAATATATATATATATATAATAATATATATATATATATATATACATGCATAGGAGATAATGTGTATAAATATATGTGCATATGTAATGTTTTAATATTTACATATATTCATACGCATATACGTGTACAAATATGTAGGAAAAAAGTTAAAAAAAAATCTATATATATATATATATTGATATATATAGGTAAATATTATATTTGATTTGATTTATAAAGCCTTAATAAGTGGCTGATATGCCACACATGTACAAAGTATATGGAAGATATAAATAAGAGTAGAGTGGTCACCCATTTTAGGTGCCACCATGTGCATTTATCAATTATCATTATTGCCACACAGTGGTTAAGTGTTTGCACTTTTTTAAAGTTGTTAAAACAATCACGATAGGGTGGCAGCTTGGAGGCTACTTTGCATGTGTTTTTATTAAAAGGGAAGACCATGACTTTGGTAGTTAGGAAGAAAGTAGGTTTGAATGGAATTTGACTACTTGACGTGCCACATAATGGGACTTTTTTTACAACATTAAATTGCAATACGACAAAGTATTGTTTCACCAAGCTAGTCGTGGCAATAAGAAGGTGACGTTGATTTCGTTTTTTGACTATTTCTAACTGAAAATTGCATTATCTGTAATTGGATTTCAAAGTAGGGGTTATTGGAATTGCTTGAATTATTCAAATGTCAGTCATGGCAATTCAAAAGTGCATAGTCGACTAGTTTATGGGAGTTTTTCTCACACCTGGCAAAGTATAGGTAGGTTGTGGCAACATTGGAGCTATTCTAGCTTCCTAATGCTAACTATTTTCTATCTTTAAAAAATTGGTTTGAGCATAAATATGTAGCAGTTTCTCATTCTACAAGTCATTTGTTAGTTTTGAAATCTTGGAGAGAGTTGCATACATGAGATTAGAGGAGAGAAACAACATAGTGTGGAGAGCTTGCAAACTGCATATCAATACGCCATAGGGTGAGAATAACTTGATTGTATCATATTTAGATTGCTTAATAGTTGCAAACTAAATGTTGTACTTTGATGCATTTGATGTTGATACATTTGATGCATAATAGGAAACTAACAAAGATATTTTATGTGAAACAAAACTATAACTATCAAAATATATCTTCCAATTGGATCTACTCGTCAACTACTAATCCAACTATATAGGTTCGTGAAGGAGGTTTATTTGCATAAGTACTGAAAAAATAAATTAAATGAAGATGTGCACCTTCCTTCAAAATAGAGAGAGCTAAAGTATTTGCAATTGAAGCTATAACTGAAAAAGATAGAAGAAGACAAATAGGTTTGCAACTTTGCTTTAATGGCATGACAGAGACGTGCTCTATGCAAATAGTCACATTAGTTTCTTGATTACTTTAAACTTCTTCTTTCCTCCATCATCTTATTGAATGCCCTGATGACTCGCAATGGACTAGTCCATTGATTGCTTGCATCATTTCTACAACTCTCACATTTCCAGTGTCCTTGGAATCTCCCCTACAATTGGCCTAGAATCCTTTGGCTATGAGTTAAGTTCTCCAGTTGTTGTGGGTTGCAATTCTTCATGCTACAATGAGTTAGTTTCATCTAAAGCATACATACCATTAATAATCATGAATTAAATACAAATTCACATTAAATTTCATACACGTTCACACATTCATCCATGCAACCATCATCATATCATAATCATATTTCCACTCATCAAAGTCTAGTTTGGATGGCATAAAATATATAAATGTTCAAACACAACAATATACTGAGAGGGGGGGTAAATCCATAGATCTTAAAACTTAGCTCTTAAACTCTTTTGTGCAAACTAACTTCTTGTCCTTAGAGTGTAGATTAAAAAATGTGATACAGAAATATAACCAAGCACACAACACATCACATAACACATGATATACATGCAAAACCTAAGATGGAAAGATCAAAGATGAGAAATGTTGCTAGGATCTACTATCCTAATCCAACCTCAAAATCAAATTCTTTGTTACAGTGTTTAAACACACCAAAACTAAGGAGACACCAATCCCCTGATTTAGGTGCATCGAATCCAAGGAAGCACCAACTCACCTGATTTAGGAGCACCAACTCCAAGGAGACAACAACCCCCTTGAGCACCAACTCAGTTATCTAATGGCACCAACCAATCAGATTTACATGGACAAATATATTTTTGTTTACAATTCAATGTTGCAACTTACTTTGCAACTACATAATACTTTGTTGCAATCTTGACAACTCACTCTCTGTTGCTGATGCTGCAATATCAACAACACATCCCCTTTACTCTACACTCTCTTTCTCCTCTGCACTTAGAACATTATTTATTCTACTCTCTGAATATTAACCTAGATATGAATCTCTGTTTTGTTTGGGTTCTACTCATTCAAAATGTTCATACTCCGTTTGTTGCACTAATACCTTATCACTCTTCCTCTATTGCATTCTTAGCAATACATGACTCTATTCCACTCTCTCTACCCCTGTAGACTATTCTCAGTCAGTCACAGCTTGCAAACCCCACACCTTCAAGACAATTATTTGATTGTCTCCTTTTTGCTTGACTCCATCGATCTGTAATCAATGCCTCAAGATTCTCACTCATATCTCAATCAACTAGAAACCTATGTTAGGGTTTCCTTGACTTGCTAACTTCAACAAAAAGATGCTAGTTCATCTTGAGTATTACACCATTGTCCAACTCATCATGAAAAAATATGATAGGGTTTAATATCAAATATCTTCATCGTCACACTACCTTTGCATCAAGCCTCACAACATTTAATTTTGATATAAAGAATTTGCTAAGAATAACAACCTACAACACCCTAGAATCAGATATGCATTAAATGGGTTTCTCTTACTGTGTGACTTGATTCTACTCTCCATTTCCCTTACAAGTTGTGCCATCGCTTTCCCAATCAAATCTTCACCAACATAGGTCACAAGTGTGGTTGAATGAATTAAATTCCTTTACAGTTTCAATTACTAGTTGAAACCCTCATTTACATGGACTTAGTTGTTTGTGATCTTCATCATTGAATTTGACCCATCAATCTTCGTCCTTTGTGCCATGATCCATGTTTCTTTGTTCATCTCAACATGTTTAAATCATCATTGTCAGATTGTTCTTCTTTAAACAAGCACCGTCGATCTTCATATGTGACTAACAATTTACACCCAAAGACACTTTATCGTATCGAGTAAATGCTTATTAGGGTCCTACCAATAAACACCATTCACACAATACCTCTTGTGAAAGACATAGGTCCACACACCATTTTCCATCCATGTCATTGCAACACAATTCACAACAACGATGTGAATTTGTCTATAGTGCAATTGCTCTTCACCATTTGTCAGCATAGTCATCTTCCATCACCTTCACCTTCCTATCGGGTCCCACCAATGTCTTCGCCATGACTTTATTGTGTTGAGGGGAAACCAAAGCAACTCTCTCTGATATAACATTGTCTCTTTTATGAAGTTCTATCAAAATGTCAAAGAGATGCTAAAGCAACTCACACCGATATAAGAAGGTCTTGCCAATATACCTCATAGATTTGATCAAGTGATCTCTATTACCTACGTGTCATCCTTGTCATCATCGTACAACAAACGTCACCAGTGTGATGATATATCAACCAAAAAATCATCACCACATGTCTCGACGATGTCATCCTTCATCATTGTTTGGTCCCACCTTATTAGCATGTCAAAGAGACTAATCATTTCATCTTTCCAATATCCATCTTTCTTCTCGATGAAGTGTCGTTAGCTAATGCAAACATTTGTTGTCACCTGTCAATGTGGCGTTATTCTCCATTTTCAATGACTTTCCAATTTTCTCTCCCTTGGAATTTGGGATTCGCCAATCTCCTTTACCTTACGCTTTGAGTGCATTGTCGAGTACAAAAAGCAAGCATGAGCCGTTATGCTCGATGCTCCTTTTACTCCTATCAAGATTCAACCATCAACCTCATCCTTTACCATTTACCTCTTTTCATAGTTATCGCAAACCAACACCCAAACCTCTGAAACATCGAAGAACCAAAACACCAACTTTGTACAAAGAACTTATTGGATGTTAGAGTTTGCTCTTCCACCTTGCCACTTTCCATGCTTTCAACAAGTTACAAGACTCCCTATTCAATTGCAATGCCTAAAACATTTTCAGGTGGCGGGGTTCCTCCATATTGCTTTCTCCGAACACAAAGATAGACCACACTTCTAAAGTTCAAAGTCTGAAATAGTTTGGACTTAGCAGATTTTTATTTATAACTCTAAGGGACTTGGTAAAAGGAATGATTGATAACCGATGCCCGAAACATTGGAGGCATAGTTGAAAATGACTAACTCCTAACCCCTTCTTTCTTTAGCAAGCGATATATGGTATGCCTGAGGTCCAAACTCTTGCAATCTCTTCAACACTTGCATAAAAACATCAAACAACCTTCATGAGTTAGTCCATTGACATCAATCAAGCTCATTGCTACAATCTCCCCCTTTGACATCAACTCCATTTCACCTTTGATCTCTCCTTTTGACATCAATGACAATAATATGCAAACAATAAAAGATATATAAGTTTAGGAATGTATATAAAATAAGCAACTTAAAGTGTTTAAAAGATATGAACAAAACAAGAGAAAACTAGCTATTAATCAGGCTCATCATGTGTGTCACATATCTATACTTATGCGTATAAATTAGGATGTTCCTATTATTTTAGCTTAGCCTTTTTAGGCACCTACTTGAGGTCAAAGAAGAACCTTGGATCTTACAATTTAGTGTTAAGTGGTTAAAGTCTAAATTAAATTAGTTAATTTATTCTTATAGAGGAGGGATTATTTGGTTGAGATACTTCATTCTAATATCCTCCAATAGGGCCACCCAATTATATGGAGAGTTTCTTAAGAGGTGTATGAATTAGATATTGACAAACATTCTATTGAGATCCTCCATAAGATCATAGGGACCAATACACTTTATGGGATGATGGATTGCAAAGATTGTAGGTATTTTTCACTCAATTGACTACATCACTTGGGGCTCTTGTAATTCATCATTCCATCCTAATTCAATTAACCCTAACATTATAATTGGTCATTTATGCACAATTAGGTGGAAAATTTTGGTCCTTCTAGGTTTTAGGTAATTGTTGAACTAAATGTAGAGGGGTTGGAGTTGAGTTGGCTTAAATTGTTGGCATGTTGATGTAGGGGAAATATATCTTGATAAAATTTTGTATTTATATTATGAGGGGTGATGGGCCCTTTTAGGAAAATATTCAAGGTGGAGGAACATGTCAATGAAAAGGCATTGTTTTTCCTCTTGGAGTCTGAAAATGAATTATAGTCTTGACATGTTTGAATATCACTACCCTAGTTTTGTGGAAGAAGTATAATTTTTTTAGATTGTAATCCTGATGTCTTCGATAAGGATCATATTAGCTTTCTTCAAAATTACAATAATTTTTCTATTAATTGTCTCTTTGATGGTAATTGTTTTGTTGGGTGTAATAATTTTAGGGAGAGTAGTCAACAATATTCGCCACCATGTGAATGTTTTGATTTATCTTATTTAGGTAACTATTTTTTATATTATATATTTTACCATTGCAATTGTGGATATTTTTTGTTGTTATTGTTCTTTGGAAGTGAACATCTATAATTCCATCTATTGTAGTGCTTCTATTACTTTTTAGGATCTTGGGTGTTGAAGTATTTTTGTTGCTATTTTTTATTTTTTTATTATCGAGTTCTAATTATTTCCATGGTTTTAGGTTATCAACCTTCCATTAGTTCCATACATTCTCCTTCCACTATCAATGGTAGATTGATTAATTTTCAAGGTAATTTTAAAGCCCTCTTTATAGGATATGTAGGGAAGTTTTTGGACCTCTTTCCATGTGTCCCTATTCAAGGCATGTAAATATAGTCCATATAGTTCTTGATGCTCTATATGCAATGCGTTCATTGATGAAAAGATAACTTGTCTTCATTGAGTTATAAAGTTAGTTACCGATTCATTTTGGTCTTGTTTAACACATAAAAATTTGGATCCTAGTCTTAATGAGATTATTCATACCAAATTCCATGACAAAATTCACCAATAACCCGCTTAAAATATCACATCGAACCTTCAAATAATTGGTATTACCAACTTGAGACAATCCATTCCAAAGTCTTTGGGAAGATTCATGCAACCACTATGTCCCATGTCAAAATATATTGAATAATAGTTATGTATGCCTTGATATATGTGTTAGAATACCCTTATTCATTGAAAGTAAGAAGATTAGGATTGGTATTGGCACTATTAGTTTCCTAGTAGCATGATCTAAGGGATCCTTTAGGTATGCAAGATGACCTTGAGAAGGAATAAATTATAGAAGGCAAGCCTCTAAAGGTAGAACTTAGGGATGATGTTTGGTAATTATGTTACGCTAGGTGCCTAAGTGTCATTGAAATTTTAAAGATTTTAGATGCCTTTGATTTATTGGACTAGTTAGTTGAAGCACTAATGTGATTAGGTATGTTTGAGTTTGGTTAGGGGGAATCATTCTAGTTTCATATACAATGGTTACATTATAGGGTGGAGGTGGAGAAGGCACAAAAGTCTCATTGCTTACGTTTTTAGAGTAATATGGGATGATCAAGAGGCCCCTTAGTTTAGATCATTTTGAGTGGTGAAGAAGGGATTATCATAAAATCATCATATTGTATTCATTTGTGTTAGGTTTTGGGACAACTAACCTCAAGTTCCTTGATTATTTGCATTGAGCTAATGATGAGATCCTTTAGGGTTGGTTCATTTTATTGATTAGTGTTTTTAACTTTACCTCTTTGAGGTAAGTTTTATTGATAGTGTGTTGATTTAGCTGTCCTATTTTTCATTACTTTAGACAAATTCTCTGATGACATGCTCATTTTAATAGGCCACCTCAAGGGCCTCACAATACACTCGAACATTTGCTAGATCCTATTCAAAATGATCCATTTCATTATTGATATGGGTAGTTTAGTTGTGTCTTAGCAGGTCTCAAAGATAGGGTATTGTTTATGAATTTTATATTGAACCAACATGTGTTGGGATTTTGAATCATTTGGATTTGGGTAGAGGATTGTTCCTTGGTATTTCCTCCATATGAGGTTGTAAAAAACATTATATATTTTTTTTTTTTGCATTTTTTTTACCTCTTGATTATCACCATCGGAGTTGATATCCTTTTAGTCATACCTATTTATTATAGGAGCCATATGGTTAAAAAATATTTAATAGTCAAAGGTAGGAGTAACTAGCTTGTTAAAAGGAACTTGTCCTTGAGTTCTTGTTTGTATTGGAAACATATTTGAGGGTGCTCTTGCTATTGTATAATAAATAGACAAAATGGGTAGAAGATAATGAAGAGAGATGGAGAAAATAAAAATTGAGAGGAATTATTCCAAAAAGGTTTTTTCTTCAAATCAAGTTTACTGAAATATGTACTCTCCAAATCAAACTCATCACCATTGTATGTGAGTTATCAATGATAGACACACTTTTGGTTCACATTGATAGAATAAAGTTGACCAACGTTGTTTGGAAGGTGACAATATGTAGGGAATTAGGTGGGCCACCCTCTTCACGAGGAAGGAGTGCCCTATGGAGGATGGTATATTTAGTCATGGAATAGTCATAGTGGTACAAATGTGTGTGGTTGTTTGTTGGGTCTTTATTTCTATGCATAAGGTGTTAAGGTCTTGGTGAGTATTTTCAAGAAATCTATCAAGATGAAGGTCTTCTATCTCAAATATGGCCTCCAAATGTGCTTACTCAATGACTAATTGTTGATCATTTTATATGAATTGAGCTTGTTATTCTTTGATAGATTCAAAAGTAGACAAGTTTTCTGTCAACTATCTTAAGGTGACCTTTATCTAATCTTCTCTAAATATTGGACATATAGGTGTGATATGTTAGATGCACTAAAAAGAGAAACATGACTAGAGATTTCCTTGAAGCTTTGGTTTAAAAGTTTTTGATTGGTTATGGTTTGTGAATAATTTAAATAATGTAGGTATTTTCTTGTTGATAGGTTGGTCCCATTTTGAAGTTGCAATAATTCTTGCTTGATTGAGTTTGGGAGCACCTAACTCAAATACAAATGACCCAGTTATCACACTTGTTGTTTTGTTGGAGTTCTACGATGTTTTTGATTGCTAGCTTGAAAGAATAATTTAAGTGCTGAAATAAATGGTTTAAAATAAATAATGAGGCTAATCTATATCTTTTTGTGTTTTATGTGTTTTTTGTATGCAAACTAATTAAATTTATCTAATATAATTTACTAAGTAAGACAACATTTATATCTTTTTATCTAATGCATTTGTTTGTTGATTTTGCATGTTTGTTTGGATGATTTGAAGATAATACACTTCTATTTTGGTCCATAAAAACTGTAAAGAAACAATCTAATCTAATTAATCTAATAAACCAAAACTAATGTAAATTTAAAAATTACAAATGAATGCTACAATTCTAAAGTGATAAAAGTAACTATCTCAACAACTATTCTTTACTTTAAACTATTATAGTAAATGAAATATTTCAAGACAAAATAAATGAGAAAACCCACACTTGGAAATTGAGGCTATCTAAGATATGAATTTGATTGTGATTGTTAGAAAATCATCCTCAGGGACTTAACTTGGTAACCTTGTTCTCTTCTCTTAGTTCTAGAAAGTTCTCTTAGTGGAAGGGAGATAGAGAAGCACAAAACTAAGATTGATGGAACATTAAACCAAAAGAGAACACTGCTATTGTGATTGATTGTATTGGAAAATGATAAATTCTAGAGCCTAGAGGTTACACGAGACTAGTGTTGTAGGAAAATATGTGAAAACAATTAGCCTCTTGATATTGCTCTCTTAAATGGATACTTAGATTTGTTGTTGAATGTGTGTATGAAGAAGCAAGAGTGAACACTTTCAAGGAGAAGCAATCAAAGATTGGTTTAAAGTTTTTGAAATTCTACTAATAAGATTAAATCCACAAGTAATGAGGATAACTAATAGTTCTATGTGTTGGTTGCACTCAAAGGTGAATTGGTCTTATGTTCTAAAGTTAAATTTAGTGCAAGAATGACACATGCAAGAAAATCACATGGACAAAAAATAGAAGCATAATCACTGGTTTTACTAGTATAAGATTGTTAGGGGGGTTTTAGAATTGGCACAAATGATTTGAATTGAAACATACAAATTTATTAATAAATAAATAAAAGGTTAATGTTTAAGAAATGACAAAACATAAGCCCATGTGATAAATAACTAGCAAACACAAAACAAAAATTTGGCGATGGTGTGTTGTAAATTGATTTACACTTCCATGAAGGTTGGATTAATAGAGAGAATGTTTTATTCATACCATGTGAGTTGTGTGTTGAATTGATAGATCATTTTTAGACTTACCATATATGACTATCCATTTTAAGACACATGATGAATTTCTCAAACTATGATCCGTAAAAAGGGCTTCTAAAATTATTTTAACAAAATTTCCTGAAAAACTTTAAAAACTTTTTAACTGAAAATATGTAAGATATTAATGATCCCATAACTTATTTAAAAACTTGCTCAATATTTAACAAGAGTTGCAGGGTAGCGAAGTTCCTGCCAAATAGTAATAGAATTGTTATGTTTTAATTAGTTGTGTTTGATAAATTTTAGCAATGTCACAAATGATAAGTACTTGCTTGATGGAAGGCACATCTACTTGGTGACAAAGCCTGTGATAGAATTAGACCTAACAACATGGCACAAAGCACTTTACAATCTTGATTTTAGGATTCAAATAACTAATGGACATAAAACATAAGTAAGTACAAACCAAGCAACAATATAGCCCCATGCTCAACACAGAAACAAGGACCCTCAACTCTAGTTCCAACTTTACACACAAGCCAATTGGAAAACAATTTTGAGTTGTGTCCAGTCAAAGCTCACCAAGATCTACAATGTTGCTACTATACCATTGTATGCTAAATTATATCGTGATCTAATTTATGGATTAAAAAATCAAATAACCAAAGCCCACTAGGGTAAAGCAGTTACAACAATTTTATCACATCGCATTAAATACATGTCCCATAAAAGACACTAAAGATATAAAAGTTACTAAGTACAACATCTATAAGTTCTTAGGCCAATTACCTTGATTTGGAGTTGTAAGGTTTATCATGTCCAGTAGATCTCAATATCTTTATTATTTAATTTGTACCAGGCATATTTTATGGGTTGAGGCATTCCATTCTTAGTAATATTAGGACTAAGTGTGTTGTACATCTTGCAAGTCTTAGTTATACTGGTGGAATATTATTGTAATGTTGGCACACTAGTTAAACATGGTAACATTCTAATATTGTTTGCAGATGGTCCCCTTCAGGACTCAAAAATTATTGAATTTAAGAGTATTGAAAAGGATGAGTCTTGGAGACGCTAGAGTGAATGTTGAGCTTCTCCTGCAAAGTTTGACGTTTGGATTTGCAAGATGAGTACAATTCATGTGTAACCCTTGTTTGCATGTCGAGCAATGAACATGTGTCAATTGGACCCATCAATGGTTTTGAATGCCACTTGGTAGTTTTCCTAGAGCCAAAATTCTATGAATAAAATGCTAGGGTGAATAATCTTATATATAAAGGCTTGGAGAGTGTTTAGGTACTGATTACTTTCTCCAAGGGTAAAGAGTTTGCTACAACATTAGATTGTTGAGTCTTTTCCTTGCATTTGATATCTATTTTGTACAACATATGGATATGTATGGAATGTTTGCTATTTTTTTCTTCTTAAAGTACATTTTGGGATAGTGGGTGTAAATGTTTTGAATAGTTTTAAAATTGTTACAATATTCAACATGGTAAAGAATATTCTATTACTTCTACAGTAAATTAAATATTTATCTTTTGCAATGTTAAAGTACATTTTTTATAAAGAAAAGTATTTAGTAATATATAGATATCTTAGATAAATCTATGTTAAAGTATGGAAGCAATAAATATAGTAAAAAAATAAATCATACATTTTATTTGTATTTTATTATTTTAAATAAAAACAAATTATTTATTTACTTTAAATTTTACATATCTATATAAAAAGACATAAATAGATTATACTAATTTATTTTTAAATGAAGATAAATTGTTTATTTATTTTATATTTAGTATATATCTATCTAAAATACATCAATATATCAATTTGGGGGTGCTTGTATTAATTAGGTCATTATTTCTACTTTTATAAATGAAATAAATATTAAATATTAACATCTATGTATAGACAAGTCAATAAATGGGAAAATAACATATAGTTATTTATTCACTTAATAGTAAACTATTTTTTTACTTTATAAAAATATGGATATAAATTTTGCTTTTAATAACGTAAGATAGGTAGATGTATTTAATGAAAATTAGTTATTAATATTTATAGACTAGTGTACCTATAAATTTTATTTCTACAACCATATTAACTACCAACTTATAAATTTTATTTTTACTTTCATAAATAAAATAAATTGTGTATCAAATTTATATTTATTATAGATTTATTAGATGCAAAGATATCATTTTAAAGGTGGTATAAGTTAGATAGATGTATTTAAATATTAAATATTAATATTTATGTATAGAAAAGTGAATAAATGGGAGAACAACATATAGTTATTTATTCACTTAAGAGTAAACTATTTGTTAACTATATAAAAATATGGATATAAATTTTGATTTTAATCATGTAAGATAGGTACATGTATTTAATAAAAAATATTTTTTAATATTTATAGACTAATCTATTTAGTATTAGAAAAATTAATGTAAAAGATGTCTAAGACACCAATTTTATTTAAAGAATAATTTTAGTAAACAAGTAAATAATTTTTTTTTTATTATGGTCATTGTGGCAGAAAATTCCGTGAAATGGAAGTAATGAAATAATGGAAGCGCATTAATTTATATCGGGTGAAATTTTTCTACTAATTAGATTGAAGAGAATTAATTTTTTAAATATGTTTTGTTATATAATTGGCATGTATACATTGAAAATAGATAAAAAAAAATCAAATAGAAAAAATGCTTGAGCTCTTATTGATTAAAAAAAGAATTATTAATAACTAGTTAAGATTTGGCCGTGCCTATAGTTCCCTCAAGGAACTAAAAACTCATTAATTTATGCCTCTTATTTGAAATGAACGAGGATGAAATGGATCTCATCCATTAATTTTTTTTGGAACTAAAAACTCATTAATTTATGCCTCTTATTGGTTAAAAAGAGAATTATTAATAACTAGTTAAGATTTGGCCGTTATAGTTCCCTCAAGGAACTAAAAACTCATTAATTTATGCCTCTTATTTGAAATGAACAAGGATGAAATGGATCTCATCCGTTAATTTTTTTTGGAACTAAAAACTCATTAATTTACGCCTCGTATTTGAAATGAACGAGCTTCATTTCACCATCAACGCCCTGCGGTGCTCGAGAAGACGTGTAAAATGATGAAATGGATCTCATCCGTTATTTTTTTTTGGAACTAAAAACTCATTTATTTACGCCTCTTATTTGAAATGAACGAGCTTCATTTCACCACCAATGCCCTGCGTTGCTCGAGAAGAAGTGCAAGACGATGAAATGGATCTCATCCATTAAATTTTTTTGGAACTAAAAACTCATTAATTTACGCTAAATTTACGCCTCTTATTTGAAATTAATTTACGCCCCTCATTTACGCCTCATTTTGAAATGAACGAGCTTCATTTCACTATCAACGACCTGCGGTGCTCGAGAAGGCGTGCAAGACGACGAAATGGATCTCATTTTGAAATGAACGAGCTTCATTTCACTATCAACGACCTGCGGTGCTCGAGAAGGCGTGCAAGACGACGAAATGGATCTCATCCGTTAATTATTTTTTTGTGAAAAGCAGACATCGGGTAGCCCTAAAACCCTGATATTTTCAGAATAGATTGAAGCAACTGAAGGGTTTCGTAAATTTTTCCTTGCAAGCTCTGCCCATTTTTTTCATCGGCCTCGTTGAGAGCACGACATAATTTGTGAATAATCTTGAGGTAAGTCACTTGAATTTTCCTTTTTTGAATCTATACGCGACTGTAAAACAATTCTGGTGTTATTTGTTCAATGAAGGGAAAGTTGTCTCACGCCAGAAAAATAACTTTCAGGCAGTTGAAACATTCCTCGCTCCACGCCTGGAAACAAACTTTAACTCACAACCGAGTAACCCCAAAACCCTGATATTTTCAGATGCTTAATTAAGTGCGCGTACATAACTTGGGTGCATCGACATTTAGTATCCCTCTGTTTCTTATGGTAGCATACTGTAGGCAACAGTCCAGACTCCAAAATATTTGTTACCACTCTCCCTGCCTGTGCAAAATGGGGAACAGGGTATGGATATCCATCAAAGCATTAAGGATAGAGGAATTTTGTCAGATGTATTTGAACTGCCCTGGTAGACATATATGCAAAATGTGGAAGCATAGACAAGGCACGTGAAGTGTTTGACAATATGCTTCAAAGAGATGTGGTCTCGTGGACTGCAATGCTTGCAGGATATTCACATAATGGATTTGTTGATTTGCAAACAAATGTAATTGTCAGGTTTAAAGCCAGATTCCGCAACCTTTGCTAGCATCCTCCCTGCCCATGCCAAAACGGGAGCTATGGAATAGTATGTACATTATAGTAACTGCCCTAGTAGACATGCATGCTAAAAGTGGAAGCATTAACAAGGCACGTGAACTGTTGGACAGGATACCTGAAAAGGATCTATAAGCTTCTAACATCCCCATAAATGACTATCCATACTTGCAGCACTGTGCAACAGTCATGGGAATATCAATGGCTTCGTAAACAAACATTAAAAAAGAAAACTTCCAGCTTCCATTTGCTACCCTATACTCTAAAGAACGCTTCTCTCCACAACATTTGCTACCATTCTCCTTGCCCGTGCAAAATGGGGAACAGGGTATGGATATCCATCAAAGCATATAGGATAGAGGAATTTTGTCAGACGTATTTGAACTGCTTGGTAGACATATATGCAAAATGTGGAAGCATAGACAAGGCACGTGAAGTGTTTGACAATATGCCTCAAAGAGATGTGGTCTCGTGGACTGCAATGCTTGCAGGATATTCACATAATGGATTTGCTGAGAAGGCTTTAGAAATTTCCAAGCAAATGTAATTGTCAGGTTTAAAGCCAGATTCCGCAACCTTTGCTAGCATCCTCCCTGCCCATGCCAAAACGGGAGCTATGGAACAGTATGTACATTATAGTAACTGCCCTAGTAGACATGCATGCAAAAAGTGGAAGCATTAACAAGGCACATGAACTGTTTGACAGAATACCTGAAAAGGATCTATAAGCTTCTACCATCCCCATAAATGACTATCCATACTTGCAGCACTGTGCAACAGTCATGGGAATATCAATGGCTTCCTAAACAAACATTAAACAAGAGAACTTCCAGCTTCCATTTGCTACCCTATTCTCTAAAGATCGCTTCTACTGAAACCATCTCTTAGCACAACCTCAGAAGAATATTTTCTAGGAATCCCTTCCTCTGTTTTGCTCGCTGTAACAAGAGATAAGATTGCAAATGCATTGTTATTTTAAAATATGAAGTTAACCCCATTCTTGCACCAGGGTTAGCAAAGATTCATTCTGATTGGCAGATTTTTGAAGCTGGATTGTGTCGAATGACTGTCCACTCTGAATTTTATATGACATGATCAGGCAAAGGGATGGCTTCATGCCTGTGGAAAACTAAGTGTACCTTGTCAAACAATGAGGATTTATTCATGAAAAAAACAAAAGGTATGCCATGATTAATGGTATAGCTTGCTTGGTAAGCATTGGACTCTGAACCTAATGAAAGGTAATTTTCACCCAAAATTGTATGACACGGTGCCAACAAATATTTTGTCAAGTACTATTTGCATATCTTTTTCTCCTATCTTCATAACCTTAAGCTCATTAGATCATGTGGAGTTTTTGATGTTTGCTAAGAGGTGTTGAATCTTGATTTTTCCATTTGCTTTGGCTAGAAGTTGAGTTGTGCTGAAACCAACGTCCTTAATCCCCTCATCAAAGATAACATAGTGGAATGCATGCATCTACATTATCTTCAATTAAGCCTTACTGGTTTCCCAATACCAAAGAAAATTCACTTACTAACTTTTATCATCAAACTTCTACCTTTGTCCTTTGGGCCATGAATATAGGCAGTGCATACAAATATCCTTAGATTACTAACTATGGCTTTCTAACAGTCCAAGGCTTTGTATGTGTAAGATTATGACAAGCACCTTTCCATTCAGCATTTACATGGGAGCATCACCAATTGAAGGGGATTGAGTCAAAAGAATTAATGGAAGGAATAATGTGTCATGTCAAGGAAGCAATACTTGAAGGGGAGGTTTGTCTTTACATCTTGAAGGTGCTCGATAATGTGTCACGTGGCTAACAAATTAATTGGTGCTAATATAAGCTTATTTTTTTGGTTTATACACCTATTGAACCAATGTGACAACATTGCCTCTAAACAAAAGTTTGGTGTCACACATCTTTATTTCAAATTTATATTGTTTCCCTCTAATACACTTATACTTTAGTATTTTCCTAGAACAAACTTATAATCTATTTTCATCCATCCCCCTCGTAATAAAGTTATTCTTTGTGAACATTCAACAGTGTCTTACATCAATAGCATAAATATTGGGTTGATTACACCAAGTCTTTAAATGTATTACAACACACCTCCAGGCAAGTTAACATAAGTTTTGGTGATTTTCAATGAGGGATGTGACAGTGGAGCAAAGAAATAAATTTAATCCTTCTTTACATTTAAAGAGTCTTACATCGATAGCATAACATATTGGGTTGATTACACAACTCTTGGCAAAATTCATATAAGTTATGACAATTTTCAATGAAAATGTGCCATCGGGCAAAGAAACAAGGCATTGGTTGCCTACAACACTATCATTTGCCATAACAACTTCTTTGCTTTTTGTGAATTTTGTCCAAACAAAAACTCAAAACCTAATAATTTTTAATAAATACAAAAAAGAAAAAGGCGCTTGTGCGTTTTTTATTATTGAAAAAACAAAAAACAAATTTTTTTAGAGAGCCCTGACAGTCCCACAAGTCCTTTAAAAAAAAACCTCATGAAAAAAAATGAGAAATTTAGACATTATGTTTATGTACCTTTGCATATTTCCTCTTATGCAAGGTTTTACACAAACTTATTTTTTTATATTTCTTCTTTTGCAAGCCTTATACAAACTTTTTTGTGGGGTATGAAAAGGAAGGGCCAAGAGGAGAGAGGCAGGGACCATATGTATTACAACACACCTCCAGGCAAGTTAACATAAGTTCTGGTGATTTTTAATGAGGGATGTGACAGTGGAGCAAAGAAATAAATTTAATCCTTCTTTACATTTAAAGAGTCTCTTACATCGATAGCATAACATATTCGGTTGATTACACCCGGTCTTGTTAAGTGTTTCAACACAACTCCTAGCAAAATTCACATAAGTTTTGACAATTTTCAATGAAAAATGTGCCATCAGGCAAAGAAACAAGGCATTGGGTGCCTACAACACTATCATTTTCCATGACAACTTCTTTACTTTTGTGGATCCTGTCCAGACAAAAACACAAAACTTGATAATTTTTTAATAAAGACAAAAAAGGAAAAGGCGCTTGTGCGTTTTTTATTACTGAAAAACAAAAAAACAAAAAGCAAATTTTTTTAGAGAGGCCTGATAGTCCCACAAATCCTTTAAAACAAAAACCTCAAGAATTTTTTTTGAGAAATTTAGACATTTATGTCTGTATATTTCCTCTTATGCAAGGCTTTACACAAACTTATTTTTTTATGTTTCTTCTTTTGCAAGCCTTATACAAACTTTTTTGCGGGGTACGAAGAGGAAGGGCCAAGAGAAGAGAGGCAGGGACCTCTTAGGGTATACACTTTCAACAGTCATTTTGATATTGCATCAATCTATTTCTTTGGATCACAATGTTCACAGTAAGAATGGAACTATGGTAGGTTCTTCATGAGCCAAGTATCCTCACCAGGGAACCATGACCACTTCCACTACACAAACATTTTCAAAAATCCCAAAATTAAAATTTTTTGTCCTCTTGCACTTACCTATATCTAAAAGACTGGTTAACTATGATACTCTTAGTGCATCCTAATTTCCCCTTTCCAAAATTAATTCCTAGAGATTGGAGCCATATGACAATATAAACTTCTTAATAATGTCAATTTCTACACTGAGATCCTATCAAATAAATTCAAAATGTAGTGAATAACATTCACAACTAAAAGTTGGTGCAAAGGAGACTAGTCTTTATTGTAGATTGAACGACTTACTAATCATATATTAGTAATTTACACTAATTTTACTTTTAAGCACAAAAACTAGTCAACTAAAAGTAAAATGGGGAAGCTGAATGTTGAAAAATCAATGCATGCAACTTTGAAAAGCAAAATTAAATTGAAACAATGAAATGGGTACCTTCAATAGAACCGAGCAAGCTTGGCTATGGCCATTCCAGGCAGCATAGTGCTGGGGTGTCATGTCCCCAATTTGGGACCCTTTCCAATTGGCGGGAGAAAAAGAGCATTATTAAATGCTAGTAATTAAATTAAATAAATAATAAAAAAATAATAATATAATATTTAAAATAATAATAATAAAATAATAAATTTAAATTATTGTTAAATCACATTTAAATTTAAATAAATCCGTTTGGCCGACTTCCTTATTGGTGTTTAATATTTTTTCTTGCTGGGCCGACATCCTTGTTGTGGCTGGTCAAATTGGTATATATGATCAATTGCTTCCTTGTTTCATCATCATGGAATCTAGAATACACACTCAGGTCTGCACATGGAGAGTAGAGCAGCGATCTTCGTAGGACGAAAACCATAGAGAAGAAGGACTTAGTTGGACGAAAACCCAACTAGGTTGGAGGGGAATCCATCATGGGGTTCCACATGCACTTCAACGTATATTAGGATCAAACTTCTATGTCATTTTGGGAGATAAGTTTAGTTGCAGATTTACAGTCATTGCCTTTGCACTTTTCAAGCAAATAAGATTATAATTTCAGACCTCTTATATGGTAGTTGTTGAGGGTTGTCACACCCTTATATTTCATTGTTTGGATTTCCTTCAATATTCTACCTGTTTGTGATACTTTGCTATTTATCTGCTGGGCGAAATTGTATATCTAGGGCAAAATTATGCTTGCATACTTTCAGTTTATAGCAGAGATAATACTCAAAATTATAGGTGTCATGTTGTTTACCTAATCGATGTAATATTAATGAGAAAATCTTCCTACCTTCATACCATGACTGGGAAATGTATTGCATGTTTATATTAGCTGTTGTGAACATAAAAGAACAGATTTATATTCAAAAATCTAGGGTTTAATACAAAACTATTCCTACAGAAAACTAGGGCATAATCTGATTTGATTTGACTAAAAATTTAGCATTGCTATTTGAAGGGAAAGATTAAAGCATTTCACATAAATATATCCAGATTTGTGTGACATAATCAAAACTAGGGTTTGGAAGCTAACTTTTTTTGGCAGAATAAATAATACCCCGACTTGGGGACATTATAGTGGTATTAGAGCCTTCGTCCTACCAGCCTGTGGATCCATGGGTAATATGAAGATGGAGGAGCAAATCGAATTTTTCATAGAGAAGTAGAATCAAATAAACCGGGTGCTGATACAAATGATGTAGACTCTCACAGCTACAATAACCAGCCACAAATCAGGACTGCAGAACAAGGATATAGATCTTGAGGCTGAGGCGTCTGAAATGTTGAACGGATATCAAAGCTTGCCAGATGATGCAAAGGCTTGCATCCCCCTTGATGTGTACGTGATAGCACACAAGTCCCACTACCCCCACAAAAAGGGACTTTATGACTACATAAGGCGGAAGAAGAAAGAGGAGGAAGAGATTAAAGGGCCGAAACTAGAAGATTTAGTCTTGAAACAATAAGAGCCCACGATGATGGAATGTGAGCCGAACGCACAAAAGGAGGAAGTTGTAGAAGTGATGGAGTCCCTTGGTGACGTTGAACTGGAGCTTGAAGTGGAGAAGATTTTAGTTGTCCGTAAGGAGCTCAACAAAGATATGATGATAGTGGAGCAAAAAGAAGGATCAAAATTTCAAGCTATCACACAAGAAACTTCTACACTCCCTTGTTCTAAGATTGATCAAATCATTGATGGAGTTTATCTCGTCTTAAGGTTGCATCACGATATTCTTCAACGAAGCATGCTAGAGGAAAATGATTACACGAGAATCGGTATGATTGATGTGATGCTTCACGAGATGTTGCAGAAGGGAAATGATGCTCGATAGAATGGTAGAGTAGTGACTTTCAGATTGATATGGGATCCTGGTATACAAATGTGAATTGCTTGAGGACGAGTAATTTTTGGGACGGAAGGACTGTCATGTCCCCAATTTGGGACCCTTTCCAATTGGTGGGAGAAAAAGAGCATTTTTAAATACTAGTATTTAAATTAAATAAATAATAAATTTAAATTATTGTTAAATAGCATTTAAATTTAAATAAATATGTCTGGCCGACTTCCTTATTGGTGTTTAATAGTTTTTCTTGTTGGGCCGACATCCTTGTTGTGGCAGGTCAAATTGGTATATATGATCGATTGCTTCCATGTTTCATCATCATGGAATCTAGAATACACGCTTAGGTCTGCACGTGGAGAGCAGAGCAACGATCTTCGTAGGACGAAAACCCTAGAGAAGGACGTAGTTGGATGAAAACCGAGCTAGGTTGGAGAGGAATCCATCACGAGGTTCCACATGCACTTCAATGCATATTAGGATCATACTTCTATATCATTTTAGGAGATAAGTTTAGTTGCAGATTTACAGTCATTGCCTTTGCATTTTTCAGACAAATAAGATTATAATTTCAGACCTCTTATATGGTAGTTGTTGAGGGTTGTCACACCCTTATGTTTCATTGTTTGGATTTCCTTCAAGATTCTACCTGTTTGTGATACTTTGCTATTGATTTGCTGGGCGAAATTGCATATCTAGGGCAGAATTATGCTTGCATACTTTCAGTTTATAGCAGAGATAATACTTAGAATTATAGGTGCCATGTTGTTTACCTAATCGATGGAATATTAATGAGAAAATCTTCACGCCTTCATACCATGACTAGGAAATGTATTGCATGTTTATATTAGTTGTGAAAATAAAAGAACAAATTTATATTAAAAAATCTAGGGTTCAATACAAAACTATTCCTATAGAAAACTAGGGCATAATTTGATTTGATTTGACTAAAAATTCAGCATTGTTATTTGAAGGGAAGGAATAAAGCATTTTGCATTAATATATCCATATTTGTGTGGCATAATCAGAACTAGGGTTTGGAAGCTAACTTTTTTTGGCAGAATAAATAATACCCCAACTTGGGGACATTATAGTGGTATCAGAGCCTTCATCCTGCCAACATGTGGATCCATGGGTAATATGAAGATGGAGGAGCAAATTGATTTTTTTTATAGAGAAGCAGAATCAAATAAACCGAATGCTGATAAAAATGATGCAGACTCTCACATCTACAATAACCAGCCAAATTAGGACTGTAGAACAAGGATATAGATCTTGAGGTTGAGGCATTTGAAACGTTGAACGAATATCAAAGCTTGCTAGATGATGCAAATGCTTGCATCACCCTTGATGCGTACGTGAGAGCACACGAGTCCCACTACCCCTGCAAAAAGGGACTTTATGACTACATAAGGCGAAAGAAGAAAGAAGAGGAAGAGATTAAAGGGTCGGAACCAGAAGATTCAGTCTTGAAACAAGAAGAGCCCACAGTGATGGAATGTGAGCCAAACACACAAAAGGAGGAAGTTGTAGAAGTGGAGTTCCTTGGTGACGCTGAACTGGAGCTTAAAGTGGAGAAGATTTTAGTTGTCCATAAGGAGGTCAACGAAGATATGATGATAGTGGAGCAAAAAGAAGGATCAAAATTTTAAGCTATCACACAGGAAACTTCTACACTCCCTTGTTATGAGATTGATTAGATCATTGATGGAGTTTATCTCGTCTCGAGGTTGCATCACGATATTCTTCAACGAAGCATGCTAGAGGAAAATGATGACACGGGAAATGGTATGATTGATGTGATGCTTCACGAGATGTTGTAGAAGGGAAATGATGCTTGACAGAATGGTAGAGCAGTGACTTTCAGATTGATATGGGATCTTGGTATACAAATGCGAATTGCTCGAGGACGAGCAATTTTCGGGACGGAAGGACTATCATGTCCCCAATTTGGGACCCTTTCCAATTGGTGGGAGAAAAAGAGCATTTTTAAATGCTAGTATTTAAATTAAATAAATAATAATAAAATAATAATATAATATTAAAAATAATAATAATAAAACAATAAATTTAAATTATTGTTAAATAACATTTAAATTTAAATAAATCCATCTGGCTGACTTCCTTATTGGTGTTTAATAGTTTTTCTTGCTAGGCCGACATCCTTGTTGTGGCGGGTCAAATTGGCATATATGATCGATTGCTTCCCTATTTCATCATCATGGAATCTGGAATACATGCTCAGGTTTGCACATGGAGAGCAGAGCAATGATCTTTGTAGGACGAAAACCCTAGAGAAGGACTTAGTTGGACGAAAACCTAGCTAGGTTGGAGGGGAATCCATCACAGGGTTCCACATGCACTTCAATGCATATTAGGATCAGACTTCTATGTCATTTTGGGAGATAAGTTTAGTTGCAGATTTACAGTCATTGCCTTTGCACTTTTCAGGCAAATACGATTATAATTTCAGATCTCTTATATGATAGTTGTTGAGGATTGTCACACCCTTATATTTCATTGTTTGGATTTCCTTCAAGATTCTACCTATTTGTGATCATTTGCTATTGATCAGCTAGGCAAAATTATGCTTGCATACTTTCAGTTTATAGCAAAGATAATACTCAGAATTATAGGTGTTGTGTTGTTTACCTAATCGATGTATTATTAATGAGAAAATCTTCATGCCTTCATACCATGACTGGGAAATGTATTGCATGTTTATATCAGTTATTTTGAACATAAAAGAGTAGATTTATATGTAGAAATCTAGGGTTTAATACAAAACTATTCCTACAAAAAACTAGGGCATAATATGATTTGGTTTGACTAAAAATTCAGCATTGTTATTTGAAGGGAAGGATTAAAGCATTTTGCATAAATATATCCAGATTTGTGTGGCATAATCAGAACTAGGGTTTGGAAGCTAACTTTTTTTGGTAGAATAAATAATACCTCAACTTGGGGACATTATAGTGGTATTAGAGCCTTCGTCCTGCCAGCATGTGGATCCATGGGTAATATGAAGATGGAGGAGCAAATTGAAATTTTCATAGAGAAGCATAATCAAATAAACCGAATGTTGATACAAATGATGCAGATTCTCACAACTACAATAACTAGCCACAAATCAAGACTGTAGAACGAGGATATAGATCTTGAGGCAGAGTTGTCTGAAACATTGAACGAATATCAAAGCTTGCAGATGATGCAAAGGCTTGCATCCCCCTTGAAGCGTACGTGAGAGCACACGAGTCCCACTACCCCCGCAAAAAGGGACTTTATGATTACATAAGGCGAAAGAAGAAAGAAGAGGAAGAGATTAAAGGGCCAAAACCAGAAGATTCAGTCTTGAAACAAGAAGAGCCCATGATGATGGAATGTGAGCCGAACACACAAAAGGAGGAAGTTGTAGAAGTGATGGAGTCCCTTGGTGATGCTGAACTGGAGCCTGAAGTGGAGAAGATTTCAGTTGTCCATAAGGAGGTCAACGAAGATATGATGATAGTGGAGCAAAAAGAAGGATCAAAATTTCAAGCTCACATAGGAAACTTCTACAGTCCCTTGTTCTGAGACTGATCAGATCATTGATGAAGTTTATCTCGTCTTGAGGTTGCATCACGGTATTCTTCAACGAAGCATGCTAGAGGAAAATGATGACACAAGAATCGATATGATTGATGTGATGCTTCACGAGATGTTGTAGAAGGGCGATGATGCCCGACAGAACGGTAGAGCAGCGACTTTCAGATTGATATGGGATCCTGGTATACAAATGCAGATTGCTTGAGGATGAGCAATTTTCAGGACGAAAGGACTGTCATGTCCCCAATTTGGGACCCTTTCCAATTGGCGGGAGAAAAAGAGCATTTTTAAATGCTAGTATTTAAATTAAATAAATAATAAAAATATAATAATATAATATTAAAAATAATAATAATAAAATAATAAATTCAAATTATTGTTAAATAACATTTAAATTTAAATAAATTTGTTTGGTCGACTTCCTTATTGGTGTTTAGTATTTTTTCTTGCTGGGCCTACATCCTTGTTGTGGCACGTCAAATTGGTATATATGATCAATTGCTTCCCTATTTCATCATCATGGAATCTGGAATACACGCTCAGGTTTGCACGTGGAGAGCAGAGCAACGATCTTCGTAGGATGAAAACACTAGAGAAGAAGGACTTAGTTGGATGAAAACCCAACTAGGTTGGAGGGGAATCCATCATGGGATTCCACATGCACTTCAATGCATATTAGGATCAAACTTCTATGTCATTTTGGGAGATAAGTTTAGTTGCAGATTTACAGTCATTGCCTTTGCACTTTTCAGGCAAATAAGATTATAATTTCAGACCTCTTATATGGTAGTTGTTGAGGGTTATCACACCCTTAAATTTCATTGTTTGGATTTCCTTCAAGATTCTACCTGTTTGTGATACTTTGCTATTGATTTGTTGGGCATAATTGCATATCTAGGGAAGAATTATGTTTGTATACTTTCAGTTTATAGTAGAGATAATACTCAGAATTATAGGTGCCATGTTGTTTACCTAATCGATGGAATATTAATGAGAAAATTTTCATGCCTTCATACCATGACTGGAAAATGTATTGCATGCTTATATCAGTTGTTGTGAACATAAAAGAGCATATTTATATTCAGAAATATAGGGTTTAATACATAACTATTCCTACATAAAACTAGGGCATAATCTAATTTGATTTGACTAAAAATTCAGTATTGTTATTTGAAGGGAAGGATTAAAGCATTTTGCATAAATATATCCAGATTTGTGTGGCATAATCAGAACTAGGGTTTGGAAGCTAACTTTTTTTGGCAGAATAAATAATACCTCGACTTGGGGACATTACATGGGGCACATGTCCAGATGAATCCTCAGTATTGACATCAACTCCCTTGGAAATCAACCTCTCTATCTGCTCTAAATCATCGATCACGCATGCTCCCCATAAACTTCGATTGAAATTCATTTCTTCGATAGATTTTGCTACCTCATATGCATTTATGCAACAACAATTGCATTCCTTTCCATGGTGATTATTCATTTTTGCATCTTGATACTTTGATTTAAGTATGAATGTTAGGATATTCCGTTGTATGTTAAATTGAATGCACATAATATTTAACCCGAAATACTAAAGTAGTAAATATTTTGTAGTTTTTCACTATTTTAATATTTTCTGTTAATGATACCGTATGTTCAGATAGTAATTTAGCAAATTGATACAAACTGATAAGACTCCAATAGCCAAACTTGATGTAGTCAAGGATCGTGTACACATTGAAGGGCAACCAATTCAAGCGGCTTTTTCCAGATTGATGCTGTAAACACAAGATCTTTGTACCCAAATCAAAACAAAATTGTTTCGCTTCACATAATAAAACATCATTAATTCTCTATCACATGGAACATTCATAGAAATACCATACATAAAAGGAACGACTCATAACACAACAACTTAAACAAGCATGTGCACTTAACATCAATAACATACAACATATAACTATTATCACAATGGTTGACACAACACATTGAAGATAATCATAACATAATCCATTAGATAACTTTGATCCAACAAACAAAGACATTTATAGTTGAACAGTCAAAATCTCTTTACACCGATCATTCATGTTCTACCACAAATAGAGGTTATCTCATGGAATGCGATGATTGCAGGATATGCACAAAATGAATTTTTTAAAAAGCTTTCGAAAGTTTCAAGAAAATGCAATTGGCAGGTGTAAAGCTAGACTCCACAACTTTTTCCAGAGTTCTCCCTGCCTGTGCAAGATAGGCTAGCAAGGGCGTAGGTCTGGGTAGGGTTGTATGAGGTTTTTGGTAGGTTGATTATGGTTATGGCTAATTATTATTCTATATAAAGTGCAATCGTCATCTCTTGTATAATTTGAAAAAGAGTTACATGCCTTAAATGGATCATTTGTGTAGGCAATCATGTCACAACATTTTACTGATAGAAGAGCATTGGTAATTGTGTGCACGTAGGAGAAATGGAAGTTCATGCCCAATTACTCCCAAAAGACAAGCTTAGATTTATTGGAGAGCTAAAGCATGAGGGCATGACTGCCATGGTGGGCGATGGAATTAATGATGTACCAGCATTAGCAACAGTAAATCTGGGAATAACTATGGGTGTGGAAGGCTTTGTGGTGGCCATGGAATTTGCAAATGTAGCTCTCATGTCTAATGACATAAGGAAGATTGTTGGTGCAGTGAAATTAGAGCAGAGATCAATGAGGGCAATATACATAAATGTTGCATTCTCCCTATTGACTAAGGAAGCCTTGGTGGTGCTTGCTTTCATGGGTTATATCTACTTGTGGATGGTTGTGCTAGTAGTCACAGACACTTGCCTAATTGTGAGATTCCACAACATGCTTCTCTTGAAAGGAGAGAAAGGTGGTCATGCTCATTATCATAATATTCATTAATGAGTGTTACAATGACTCAAATGTGAATGGGCATGCAAATCATCTTCGCACCCATGATCCCACAAATCGATTATACAACGCTACTAGCAGAATAGACCAAGCAGCTGCTGCAATAAATACAGTACCCTTACCCTTCCAATCATGCACTTAGCCAAAAACAAGTTGTTAATGTGGTCAAATTTCAAATTGATTTCAATAGGTAAATAATAATTTACCATAGTTCTCCCAAAATTCCTCACCAACAAGTAGGACCACAAAAATGGAATTTTGACAAGAATTAGGGAGTTAAAATGTTTGATAGAATACCTCAAACAAATGTTGCCTCATCACTTTCCATAATTGCACAATATGAAATTGTTAAAAAAAAATCTACAAACTTCCAAGAAAGTGCAAATTTCAAGGTGTTAAGCCAAATCTCATTAATTTTGTTAGCATTCTACCTACGTGTGCAAAAAATGGGAGCTTTGGAATAGAGTATGGAGATTTAGGGAAAAAAAGCTAAGTACATTTTTTTATAACTGGACATTACCGTTTCCCTGTTTCTTATTTTTTGTCAGGGTACGCATCAACTCAAATAGTCTCGTTTTGGACATTACCGTGTACCCATTCCTTATTTTTTTGTCATGGTACACATCAACTCAAATAGTCTCGTTTTAGAAAGTCACTGCATGAGAGTTTTTTTTTTTCTCTTGGCATGTTGTGTATTTTGAATAATTTCCACCTCTTTATTTTAATTCCTGGTGGATGATGTTGCTAACGACATCACCTTTGACAATTCAATTAATCAAAGTTTCCAAACATTTAAATCGTGTATCACTGATGATAGACCTAACAAGCGAAATTTATAAAGACAAAATAGCAAAATCAAACAAAATGGATCCATGTGTGTAGATATTTATGGTTAAGGAGCTTGATTATTTTCCTTATTCAAAGGTTTTGTTTCAATTGTGTTTGGATCCTTGTAAATGGATGCATATCACTTCTCTCATAAGACCTTTATTGCACAAATGTACCAATTTTTTTATTTATTTTTCTCCAATTTTGACCTTCCATACCTCTTCCGCGTACCCATTGCACACCAAGGTGCAATTGCTAGTATTAACGATCCCATAATTTATTTAAAAACTTCAATATTAAATAAACTTAGAAATATATAAAAAAAAGAATTTTAGAGCCCTGCGTGGAGAGTCTTATTTAAAAAATCGATTTTAACATTTTTTTCTTAATACCATAAACCCTATCACTCAAAAATTATAAAAACTAAAGTCCGACATTAGACCGCTTCGTCACTAAGAATAAACTCGAGCGTGAACCTTTCGCACTGCGATCGGCGAGGAGAAATTGTCACTCATTTGTTAACTCTTGCGAAAAAAAGTACTTGGAGATTTTCGACACCCAGTCTTATGTTAATGCAAATTTCTTCCTGTAAAATGATTTTTCTTACTTCTCATGAGTAATGCCGGGTTTAAACCTTAAACCCTAATGCACAAATGCTATTTAGGGCTTTAAGAAACGAAAATTTACCTAACAGCATAGGCGGGTTTTTTCTGACTAATGCTTTTGTCGCTTTGTTATTTACAGAGGTTCTCGTGGCATTTGATCCCTTTCATCAACATTAGAAAGAAGGTTACGAGATTTGAATAGATCATGGCGGTATGTTCATCGACTTCATCTTGTATCTAATTTGATTAAATTTTACTGTAGATGAAAGAAATTATATAGTGGGCTTGCAAAGGGAAGTTTCTTGGCCCGAATTGATGTCTTGTTTGTCCATGCCTTAAAAAAACAAGCTTTATATTTTTCCTGGTCCACATTCGTAAGATGTGTAAACATTGATCAGGGTTGCATGCACCCAATAGTTGTTGCACCATAATCTTGCTATATGTCTGTTAAAGTTGTGTCTGACTTCATAGCAAATGGGTGATGTTCTCAAGAGCGCATCCCATTACCATTACCCTACAACCATTTGGGCCAGTATTTCTTAATTTTGCTGTTAATTGTTTGGTCTCTTTTTTTGTCCAAAATTTAGTTAGTTCATGTTAGGGAGGATCGTTGTAACTATTTTAACATTAATTATGCCGATTCAACTATGTAGCATGCACTTGATTATAAGAATGACATCTAAAGGAATGCTTATTATCAGCCATTGACAAAAAACTTAATAGAGCAACTAGATTGACTTTGCAAGTGTTTTTGCTGATAGACAAATTTTGAAGGCATTTATCATTTATTTTAATGTTCAGTTTCAATTTTAACGTAGACATGTAAGAACAGGAAAAACTTGAATATCCATACATAGAAGCAGGATTTCCCTTGTGTTGTTTTAAATTTGGAAGTGCCTCATTTTTGTTTCTAGGCAAAGTTTATAGACATGTCCTTTGATTACGTCATTTTCCATTTACTGCATTTTATCACTGTTTTCCTGATCTGTGGGATTTAAACATGTGCTGTCTCCATGGGAGCCGGCCAACCCTTCCTACAAGTATGCCACATAATCACAGATGCAATTTTCCATTTTGGAGTTATATTTTAGCAATATTTTTTCAGTGTAAGTTATTAAAGTTCTTAAATCTTGGAATCATGTTTTAAAAAACATTTATTTTCAAGAGAAAGGAAATATTGGTCAAGTTTCATGACAAGTCCTATATTGATAATTTAAACTTTAGAAGGTTACGTATGGTTCTTGCTAAATTATGACACATTTCTCAAGAGACATTAATGTGTATTCAATGCCTTAAAAATTTGGAGCTTTGAATTCCTTGTGGCCATTTACTCTGCTATTATTTGTCTAGATAAACTATGACCCTCTTGTTGGCAGGTTAATGGATCAGATGTGGTTGTTCAATAAGAAAGAGGAAATATTCAAAACCTTCAACAGAGCTTGTAATGAATTAACTTGCACAAAAGAAGAATATGATATGATATATTCCTCAAATACTTGATAATGGTTGAGAATAATGAGTCGCTTCGAAGGGGTAATCCTCCAAATATCTCCAATGAGAACAAATTCACAATCTGATGTTGAAATAAGACTCACTACCTCCTATATATACCCTACTTATGCCTAAGATAACATCCAGCCGACTTAGATGACAATATATAAGCCCTAGGCTGAACTAAATAACTAAATAAGAATAGAATAATGATAATATGACTTAAGAGTTAAGGTAGCCACAAGCTGACTACTCATAACTCTGCATACTCTAGGATTAAAGGCGTAGCAGAGCTTTGAATTTCCTTATTCTCTTTCCTTATTTTCTTGATGTACAAATCAAGTTCTGTAGTTTCTATTTTGGAGATTCTACCACTGCCAGTAGGAGTTTGTTTCTCTTACAGCACTAGGTGGAGGAGGAACGACTTGCATATTTTGGCAAGGGTACACATTTCAGTTTTATTTTATTTGCATTTGCGTCATCCTGGCCAAAATCCAAAATTTGAAATATGGTGAGTAGAGGCCAGTGTTGATGGTTTACAAATAAAGCATAGCAAGAGCCTATCTAATAAAATTTATGCTCTCTTTTCGGCCTACACGTGAACAAATTTTATGCTACCCTTGACAATGCTTGTTCGACTGAACCTGTTCTTCTGATACTAATGTAGATGAGTGCCTCATAATGAGCATATTTGCATGGGTAGTGTATAAAAACATGCACAAAAAGTTAGAAAATGTTCAAAGTTGGAAAAAACACTTTCATCCAAAACCTATTTTAAGTATTTCTCAAAAAATAACTGTAAGCGGAAGTGGCAGACAGAGCCACCTACCATTTGGGATGTGTTCCACATGCTACTACTATTCTACCAACTTTTTGAATGTTCACTCAATGAAATACGGTGGCCAGCACCTATATAAGAGCATTGTGCTCAACTTCTTTTCCACAATCTTGCAATTGCTGATTCTCTGTCAACTGCTCTTGGCATTCTTTGTTCCTCTTGTTGGATGAGGGGTATGCTTCCTGATTGAATTATACAGTTTTCTAATGCAGTAAGGGTGTCAATCCACTTTTTTCTTTTTTCCTTCTGTGGAAGTTTTTCTCTCTGTTCTATAATTTAGGGAGTTCTGTGTTTTTCTATACTTAAGTGGATCTGATAAATTCCTTTGGGAGATAGCTTTTGTTCTGAAACAGAAATGCTCTAGTTAAAGCGACCAATTTTCTTCTTATTCTCTCTCTCTCTCTCTCTCTCTATTGATTTATGACTACCATGTGTGCTTTCCAAGCAACATGATAATATGTTGCTGTAGCTGTTACAATTAGCATATGATTCATTAAGGGATCAACATACACACTAAATGGAAATAAGCCTCCATTGTGAGCTTTCACTGTAATTTCATAGAAAAATAAGTAAATTAAACAATGTGTTGCCCTTCCCCATTCTCCAAATGAGACCATCTGAATCAACTATTAGTGGGCATGTTTATTAATGAAGTTTTGATGGCATGTCATATATTCACATGATGATATACTGCTAGAGTTCCTGTTTTTAAGTTTAATTTGATAGGGGATTGTAAATTTTATAGTATAAAAAAGCATCATGCCAACAAAATGATTTCAAACAGAAGCTAACACAGTCACACCAGCTACAATGTTAATTATCACCAAATTCTTTAATTCAAGCAGTTCTGGACTGCTCACTGCAAATACTGAATAAAGCCTTTAAATTTTCACAGTTTTTGCACATAGATGTATGCAACTTTAATCAGTATTGCTTTCTTGAATTTGATACTTACCATCACTGCTCACAAGTGGGATTGTATTAAATCATGTTAATTTAAAATTACATCAGCTTTATTTTTTTTTAGATATATAAATTGGGCGTAAGCGGGCCCAACCCCAAATACAAAATATAAATGTGGCATTCCAGTCCATCAAAATGACAAAAGATTACATCAAATGCCATTACATTGGCGCCCACGTAACCTCTACTACTCATCGACCACCATCACAGCATCATCCATTTGCTCCTCTGCTCCACCATCCCTGCCATGATTTGCAAGGCCAATATTGCCACCCGGGCTGTGAGATTCCCCACCCCAGATATCTCCTTCAGGAGAGTAATATTACTTTCCACCACCCACATCCTTTCCCCCTGATCCTCTTCCACACTCCAGATGATAAACGACACCCATTGTCTGTTAAAATGTTGCATCAAAGAGGGCCATACTCCCCTTGTTGGCCTTAACCCCAATCCTGACATTGCCATACTAGTATTCCAAGGCGTCCCTCCAGCTAGCTACCACCAGTTTACACATTAGGAGACGCACCACCGCTATCTCCTCTCGAGCTTGGAGAAGCCAAACCAAAAACATTGAAGTTGCGTCTGTATTCACTCTATACCGATAGGTGGACAGTAAGAATCTTGTGCCGAGAATGTTTTTAATTGTCCCCATTGTTTCTTCATCCTTTATCTTGAAGATCTTCTTCAAGCGCACATCAGTTACAACTCCCCTAAAGGCCATTTTCCTTTCTTCTACCCCCAAACTAATTGTTGTCTCCATGGTTAACTGCAGATAGATGTGGGGAAGGAATGAGCAACAAAGTAGATTTTAAAGAATTGTCCATCGCCATTTGCACCAGTCATTACGATGACATCGACAAACCTCATTTACTCCATCCTACTTCGACTCAATTTGGTGGCATCCACTTGTGTGGGAGCGACTACATGGAGCACTGGCGTACCATCGTGCTCCTTGATCGCATTTAATGCCTCTTTCGATTGATTGTCCACTTCACTATTTCCCTTGCAGTATATATATGACTCAATTTAAAATCTTCCACGCCTTCCAACTCAGCAAGGATGCGAATTAACCATCTTTTGAAATTCCAATTAGGGGTCGATCTTTGCCTTATAGCATTTATTGTGATCATGGAGTCTCCCTCTAGATGAATTTTGCCTATGCCAAGTTGTTTACCCAATTTTAGGCCTAACCATGCCGCTTGAAACTCCACTTCATTATTTGTTCCTAGTCCCATTGATAGGCGTTTTGCCCACTTAGCTAACCTCCTACTTGTATGATCTCTTATAACACAGCCTGCCCCGGAAGGCCCCGGGTTACCTTGAGCTGCTCCATCAAAGTTTACTTTGATCCACCTTTCCTCCAGTGGATGCCACTTCACATCTAACCTTGGATTTGATCGAAGATCATCCTTCTGAACTGCATAAACGGGGGGAAGAACAAGGCCAGACCACCTTTGCCTCACTTGCTCATTCCAGAGTGTGAAAACAGTCTTCTTGAAATTTTGCCCTGCTGCTGCCACATCCTCTATTTCCACAATGGCCGAATCAATTTTACTGATGAGGCCATCAATCAATCTTTCTTTATCTTAAAAAATTCTTTGATTTCTCTCCTTCCAAATCTCCCATACGACTGTTGATGGGATAATCTTTCATAAACTTGAAAATCTACTTTTTTCTTCCTTATCGGCCAGCCCATGAACATTTCTTCTGAAGTGCATGGAGTAGGGGCTACCCAATTTAGCTTTTCCCTAACCCAGTTCCAACACTTCGAAGAAACATCGCAATGAAGGAGGAGATGGCTTGCTGTCTCCTCCTCAGATTGGCACATTACACATCTGTGGGGGCCATTTATTCCAATCTTCTGCAATCTATCCCCCATGAAGATCCTATTTTGAATTGCTAGCCAAGCAAAAACCCCTGCCTTTGGGAGGCATTCCTTCCCCCAACATATACTAAGCGGCCAGCCCTCCCTTTTCATTGCATCCTCAACCAAGCCATAAGCTATTCTTACATTGTAGTTCCCACTCTTGGTTGCACACCATTTCAAACTGTCATTCCCAGCGCTAAGATGAATACTTCTATGTTTCAAAACCTCCCTTAATGCTATTTTCTGTTCCTTCGGGAAATCTAGGTGATCAAATGATTGCCAGCTCCATCTTGGTATACCATTCCCACCCTCCAAATTTTCATTTACATAATTCCTTACATACTGCCCCAATGCCTAGCTTAAGACACGCTGAGCATCTTCGAAGTCCCCTAAACCATTGATAGCAGGGAACCCATCCCACGAATCTTCCTAGAACAAGGCTCTCCTACCATTCTGAATGTCCCCAAGTAACGTGTTTCATGACCAAGTTTCTACAACTCAGGATAAAGTTCCAAATAGCTGATCCACGAGGCGGATTCTGAATTGTCAGTATCCAATCAGGCTCTCGGTTATCCAAATATTTATGCTGTAACTCTCTTACCCATTTCCGCCCTGCATCACTGTACATACTCCATACTAATTTGGCACCTAATGCCAAGTTCATGATTGGCCATTTCCTTATACCTGTCCCGCCTGCCTCTTTTGGCCTGTTAATCTTATGCCAGGCCAGCAACGGGATCTGGTTTTGATCATTACTCCCGTTCCAAAAAAAATTCCTCAACCATTTTTCTGATTGGCTAAACAACTTTTGTGGGAGTTGCATGCATGACATTGCATATATAGGCATTGCTGATATCACAGTTTTTTTCATCATTATGCGCCCAGCCGCTGTGAGCCATTTTCCTCTCCATGATTCTAGATTGTTGCTGCATTTTTCCAACATATTCTCCCAAAATCTCATCTTGTTGATACCTGCAAATAAAGGCATCCCCAAATATTTCCCTGGGAGACAGCCAATTTTAAACCTATAATCCTTGCTATATCCTGTTGCCTTCGAATCTTGGTGTTAAAAAAAAACACTTCAGACTTCCTCCAATTGATTTTTTGCCCAGACGCCTGACTGTATTTGTCGAACAAAGCCTTCATAGTCCGAGCTTCCCTTTTGCTTGCCACACCAAACAACATCATAGCATCTGCAAATTGGGTGTGCATTATAGGGTCTACATTTGGTGCAACTTTAATACTCTTCCAATTCCCTTTAATCCTTTCAGCTGTTATGTTCCTACCCAAAGCTTCAGCCATGACGATGAAAAGAAATGGAGAGAGAGGGTCACCTTGCCTCAAGCCCCTAGAAGATTTGAAAAAACCATAAGGAGTACCATTAATTGGCACCGAAAACCTCGTATTACCAATGCAGCTCAACACCCAATTTATCCATTCTTTACTGTTCTTTGGAGATACCTCCCTGAGTTGATTATTATTTATAAAGCTCTGAAATTCTGATTGTGTTTGAGTGGCCGAACCTACCACCTTTGTTCTCTGATATACATTTATTTGGGGGCCAGACTTATTGACCCTATTTAGCCTGCAAAGTGCCAAATATAGGCATTTTTTTCATTTTATCATAACTTTTCACCAAAGTATCGAAAATTGGCAAACGAGATACCGTTGGAAAGGTAATTCCGAGCACTTTCCAGTGGTGACATCAGTTCTGCAATATTTTGCTCACAGAAAATTCTACAGCCAACTGAAGACAAAACCCTAATTTGGACTCAGAGGCTCATATCTTCGCAACCGTTTATCAGATTTCAGTGATTCCAACGGCATCAGGAAGCATTTTTAGAGCTTTTTTCATCAGTCCAAACCCCTTGATCAGTTTCAGCTCCAGGTACTCTTGCATTGATTTTTTCAGTTTGGTGCATTTGTTTAATAACTTAGACATCCTGAAGTTTGGGAAAATATTTTTTGATCCGGGTAGCATCACTTCAGTTGTACATCATCTTTGAAAGCTTCTATTTGTTGTTGAAGGTCATTTGTCTTTGTGCTTTTGGAGAAAGTTCATTATGGGGCTTGCATATACTCCTTCTTTGGTTATGTTGCACAAGGGAAACTATTCGCAATGGCAAGATAGGATCCGCCACCATCTTCAATCACTTGATTTATTGCCACATCTATATGGTATAGTTCCTCATCCAAGTGAAGGTATTCATGAATTTGCTTGGAGTTGCAGCAGATACACTGTTTTGAAGATCATTTCTATGCAAGTTGATTGTGATGTTCTGAGTTCTATTGATCATTGTGATTGTCCTCACATCCTTTGGACTAAGCTTTGGGAGATCTATGGAGATTTAGATACTCCACCATTCCTCGATGGTCATGATTTAGAATGTCATTCTTTAGATCAGGTACCCCATGATGATATTGTTGTACAAGAGGTTGATTACCTTGAATCTTTCGAAGAGGTTGGCAAGGTTCCCTCAGATGCTTCTTCTCCATCAAAGACTATTGGTATCCCTTCACATTCAGTGATTCCTTGTCCAGATTCATTGATTGAAGCTTCCACTATCATCATTCATTAGGACACCTTTAATTTTCCAGACTTGACATCACAGGATGGCTTTGTTTTAGGTATCACTGACTTGGCTACTTCTACAAGTTTGGAGGACCTTCTTGAGGGGATATCAGTCCTCTATTCAGATCCCACTTTGGAGAGTTTTCTTGAGTCTTCTCATTCCTTTGTCTCAACCTTGATTGGAGATCCTGAGACTATCTTGGAGACACTTGGTTTCTCTTCAGAGATTTCATGTATGAGACTTCTCCCTGTCATTCCATTTAGGACTTGAGGTTTCTTCAGCATCCACCATTGGATTTGTTTCTTCCTAGCGGGAGACTTGTGGTTTGGACACATTTGTTGCTTTAGACTTCTTTCAGTGGTTTTGAGGACACTTCATTCAGGGGGGGCTATCAAGTCTCCATCACATCCATCATATCCATCACATTGTCTTTGGATATTGTTCAACATCAGTTTCCTCATCGTCCTTGTTTGTCACCCTCTTCACTGATTGTGGCATCTTCAGGCAAGGAGACACATCAGCAGAGTTCAGAGACATCATCATCCATATTCATCCTTCCTTCCTTCAATTCCTATCCGGAATGGGAAGCATCTCGGCACTTGCACTTGGTTTTGTTTCTTCCGAAAGGGAGACAAGTTGTTTGTCGACATTGGATCTTGTTTTGTCTTCAGACACTTACCATTTTTGCAAGTGATAACATCTTTTGGGGGGGCTATATAGTCTCTCTCTTTCCCTCCTATGGAGGGGCTTTTGTATTGTATCCAATTCCATGTGACAGATGGTGTACTTGGGGGGTATTTGGGAGTCCTCCATCCTTCCCATCCTATCTCACATTTGCATTTTCATCTCCTTTTTGGAGATGGGTTTTGTTCCCACTGGGTTTTCCCCTTTTCTCCGGTTGTGGGAGATTTTCTGCATCTTCATGTACATGGGTACCTAACATGGCCTCGTAGCCGGGACCCATCATCATCATCTCTTGCATAATCATTGCATTTTCCTCCCTAAGTTGAACTTATGGGGGGGTGTTAGTGTAATTAAATTAATTATTACACTAGCATAAGTTAACTTAGGTCATATATCATTTAGTCCTAGGTTGCATCTTAAATAAATCATTTAATAATGGGGTAATGTCCCCTTCCATGTTTGTAGGGATAAGATTCTTTCTAGAAGATGAGTTGTCCTTCTAAAACTTATCTCAACGTTTAATAATTTCCTAAATAGGGTTCACATGTTGTCACATGTTATTAGATCATGACACATGGCAACATCTCATGCATCTTAGGTTTTCTCTCTTGCCTATATAATCAGGCAACTTGTTCATTTGTATATATCAATATCAATCATATCATCAATATAGAATCTCTATTATGCATGCCTAGTTGCAACACTTTCTGTGTGGTTGATTATCTTTCCTCGCAAGGGTCCTCCATTGAAGATTCCGGAGCTTCAGGGACTGTGCATCCATAATCTCAACACTGCCTTCTTGCAAATGCTACACCTTTTTGCTGCTTCCTCTATTTCAACCTTTTGTCTCCATACCCCTTCCCCAACGAACAACTCAAGCTCTTTTGGTAAATGAAAGTTCGGGTTAATTTTAATACCAATTCTGGTATACATGCCACAATCCCTCTCTTCAAAGGACTCATCACTCCTCACAAAGGAGCCCAAACAATTTCCTATTTCCTCCAATGTTGCTTCTGACCAATATTCCGATAGGAAGTTATAAAATCTTACCATAGTTTGCAAACTCGGACTCGCCGCGGACTCGACAGCCCAAAAATATGACTCAGACTCGGGACTCGGCACGGACTCGGGAAAAGACTCGGCTAGGACTCGGCCAAAAAAAAACCGTAGTTTTACAAAAAAAAAAGAACAAATTAATGCATTTAGAGAACATAAGAGCCTAATTTGATTATTAAACACTCATAATTCAAAGATTACACATGTCATATGATCATCAAACACTCAATAATTGAAATTTAATCATTCATAGTCATCAAATACTCATAGTTTCAATGTATAACAGCATCATAAGATTATAAATGTTTACATATAATCCTGGCTTCTTTCAACCCCAATTCAATTTGCAGACCTGTATTTCACAAACTTGAGTGTTAAAATGAAAGAAAAAGTTAAGAAAAACATGGGTTTTTAACCCCTTTTGACTCCCAGCCACACAGGAGAGTCCTAGGTTGGGACTCCCGAGTCCAACCTCAGGACTCTTTTTAACCCCTTTTGACTCCCAGCCACACAGGAGAGTCCTGGGTTGGGACTCCCGAGTTTGACCTCAAGACTCTCCGAGTCCTGAGGTTGGACTCCCGAGTCCCAACCTAGGACTCTCCTAGACTCTACTCCCGAGTCCGTGGCGAGTCGACTCAGCTGGCCAATGGACTCCCGAGTCCACGGCGAGTCCGCCGAGTCCAGCCGAGTCTGCAAACTATGAGTCTTACCCACACTGAAATATCTGCGATAGCTTCCTTCAATGGATTAAAATTGCCTACCTAGGTCCTTAAGGAAAAGACCTTGCTTACCCATCATGCGTGGACCTTGGTTTAAGATCTGTCTCTTCTCACTACCAGAAGAACATTCCACAAGAAAAAAACCATTCGACATTGTTTTCGGAATAATCCCTTCGCCCTAGTTTTTCGCACACCAGTGTTTGATCTTTGCAAAGGCCGGCCAATCCCTCGACCATTTCATGAAAAAGGCTTTTTCTTTAAGCTCCCTTATTTTCCTAGCTATTTCCACATTTTTCAATGGAAGAATATGACATTTCTGTTCAAATCTAGGGTTAACGGGTATATTATTTGCATCTGTTGCCGAGCTTTGCCTTTAGGTTTCTGGTGTCGGGTCTTGTGTTCTCCAGCTTCACCCTTGGGTTTGTCTTCTTTCAAAGTTGTGTCCATCAGTCCCACTATGAAACCAAACCCTAGGTTGCCATTTCCTTCTACCATAAAACTTAGCGCCTTTTTCCCAACTTTTCCTTGGATCCTCCCACTCATAGCTCTGCCCGCGTTGGGAGGGCTGTGTGGATCTCCCCCTTTGATCAAACCTTTCCTGTCGATGCCATGCAGTGCCTTTCCTGCCACTTTCTGGTTCAAACCGTCCTCAAGACCGCCTCCGCTCCATTTTTCCCATGTGATTTTTATCTTATTTCAAGAAAAAATATTTGTGAGATTATTACATCAGCTTTATTTACCATATAAGTAAAGAGCAATGCAAAATTTTAATATGAAAAAAAAAACAGTGATGGGACAGCAAGTATTTGATTACTTAGCTTGATTTATATTGGCAATCAATCTTTGTGTTTCTCTCTCATCTTGTATAATATTTTTTGAATAATTATTGGTTCTTATAAGCTTTGGCTGTATAGTTTTAATTTCTGAATGCATTGATTGAAGGTTTTTCTTTTAACTATTTACTATTTATATCTAATATTGAGAGGATATTTTATTGGGCTTGTTTATTGTCACTTCATGCGTAAGCATTTTTATAGTGATTTTTCCATTTTCTTCTTTCCTTTAGTATTTATTAATATTATTTGAGGATATTCTTATTAATTTATATTACTATGTAAAATATTAAAAAGATGATATTTCCACAGTCCATGATATCAATTTGGTAATATTTCTGGATTTAACTGTAAATTTTTTATCATCAATGTTTTGGATCATACTCCATGATCCATCTTTAGGATGAGTTATAGCCAGAGAAGAGAATTGATAAGCAACTATCATAGATAACAATTTATAAATTTTATTTACATGCTTTCCTAGAACTTCAATGCAGTGTTAGCTTTTAAAAAAGTATTCAGTTATTCTTTACTATAAAAAACTAAAAAGTGATTGAAAGTTTTTGAAAATTTTAAGTGACATATATCAACAAATACTTCTATATGAAATAGATTTCTATCAATCAAAAGTAATGTGTTTATATCAAGCTTTTAAGTTTTAAAGTTCTGATCAAATTGCTTTAAATATATTCTCTTGACATGAAAGCTCAGGAAAAGCAAAGCTTGAGCTCTGCTAAACTACGTCACAGCATTCGCTGAATTCAATTGAAAAAAATTGAAATTTGGCGAATTTAACAAAAAAAACCCAAAATGGTTAAAAATCACCATAAATTTTTGAAGGAAAATTTGTTCTAAATTTGTTGAAAAACAGTTCTAAATCAGGATTTTGCATCTTTTTATTAATAAAAAATGCCCCCTTTGCTTCCTTTTTGGGTTGTGCTAGGGTTGTCTGTGTAGGTTGTTGCCCTTTCATCATAGCATTTTCAAGGGTTGTGCTCTTTCTTGTGAGTGCTGTATTCATCATGATTTGTCTGTGTTTTGTCCCTCTGCAGCCATTTTCACTGATCTTTTTGAGATTTCTGAGAATAGGACTGGTTGGAGATGGGTGGGAAATGAATCAGAACAGTGAAGAGGAACAACTCGCTTATGTGAGCTCCTTGATTCCTCACCTGGTGTACCGAAGAAGAGAGTGGGTTTGCCCTAAGGTTTGGTCTGGCTCAGTCTATAGTGGAATATGCAGATTTTGGGGAAGTGATCTTGCTGAAAGGGTGGAATGGAGTTTGATTGCTAGGGGTGGGTTTCCAGTGGCGGTGGTCAAGAGAAAATTTCTCAACTTTTTTAACTGCCTGCTTGGGGCATGTTACACAGCTAATAACTGCTGGCCCTCCCTGCCTATGAACAGAGACTTGTGACTAGACTCACCTCTTACCAATGCCACGTATAACAAATTGAAGTATACAGCCGTCACATCCTGCCAAGATTTGTGCTTGTGGGCAGGGGTGGGTTTTTTAACATTTATTAAGTTTAATATCTATATTTAAATTTTAATATTTTCATAGTTGATTGTATTCGTCAAATTTAATCACGATTTTTTTCTTGATTTTTATCAGTGATGATTTTTTTCCGAATTTTATCTTTGCCAAACTCAAACACAAAATGAACCTTGTGACATACCTGGTAAAACCTTGGAAAAATTCAAAAGCGCTCAAAGAATCCTATTAATCCCAATAACATTTTTTTTTGGAAGTGGTAAATTTTCATAAATATCCTTCTTGCCCCTTGGCCTATTGGCACATTCCAAGTAACTTATAACAGTGCCAGTGCTAGTATAATGTATTTTAAGTGGCCTGTAGTTGCTGCAATGAATTTTTCTTGTGAAGAGAGATTTTTGGTTCGATTTGTTTTGTTTGAATGCATGCCTATTTATACTTATATGCTTAGCTTACATACTTTGTGAGAAGAGACGCATATATTATAGTGCATCCCTGAATAAAGACTAAATATAGTTTCTGACTTGAAAGCGTTTTTTTTCTGTTGGATATGATGTAGTTTTTCAAAATTTCTTATATTCACTGTTCATAACCAATATTGATTTGTTCATGGCAGACTGTTCCTGTGAACCCAAAACCTTTTCTAAACAATTTGACTGGGAAGCCTGTTATTGTGAAATTAAAATGGGGTATGGAATACAAAGGTAATTGTCAACTTGATTATATGTCAAGCATGATTTGTGAAAATTCTAGATTAGAATCACACTTTGATATACACTAACCAATTACTGCCCTGTGAAATATGCATATTAGGTTATTTGGTGTCAGTTGATTCTTATATGAATCTGCAGGTATTATGCTTTTCTATTCAGTTTCACTTAATAATTGTCTATTTTATTAGTTATACTTTTAGTATTTCTTAAATGAATATTGTTTTGGTGTTTATGCAGTTGGCAAGCACTGAAGAATATATTGATGGGCAGTTCACAGGCAACCTTGGAGAAGTTTTGATCAGGTAAATCTGAGTCATATTATCTTCTGAAGTAGATATCCAAATGCAGGCATTCCATGTAAAATACCATTTTCTATTCGGTATCATATTGTAGCATAAGTGACATGATGCCTTCATATAGAAAATAAAGATGACTTTCATTAGGAAGATGGATTGACAGAATCACACTAGAAATGTGTAGAAAATTTGAGGGCCTCATCATATAAACAATAAACAAATTGTCTGCACAATATCGTTTAACAAAGAAGTTTATCCAATTTGGCCAGTTGAAAAAATAACAACATTTTTATAGTAAAAAGAGAAAAACATGCATGGACTGAACTTAATGACAAGAAACATACGTTGACCAAAGAGATCAGAGAAAAGAAGAGAACGATAAACATTGGTACAAGACTTCTGAATCATTGCTTTTGATATTATCTTGTAGTTTTTGTTTTGCATTTGAACAGCATTTATTTGAATTTTGGTCTAAATAATATGGTTTCATGCCCTAAATCTTCTTTAAATGTAGGTGCAACAATGTACTATATTTGCGGGGTGTGCCTGAAGATGAGGATCTTGAAGAATGAGCGCAGTTATAGATTATGGTTGTTTACCACCATTTATGTGCGATTTTCCCAGTCATGGAGATGCAAGAAGAGACTGGATATATTTTAACTTCAAACTTTGTTTCTTAAATCTCGTTGGCCATGTTGTATCTTAAGTTACATTGTGATATACTGAAAATTTTGATTAGTAATCTGAGCTAAGTTTCAAGCTTTAGAATGCTCTGCCATTGGCAACTACTCTGCACGCTAGGATGCTGCCAAGGTGTAATGATGTTTTTCCTTCCCAAATATTTTTTTCTTTCAAAACTTATCGACTTTGAAGGAAAATACATATAATCTTAATTAGGCATTGTGTATGATTCTTTGGTTTCTATGGAACTGTACAATTTCTGTCTTAGATGTCGTCAGTATTTCCATTCCAGATCATTAATCTATGCTCATTTAGAATAATGTTTGCATAGCGTGTATGCATTTTTTTTTCTTTCAGGATACTCACTACCAATGAAAAACCAGAGTATTATCAAATTTAATGCAAAATCCATGTTAAAGTTTTGTTTGTAGGGATTTAAATCCTACGTGCAACATTTATTTAAAAGCCAAGTAAGCATTACATCTTTACTATAGCTACTATGCCATGGATCATTGTGGGCAGGAAATGCCCGATCAAAGATAGCTAGAAGCTTAGTTAAAAGTCAACTAAGGTTCTTTTCTTGTTTAATCTCTTTTTAAATAATTTTATTTGTTTGACATTAACAATTATATCAAAGCTAGTTACGTGGTTTGTAATACAACTAAACATTGAAACAATTTGTTTTGGGTGTCTTTAATAGACGCACTTTGCTGCATTAATAATTAAGTATTATTCTAATTATTTTTTTGTGGTTTCAAATTTTGTATTTTTTTAATGTGAATTCATAAGCAGCTACACCAAATTGCTTGCGAGAATCTATTGTCAAATCTTCTAGATGCTTTAAGCAGGTATCTTGATAATTTCACATTTTCAAGAAAAACAGAAGCTGTTTTACATAAAAGTTATAATATATATTTGTTTTAGTTATTGATGTGAAAAAATGAATTTAGATTCATACTGTAGTCTTTGGTGGCTGACCAATTCTTTTTCCTAGGAGCCTTAAAAATTCTTTCTTTGAGGGAGGACCTTTGATTCTTTAAATCATAAATGCTTTCGGATGTAATCGTGAGTTTTTTACATCAGTATTTTATACGAAACTCTATAATCCATCATTAACCTAAAGAGAAAGACTGTAAAGACTGGAAATTTTATCTCTTAATCCTTATTTTTGCTTTTGTTTTCAGTTGTACTATCTTACGAGCCTCATGCTTAGTACAATTATTTATTAAAATAAAGATAAAATGCATTTGGGAGTTATTTTTTTCCTTAGTCAACATGGTACACATTCTCTTTGGCTAGACTCGAAAACTTCTATAATATGAAGATTGCTTACAATACAAACTTGGCCTTTGGCCCATGATATCAACCATTCAACAAGTGAAGGGGTCGATGATAAGCGTAAATGCAAATGCTAGATGGATTCCATGTTGGCTTTTTTAAGATCTCAATGGTGGTCTAAGAATAAACCAGCTACGGATTGTGCTTGAATTGGATGCAAGAGTAGTCCATAATAGATTCAAAGAGTTGACGCGCTTTCACATTAGAAAAATATATTTTAGAAAATGTTAGTGGACAAATCGGCACTAACATACCATATGATACTATGGTATTTGTGAGTTTGAATCCATACTTATGAATTTGACTTAATCTTGTGGTTCTGACTTGATTTAACATCAAATGGAATGTGAAGTGAACGCTTCTCTTCCACTTTTAATTCTTTTTGGAAGTCTTTGGGATGCAAAAACTAAAGAAGAGTATGGTGTTAAACGTCTTTCGATGTAAAGAGGAGCATTAAAGAAGTAGAAAGTTGAAGTAGAAGGGTTTAATTGAGAATGTAATATTCTAGTGCTTATTCATTTGAGTAATGCATTGTAGTAGAAGAGCAATTGTCTCTATCTTATATTTTGTTCCCTCTTTCATTTTGACATTTCATTTTCTTGTGAACAAATCTTTATTTCCTTCCAATTTTATTGTCATTTGGATGTTCAAGTACAACAATAAATTATTTGTTTGATTCCTTAGTTACTAATAATTTTTTGTGAAAATTACAAATCAATTGATATTAGAGCCACAAGTTCCTTGTGACATGTAGGGAGAATTTTAGTACACATAGGATTTGTGTGTATAAGTTTTTTTGTAAATTCTTCTCAAGATGTGTAGGTTGTCAAGGGATAATCATGACAAAATGTCTACAAAAGAAGCTTGAAGATTTCCAAAAGAAAGCTAGAAGCTAGTATTCGGAGAAAAATAAAACTTTGTGGAAGTAAGTGCACCATTTTAAGGAAATAATTGAAGTTGCAAGAAGTTAAAAATGATCACTTTGAATTTTTAATTGGAATCCTTAAGAAATTATAGGAAGAATCTAAGCAACGTTTGAATTGCCATAAAAAATCCAAGAAGAGAAAGAATACTTGATAAGAAGTGTGGACCACCTCCTACTCAAGAAGAATTGAACAAGGTATGCAAGGGTAGCAACCATGTTGTTTTCAATGGATTTAAGCTTGAATTTTATTGGCAAGTTTGAAAAATGTGTCAAGGATATAGGTTTGAAGTTGCTATAAAAGATTGGATATGATGGAAGAGGACTTGGCAAAGATGGCCAATGAATACTTCAACCCATAGTAGTAAACGAAATACCACCATATCAGGGCCTTGGATATGGAAACATGGAAATTAGCGAGTACTTTAAGAGTTCTACACCATGAGTAAATCAAGGACAACATGTGGGAGGTAAAACTTCCTCAATTATTATTTTGTGAAGCTTCTAAATGGTTGTATGTTGATCAACAATCTAAGTAAGAAGAAAAGGACAAGACTGTAATTCTAGAGAACAAAAAAGAAAAACTTAAAAAAGATAACACTTCTACAATTGACATAGTTGGGGGCGAACATACACTTGTAGGATTGAACCCACATGCAATATTGATCCTTTATTGATGAAAATAAGAGATGGGGATATTTCACTCCACCTACTTCAACACTAGCCAAGCTTAAGGAGATAAAAGAGCATGCAAGAAAACAAAGTAAAGAGTTTATCTTTTGTTTCGTTTACAAGAGGAAATGACATGTTGCACACAGATGTAGGTTTCTTGTTTCTTGTGCTAGTTGTGGAAAAAACATCCGTTATAAAACAATGTGTTAAGTAACCATATTAGAATGATGCGCAAAACAAAAAGCACAAAACAACATATGTTTCATAGTTAGGATGGAAAAAGAAGCAACTCTCCAAGACAAAGGCAAAGAGAAAAGCCAAAAAATGTTCAAAGATAATAACATACAAGTTGATTTAAACATGTAAAAAGCTAACAACTATGGCTTTCATTGTAAGATTGGAGGATATTGGGATGACAAATATTGGAAGCTTGATCCAAAGTATGACAAAGGAAAGAGAAAACAACTAGGGATGAGAAATACACCAAAGCAACAAGTTCAAAGAGAAACCAACCCTCACACAATGCTACACCACGATTGGATAGTATGTGTTTTGGCACATGTATAGAGCATTTATTTGATCTACAAAGGAGGTAAGTGTAGATGCTTTCAATTGTATGGGAATTTGGTTAGCATTCCAATTTTTTCCTATGGGTGGTTGAATAGTGTTACCATTGCTAACTCCACTTATAGAGAAAGCAAGGAGTATTATGCACTCACTATGGGTGATTATGCTAAATAAACGTACTTGGGCTACAATGATATGAAAATGATTGAGTAGTTTAGATAAAGAAGGTTTCAAAAGTTAGACACACGCTAGAGTATCACTTGTAGACCATTGTAATAGTGTTACATTCATTGATGGCTATAGAAAAATGACAGATTTATTTTCTCAGGAGTAAATATAATTTTTTAGCTATTTTAAGGAGTTCAAAGCTATGGTAGAAACTTTGGTTGGTAGAAAAATTTAGTGTTTGAGGATTTATAATGGTGTTGAATATTGTTCAATAAATTTTGATAAGTTTTGCAAGGATTATGATATTTAGAGGCAAATGGAATCTCTATATTATCCATAACAAAATGGAGTTGTAGAGCATATGAAAATGACACTAATGGAGAAAAATAGGAGTATGCTAAGTGGAGCTAATTTGGAACAAATGTTTTAGGCCAAGGTTGTAGCCATTGCTTCTTACCTTATTGACATGTCTCCTACATCAACTCTTGTTGATGAAATGCTTGTGGAGGTATAGTTAGGAATAAATCCTTCACTAAGGCATCTTCATGTTTCTTATTGTGAGGCATATGCATATGTTCCAAGAGAGAAGTTTTCTAAATTGGAGAGAAAGACTATAAACTGTATTTTCATTAGTTATAGTTATGGTGTGAAAGGATACAAGATTTGGGATCCTATTATAGAGAAATTTTTAGACAACAAAATTTTTTTTTAGAGAAATTCATTATTCTTCCATTGTATTGTAACTCGAAGAAATTGAAAAGAAAGATGCGGTTCAATTTCACCTTAAGCTAGAGAAAGTTAAGTTGAAAGCCTGAATTGGACCAAAAGTTGAGGAGAGCTCTCCAACCTCAAATTCTTTAGAAGAGGAGGAATAAACTCCACATTAGTTGTACAAAGGTTAGCTCGATTAAGAAAACCACTAGAAAGGTATTTCATAGTGATTGGTGATGTACATTTACTTTAAATACTAAAATTGATGAACCTATAACTATGCAAGAGGCTTTAAGTATGCATGATGTAGATTCATAGAAAATATACATGTATGAAGAGATGGAAAGACTTTAAAAGAATGATATATGGGACTTGATATCTTTTCCTAAAGGACTCAAACTTCTTGGTTATAAATGAGCATTCAAGAAGAAAACTAATTCTAATGGTAATGTTGAAAATTATAAAGCATAGATGGTTGCAAAAGGTTACTCCTAGGTTGAAGGGGTTGATCATGGTGAGATATTTTCTACTATGTTTCAAATATCATCTATTTATTTTTTATTTTTTTTATTTGTAGTAGCTTATGATTTATGGACTTAATAAATAGATGTGAAAACTACTTTCCTTCATGGTGAGTTGAAGGAAAAAAATTACACATCTCAACCTAAGGACTTTCTAGTGAAAGGTAAATAAATTTTGTTCTATAAATTAAAGAAGCATTCATATGGACTCAAGCAATATTCAAGGATGTGTTCCATAAATTTGATACTTTTTTTTTAGCTTGGGATTTTAATGGTCTAAATCAGATCACTATGGTTATTATAAATCTAATGGTGACCATTTCTTGATTATTGCACTTTATGTTGATAATATATTATTTATTAGAAAGTCAAAAGAGCTGATTTGTGAATTGAAATATCAAGTTGCAACAAGTTTTGAAATTAAAGATTTAGGTGTAGTAAAACACATTCTTGGTATGGAGATAAAGATGGATAAAACAAACAAAAAGCTATAACTTGGCTAGAGTAAGTATATGGATTTTATTTTATTGAGGTTGAACATGGAGGATTCTAGACCATTATGTGTTCCCGTTACTTTGGTAATAAAATGATATGTTATACAATGTCTTACTTCTCCTTTAGAGATGAAAGACATGATAAAGGTTCCTTATTAGAGTACAATAAGCAATATCATGTATGTTATAGTTTATACTAGACTAGACATTGCCCAACAATGGGAGTTCTAAGTAGATTTATGTCAAATCCTAGATAAATACATTGGGATGAATATTCTAAGTAGATTTAGTTCTAAGTAGATTTAGATACTTGTGGGGTACACCAAAGTATTCTTTATATTATACATTAGAATATTCATTTGGAATATGACAAGGGATAGACATTCCTTAAATATTCATGGATACATAGGTTTAGATTGGGTTGGACCTATCAATAGTAGTAGATCCAATAATGCATGTGTTTACTTTATTTGGTGGTGTCATTGATTAGATGATCAAGTTGTAGGTTGTGGTCACTTTGTCCATTACTGAGGTAGAGTATGTTATTTTATCATTGGAATATGACAAGGGGTAGACATTCCTTAAATATTCATGGATACATAGATTTAGATTGGGTTGGACCTATCAATAGTAGAAGATCCAACAATGCATGTGTTTACTTTATTTGGTGGTGTCATTGATTAGATGATCAAGTTGTAGGTTGTGGTCACTTTGTCCATTACTAAGGTAGAGTATATGGAAGCTACTCATGCCTATATAAAATCTATTTGGTTGAAAATATTGTGTTCAAATATTGGGATAAATTAGGGAGTAGTTATAATTTATTGTGGTAGTCAGAGTATAATTTTCCTAGTGAAGTACTCAACCATTCATATAAGGACCAACCACAGAGATGTCCAATATCACTTTATTAAAGATATGGTTGGAGATAGAAGAGTGAAATTATAGACAGTATAAACGTTGATGAATGTTGTAGATGATTTGATAAAGCCTATGAACATAGAGAAAGTTAGATGGTGTTTAGAGTCTATGGTTCTCTCAACCCCTAGTAGTTAGATTCTAGTAATGGTGTGTTTCCCTTTGGCTCTTGCATGTTTGACAAGTGGGAGAACATTGTGAATTAAGGTGTCTCAAACTTTGTAAATTTCTAGCATTCAATTTATTATATTTTATTTTATTTTTAAATTATCATCACATGGAAATGGGGTGTGGAATTTTGATGTGGCACCATTTTCCATGTGTTGGTACTTTGTATGATGTTGAAAGAGGTTATTTAAATTGTTTATGTTCAACAAATTTTGGATGCCCTACTTGTGTGGAATCCTATGACAACATTATGACATTCTTATGATGTGTAAGAGCTTGTATGAGTGGAGTCACTTTGGAATCTTGACTAGCCTTAGGATAGGTGTACCTTTCATGGAGCAGTATTTTTGGAATGTGTAAGTTATAAATCAGGCGCCCATGTTGGATGGATATTTATGACATATTATGAAAATTTTAAGAGGTAATATTTATTTACTATTTTTATCCTATATGTGAGAATATCAAAGTAGGAATTGAAATTAGGAGTCAAACTTGGGCACTATACCTCTAGTGGATTTAGGACACAGTAGTAAAATCATTTATGGTTTCCAATTTGCTTATAAATTGGGTGCTTGGAGTTGTAGTATCACCTTGTATGAATTTGTAGGTACTTAAATGTTGTTGAAATTATTCCATAATTATATGTTGGTGAATTCCTATAAAATCTTACTCTATAAGTGTATTGTAATCATTTTATTGATTGAATAATTTATTGGGTTACTTTGAAGTGTAGAGTTTTCCCCATGTATTTTGGTGCTACGGTTCACATTAATTTAAGTTTTGGTATATGTGTTTTTACATTTTTGAATACTTAACATAATAATATATAATATAGTAAAAATATTAAACTATAAATACTTTAAAATTTTGAACCAAAATAATCAATTACTCATCAAAATTGATGATTAAAAAATATTTAAATACCATTCATCAAGTGTATTAAACATAGAATATTGCATCATGATAAATAATTAATTACAATAAAAAATTTACAATTATAAATTTAATAAGGTCTTACAAACTACTTTACAAAGAATCTTAATAATAACATCAATGTTTAAAGAAAATATTTTGAAGGATTATCTTCAAAATATGTAGGAGAGAGAGAGCATCATCAAGGCACTTTTTAGTGCAGCCACAAAGCAGTAAAATTCTTAGTCTTACCCCAAATAAGAGAATCCAAGCCCTTCACAAAGGTTCTAGTAATCTAAAATTGACATACATAAAGTATATGGTGCAACATGTAATCACTAGCAATATAACATACATATATCTAATGCATCATGATTTCATACCTTATATCTAAGGCACATGTCCTTAAAAATATGTGATATGACAGAGAATAATAAATCAAATCAAGTATTAAACTTTATTTTCATTTTTATATTTGTCCAAAACATCTTTTATATGTTGTATTATAGGGAATATAAGATTGTAGGCTAAAAATTAACCTATTATCCTTTGTTATCCATATTTGGCACCTATCTAATATCTTAGTGATCTAACTATAGTACTATGCCAAAATATAATATATAGAAGTTATAGATATGAAAATAGTGGATTAGGTTGACCTAAATATAATCCCTAGGTTAAAAAAATCTAAACTTCAATACACTAGGAAAATTCTAATAATTCTAGGCATCTTACATATTGTCATTATGAGCTCAATTATTCAAAACTACTCCTCTAATTTCCATGATAATACTACCCTATCTCCTCAATGATATAATAATTTAAAAGCTTGTGTTTGCAAGGTAATAAGTAATGTTGATGGTCAATGTAACACAATGACGCTAAAACATAATATTGCTACTCTATTTCTCCTGAAAAAGACAAATAATATAAACTACCCATCTTCTAAGGTCTTTGTAGTTGGTTCTCAACTATGTTGTTGTCACTCAGTGGCCTATGCAATTGTAATGTTCAAGGGGCCTACTGGTAAAGAGTACAAACTGAATATAATGAACTAACATAACATTTGGGGGGTGTAAATAAACATCAACACTTTTTTTAAAAAACTTTATTTTCAAATAAGAACACATCACCATCTCATTGCTAAAATTCATAGATCAACAAATATAAAGAGATATCATTCACATATAATTTAATGAAATAGTTTCAGATTTAGAATCTTCTATTGATTTTCATCAAATAAGAGACATTTATGCACAACAAAACTCACTGGCATATGAATAACTATTGTTCATCAACATTATCATTAAACTAACAAACTTCTGAAAATAACATAAACTACATTAAAATTGTAAAAGTGTTTATGAGTATCTTTTCATGAAAGCTATAAAAGTCCTAAAAAACTATAAACACTATCCTAAATCTCTCTTAGGCAGCCAATCCTGACTTCAATCAACTGACCTTTACAATGAGGAGAGAATTTCTACAAATAGACAATTTTAGCACCAATTCCTCCTATCAAAAACTAAGATCCACAATCTGAGGTTTCAGATCCATAATTATAGGGACACTCAGATAACTCCAGTATTTGTCTCTGCTATAATTGCTGAAGCTGAATAGGTGTGCTAGCTGCTCCTTCAACCAAAACCTGAACTTCAAGTCCTCACTCAGATCCCTGCCAACTACCATGAATTACTCTTGACTTTCCAACTTTGTTCCCTAGTCATCCCTTTACTCAAAATTTTCCCAAAAAGGTACTGCTATTCAAAAGATAATTAAAATAATCAATTTTACTTGTCACCTTCATGCTGGATCCCATGGTATTCATCATAATTGGTAGAAATTTGTTTCAATGTATCATCATCTGGTCCATCGACCCAGTCAACTTTGAATTTTGATTCTTCAAATTTCTTTTCCACTGTATCAATGATTACTTTCATTTGACCAACATCCTTGGCTGTCCATCGCAGGTCACATCTAAGCTCCAACAATTTTTCCATGAGTGGTAACTCAGCAGTATCTCCTTCTGTTAACATTCTATCCAACTGTTCCTCCCATGCATCTTTGACGTCTCCCAATGATTCAAGTCTTTGATCTAGAGGTAAGGCTTAATAAAAAAACCTTGAAATAATTTCTTCAAATATACCTATGTGCTCAAATATCTCATGAACATTCTTGAGCATGGTTATCCTATGTTCCATAAGAGTCTGTGACTTAAAAGCAGATATATGAATAGCCTTTGCAACATATCCAGAATCTTCCTCACCAAAATCCGGGACTGGACCAACTCTTTATCAAAAATTTTGTCAATTGCCTTAAGCTTTCCCAAATATTCTTTGCGTTTCTCCTCTTCTTCCCACCATTTATTCATAGACCCTTCTATGGTTTTGACTAATTTAAGTCCCCTGTAATAATACTTAAAACCTTCATCTAAAAACTTATTCATATCAGCTTTAAAGGTATTAAGCCAATTATCAAACCATGTGGCTTTCTTTTTCATTTCAGTCAAACCATCTACCTCTTTTCTGCTCATTAAAATGGGGATCTCCAATGGTGCAGGCTGCTCAGGAGGAGATGAAATTAACTCCTTCAAGAAATATTTCATTTTACCAACTTGAGCCTTAAGCTCATCTTTAGCCTGCTTATCTTTAATCAGCTTGGACTTGGTAGTAGTGGCAGCAATATCAATTAAATTTATCTGTTGATTTCTAGTATGCTTTCCTAGATTAACAATACTTATCTGATAATCTTTTGGTTGCAATTCTCTATCATCTTTATTAGCAATTGGGGTAGCAATTTCAGCTACTAGATCTCCTTCATCAGTGAGCTTGGTTGAATGTACTGCACAAGCTTTCTTCTTTGCCTTTACTTTATCAATTTCTTCCTTCATATCATCCCACATTACTGGTTGGGATTGTACTTGCTGCCTCTTCTCTATATTTGGTTTTAGCCAAGTGGGTGTAGCTGGTTGAGTGGCTACTTGTTGAATGTTAGGAGGTGTAGAAGAAATTGATACAACAATTCTCTGAGAATCCTTTTGTAGATCTTTCTGTTCTTTTTGTAACTTCTCCTGTTTAATTCTCTCGTTCTCAACTCTGATTTCTTCTATCTTCCTCATTTCTTCCTCCTGTTTAACAACCTCTTCTTCATCTTTTAGCCTTTGCTGCTCTAATTCTTTAGCTTAGAGCTCCTCCTCTATAGCCTTTTCTTGTGCAACTTTCCTTTCCAGTTCAAGAGCCTCATCCTCTGCCTTATTTCGTGCTTCAACTTCTTCCATTTCTCGAGCTAACTCTTCAAATTTTCATTTATGTTCTTCTTCTTCTTCTTCTTGGGAAACTCATTCATCAGCTAGCTTTTGAGCACCTTCCATCAATTCTCATTTTATCTTTTTCTGTCAATACATCCTCTAACTCCATCTCTAGACTATGGAGATTGCCAACTTCAAATTTTGCTTCCTCCTCTCTTGGTTCTTCCTCAACCTTCTTCAGATATTCCTCCCATTCAGGTCCTTCTCCTTCCTAAGATGGAGTTCTTTTAGAATATGAAGAAATGTCTACTATATCAACTACAAAAGGTTCTTCTTTTTCAATAGTTGCTGGCATGGTAGGAGCACTTCCCTCAGCTTGTGGAGGAACAACAACCTATCCCTTTGTAGAACTCTCCTCAGTAGGGTGAACAACGACCAAAGGTACAACAACAAAACCTGAAGTAACACCTGCAACAACCGCCTCATAATTAACCTTTGCTTTACGCAAAGCATCATCAATCTTTTATAAATAAATCTATTCTTCTGTTTGTGGAGGCTCTTCGGTGGCTGCTTCCGCCGTTGCAACACCTTTCTTCAATCTTTTATATTGCTTGGTCTCTACAGAGGAAGTGGGTTCACTGCTAGAACCTCTTTTCTTTGATACCCCAACTCTCGGCTGTTTCAAACAAAGTTCAATCCATTTCAAGCTCCTGTTTATCACTACCTGTGACACTTTTCCAATTTTAGTCTCTTCCTTTTTTTCCCAATTGATGGGCTATAAGCCTTTCGTAGCCACTTGGTCTATATCATATTGGGGATCAAAAGTGATCCCATCATCTGTAGTGCTTTCAGGAATATTAGTTTAATATAAAAATCCCTCATCTGGGGAATTGTTAACCTCTCGTAACCCCTTTTCCTTACTTCAAACTGATCTTGAAGGTTAGCCCAAAAATCCTCAAAAAGAGGAACATGATGAGTGAAGTGAGAAGAGTAAAGTGCATGCATTTTCTTATTTGAATTAAAATTCTTCCTAGAAGTATGCTGTTGGAAATTTAGAGACTGAAATTCTTCATTTGCTGATTTAGCCATAACTGATGAAGAATGAGAATAAAATCCCAATTCCAAGGGAAAAGAATGTGCAATAGTCGTATGTTGTGAAGAGAAAACAACATTCACCTCTGCAGCTTGCCTAGAAAACTCCATTAAAACCCACCTATTTCCACAACATCTTGGAAATTTAAAAGGATGACCATCAAAACCAAATAATCTGAAATAAGTAGACCTGGGGTATTGAATGAACCAATACGCCCATTCCCGAATGAACTCCATGGCTTCCTGGGACAATCTGAAACCTATGTCCCCTATGAGCTGATTGATAATGACATACAAGAAAGCATCATTTACTCTTTTTGAAATGCTTCTCTGATTCCTTAAGCTCCAATTGGTCATAGTGTTCCCAAACCTTCTTTTGATTTGAGCCTTCATCCATTGACCCTATAATATTCAGTCCAGGAAACCTTCTAATCCTTGCTACACAATATATAACATAAGAAGACATGTAAAATGTCTTGGTCTGTGTTACCTAGAGGAGCTAGGCATGAATGTTGTCTGAAATTATTTGCCCCCAATCCAAGTGTTGCTTTCCATCTAGAATCAACTAGATAAAAGGAAACATCCAGTGTTAAAAAATGCGAGAGTTTGATTTTCCAAATGCTCTGGCTAGCAGTGTAATAATATCTCCAATGTCCACATAGAAATTTGACCTCTTAGGATTGGGTGGAAAGTTCTTTACTGACTTCTCCTTTTTCAGCCATAGTTTATTGATGAGTTGTTTGCTTCCTTCCACATCTTTGTTCCATAGTTCAAGTGCCTGAGCCTCAGTCATCATCTTTAAATTAGGGTAAGGAGGGAGGTCAAAGACATGTATGATAATGGTTGGAGTTAAATCAATAATAACATTACCCTGAGCATCAATACATTGTCTTTGAGTAGGGTTATATGCCTGTACAACTGTTAGGATGAACTCAGGACATTGTATTGCAATAGGAAAGCTAGCTACATGAGCTAGCCTTGATTCTGTAATTCTCCTTGCTCTTGGGAAAACATCCTTTGAAAATGTATCCTTGATGAACTGCTCTAAATCCACATGTCCTACCAATGTGTCAGTTATGTTTATGACTTGAGAGTCAAACTTGGATGGAACTGGATTCCCTTGATACTTATACTTCATTGTGTAGGGCACTTGTTTTGGTTTCAATCTCTTAGCTTTGGCCTTCTTTGATGTTCCCTCGGATGTTCCCTCAGTAGGAAATCCCTCAGTAGGTATCTCTTCATCGGAGTCAAACATTTGTTAAATATCCTGCACTATTGACCATCATTAGATACAAAAGGAAACATATAAATAACATCATAACACATACATTCACAATAAATCAACATCAACTTAAAAATTCAGTTTAATAAGTTAATTTGATCATTTTCGGGCTTTGAGCTCAAAACAGAACCAAGAACTTAGCTTATTTCATGCATAAACTGAGTTCTGTCAGGATTCGGGTTCGGGTCTTTATCAGGTACCATACCTATGTTTAAAGAAATTTGGTGCAATTTCAATGTTTGACCTCGTAGTGTTCAAGAGTCGAGACCGGGTTTGTGTCTTGGATCAACACCTACATATATGATGGAAAACGGGTTGAGTATTGACCCACGGTCCAATCTCGCAATGTGGTTAGGAGTCGAGATTAAGTCATCATTTGAAGCCAAACCTATGTTTAAAGAAGTTCAGTGTCATCTTAGATTCCAACCCCACAGTATTCAGGAATCAGGATCAGGTTCAGGTCTTGTCTAGGCACTTAGACCCTTGATAGTAAACAAGTCGCGTATCAACCCATGGTCCGATCTCGCAATGTGACCAGGAGCCTGGATAGGGTCTTGGTTTGGAAGTGGTGTTTAACTAACGAAATCAATCACAAGGATTATGCAGAGTTCTGATCCTGACTTTGCATCAGACTAGAAGATCAGGTTATCATTCAGAACTAGACCCATCAAAATAGACAAGTGTTAGCAACTTCCCGAGTTTCGAACCCAATCAAATATTAGAGATCAGAGTCAGGCCTTTATCAGGAACCAAGTGTTAAAATGCATACAGGGGACGGGTCAACTTTGAGTTTTGATTTCAACAACACGTCGAGAATCGAGATCGGGGTATTGTCAAGTCTATGTACCAATTGACGAGCTAAAGGTTCGGTGTCGAAACAACTTCCGACCCTGATGGTAATGCGGGGGTTGGAAGTGGAACTTGGAAGAACACTTAGTCAACAAATTTAAACCAAACTTATGGTACTGATCCAACCCCCAATCCCGATAGTAATGCGGGGATCAAACTAGTGAAGGAACCGATACCAAAGAGTAGAGAAACCTAAGTGTTGGTTTGATTCCCGACCTCGATATACATGCAGGAAGCGGGAACCAAAAGGGCGATGGATAACAAAGGCAATATTCAATATGACAGTTTTCTAGAATATGCCTTCCAGACCGGGTTATGTTGTGGATCAAAAAGCTTTTGTTTTCAAATGGTCAACAATTCAAAATTGACAATTTAAAATAGTCCGACCCGAATGTAGAGCAAAACCCTAGACAACTAGGGCACAGTGAGATGGATAATCCCACAAACGAAAGACAAGATGACAACACCAAAACACAAAAGAGCACACAACGAACCCAACACAAGTTGAAATGTGAAGGAAAACGCACCAAATGGTGCAAAAGAAAACACAAAACAACAAAACAAAGCCAAGTGAAAAAAAAAATGAAACAACGAAAAGAAAACAAGAACACATGAAAGATCAAGCAACTAGAACATAAACAACAACAAGAAAATAAAGAAAAAACGGAAACAAGAACACCCACCTTCGAACACACCCAAGAATTTTGGCAACACGTTGAGAAATCTAGCAAACTCCTCAAAACCTTAGCTCTTCGTCGCTCTGGTTCTCGTCGCAAAACTCTTCAAAGCATAATGGATGAAAATCGAGGAGCAACGAGGTTTAAAAACCCATTCGCGCATGTGAACAATTATGGCATTAATGGCGGGTTGGTCGAGTCTCGAGATTCGAGTGGATTCATAAATACCAGGCGTGGGAAATAAGGTAAGTGGAAGTCGGGGTTGGGGCATGGATTGGTACCGAACCCTCACAAGGTGCAAAGTTCAGTCGAAAGCTCGCGACTCGAACTCGACGAACAAATGAAAACAATATGGGGCTCGAAATCGGGTCATGAGATGAACTTAGAACTTTGAAAAGTTCAAAGTGTAGGACATGATCCGAAGTTTGATTTCGAAAGACAAAAGGAATTGGGAACTGAGATCGGGACACAAGAAGGAATGAGAACCCTCAAAAGATGCAAAGTTCAGTCACGATCCGAAGTCCGATCCCAGAGTGAACAAAGACACAAAAATAAGTTGGACATCGAGATTGAGTTAAAAACAAGAACAAGAACTTCGAAAAGTTCTTGGTTTTGGTTCCAGCTCGAAACCCAACTCTGACAGGAACAAAACACACAAGGCAAAAAGGAAACTGGGATCGGGACATGGATTGAAACTAACACTTCGTAAAGCAACAAGTGTAAGTGCTGATACGTGACTCAAACTAGAAAGAACACAGAAAAAGGACAAGGCAAGAGACGAGGCTGAGACCGGGACAGGGATAGGAACAAGGCCCTGAACCTTGTGAAAAGGAACAAGTGCATGTTCCCATCCGCGACTTGAGCCCGAAAAACAAAAGAAACAAGAACTTAGGAGGGAAAAAAAACTTCTAAGATCCAAACAAGAACACCAAGGACAAACAAACACAAGGGGGACCTATTTTGACCAAAAACAAAATGGGGTGGTTATGTAAGGCATAACAAGTACCATCATTGACACCCATACAAAGAATACAAAATGATGATGGTTGATAAACTAGTTTATGATTTAGAGATAACACTTCAAACTACTCTAAAGTGTTGTCTTATTAGCGAGTCAAGCCCTTAGGAAGTTAGTATACACTTTTGTAGACACTCCACACAAGGAATAAGAAAATATGATGGTTTTTGAACTAGTTTATGATTTAGAGATAACACTTTAAAATGCTCTTCAAGTGATCTTCTAATTCCCAATTGATATTAGTTGTTTGCTAATGACTTATGACTATCTATAAATAAATGTCTTTAGTTGTAGAATTTAAGTTATTTGGTAGGTGGGACAACAAAATAATGACTATCTTCCAAAATAGTTAGTTTAAAAGCAAAATATTTAAAAATCGAATGGGGTGGACTAGATTGGATCATGAGGCCTTGTCCACAATCACCGTTACACTATGTGGACTTGTTTAGACAAACAATGGATCTTAATGAGTGGAATGGTATTGATTGAGACAACAAATAAGAAAGGTTAACTAATGTGTTCAAGAGCAAGAATCAAACTATTTGCCAAACAAAACAAATTAAGCTCCACAACAATATATTTACAACAAAACTAATATAAAACAAAAAATAGAACATGAACATTTACACCTTAAATTCTACCATCCTCATTAAGACAACTCAAATTATACATTTTTAAAAACAAATTTAAAACTAAAAATTAATGAACATAAAATTATTCTTTTTATAAAATTGAATAAAGGATTTTAACGTCCACAAGGACTGAAACCAACCTAAAGACATGTAACCTAATCCAAACCTCTAATGCCCCACCCTTACCTAGTGAAAGAGACACCCCATCACACCCTAAATTAGAGGCACACCGTCCAAATAGATAAACCCCCTTTGGCAATAGGTACATATCACCTTCCCACATCCCCCGAAAGCAAAATGAAATGCCACGTCAGCCTCCAATCCATTTCAAACATTACACCAAAATAAAAGGAGATCACGCCTATGCTGCCGTTTCGACCCGGCCAAATTTTCCCGTTCCCCTCGCCTTACGGCATTCGAGTCTCCGTCAACTTTCCCGTTACAAGGCATTCTTCTTATATCACTTTCCAAAAATAAACGACTCAACGGAACCAAATCAAACTAGGCCTAATACTGCAAACTTTCGTTCCCGAGTTCGAATCCCCAAAATAAAGAACAATACAGATTAAAAAAATGGGCGCAGGCGAGGAAGGAAGCCCTCTTTTGCCCAAGCAGGAAGAGTCTGTTAAGGAGGAAAATATTCCTAAGCAAGAAGAAGGAGCAGGATGGACCGTCGATGGCCTCCCGCTGGGCCATGGAAATGTGGTGGGAGCACCTGTTTCTCGCTCTCAGTGGGATTCTCCTCTCTTTGCGTGTCTTGGAAGAAATGATGAATTCTGCAGCAGCGATCTCGAAGTCTGTAAGTTCGAATTCATTTCATACAATCTCGGTTTTAACATAGCAGGGATTCAGTCAATTGCCCCTAATTTTATGATAATTTCTTAATTTATCGATCTTTTATTTATTAGAATGGCTTTATTTACTAATTTTTTAGAGGAGTGTGTAAATTTAGTTTCTAGATCTGCAAGAAACACGCGCGTGTATTGTACAGATTTGGAAATTTAGACGTTGAATATGAAGAAATCGCTGTAATTCAATGAAAATATTAGGGTCGGGAAATGATATTTTGATCCTGTCGGACGGCAGATTTATTTAGTGTTTGTAACCGTGGTTAATGTAAACCCTTGTTAGACTTTTTTTCCTGGAATTTAGAATGTTTATCGTTGTCAATTCTAGATCCAGTGGTTTGGTTATTTTCTTAACTTATAGATTTCATTTTGGATATAAACATCGAAAATTTACCTTGATTTTAAGGGCAATTGTACACTTTTTCGTTAGTTTTTAGAATATTTAGTAGTATCTATAATGGATCTACTCAAACCGGCGGTTAGGGTGTTTTCTAAAATTGTGAGCTTTGATTTTGGATATAAACACTGAAAATTTACCTTCATTTGGACGGTGCTTTGCAGATTTGAGAGCTTGGACCCAGAATATTATGCTGTTAAATTTATTTAAATTCCTCTTTTCAAGTGTATGCAGATTTGGAAGTTCAGAAACGCAATAGCAAAATTATCACATTAAGTTTGTTTAATAATTTTTTTTAGGATCCAAAAGAGTTGATTTGAATTTCATATGACAAATATTGAAATTTCTCCATTATTCACAATAAGTTAAATTTAAACACGGATTATACTTTTTTCGGTGATTTAGTAGTATAATTTCCCCAAACTCTCTAGAGTAACTTCTTTTTGGAGGAACTGAATATGTTTAGTTTGTAGATCGGCAGCAGATGTGTTATGCAAATTTGGCAATGCAGAGAATATTATTTTTCGTCTTTTTTAGAGATTTTATATAGGTTTAGTTCGCAAATCTCCAGAAGACATGTGAGTGTGTTGGCGTGCACAAATTGATAAACTTAGGCAGAGAACATTATATTTCTTGTTTTTTTAGATCTTATTTATGTTTGTTTTGTAGATCCGCATAAGACATTTGATTGTGTTGGGAGTTTTGGAAACTTAGGCAATGTATGTTGTAAAAAATGCCTTCCGGAAATTTTGAAAGTGTATATTGTAAAATGTTGCTTTAATTCCATGTAATATTACATATTTTAAAGTTGTTTTGGAGATTTTCATATTAATTTGCAGAACTGTAGAAGATGTGTCAGTGTGTTGGTGGCTTCAGAAGTTTAGGTAGCGTTTATTGTAAAAATAGCTACAATTCTATGCAATATTCTTATTTTTTGAAGAGTTGGGAATGGTTAATTTGACCCTTGAACGACAAATTTTGGCAGGTCCAGTTGCATGTGGTGTTTTATCTAAATTTCAACACTTTGGCATGTCTCCTGAATATTTGAACCTGGGTTTTGCTTCAGAAGTCTCTTTGCTTTTGCCACTCGAGCTCATTACATTCATTGGCTAATTTAGATCCCGACTAGACATTTTATTTACATTATTAAGAATAGCAGTTGAAGTTATGGGTTGACAGAAACCTCAGCAAGTGTTTCTTCTAACCTTGTAAATTTGAATTTGGACAAAATTAGAGTGCATTTGAACACGCAATCTGTTATTGCATGTTATAACCTTTCAAGGGCATCTTTTATGTGCAATTAGACTCGATGTCTGACAATCATATTGCCACTAGTGGTACCTTTGTTATCCTTACCAATGATTTTGTGTGTTATTTATGCATATGTGACCAATTTTTTTTGTGTGTGGGGTTGGGGGAGGGATGGAGCTTGTATACCTGTATTGTCCAGGCATAGTGTGTTTTAGCTTTTAGGCTTTTAGTACTGTGTACTTTATTTAATCAACAAGAAGAAGGGGGCTAAATTTAACTGATGTAGAGAGCTGTCTAGCTAAGACTTTTTAACCGGAAGGTCTAAATAATTAACTTGAAGGGAAAATGAAAAAGTAACAATACAGTTGTGGATAAGTTCGTTAAAGTTTACAAGTTAAAACCAAAATAGTGTAAAGTAATTAAGGCATATAGAGCTTCATTTTCTAATTTTTAAGAGAGGAGTCCAGCTGAGAATTTTTACCAGAAGTTGATACCATCAATTGTAATGGAAATAAAAAATTATGACACTGTTGGTTCTGGATAAATTACCTAAAACCAAATTAATGTAAGTAATGAAGGCATAGATAACTTTATTTTATTTTTTATGTCTATACCATCCAGGTGGAGTGTGTGTTAACATTTTGCTTTTTAATCAACAAGGAAAAGTGGGTAAAAATTATCTGTTCTAGATTCTAGAGAGGTCTTAGCTAAGATTTATTTACCAGAAGGTGCCAATAATCAACTTGAAGGGGAAGTGAAAAGGACACAACAAGGTTGTGGATAACTTAACTAAAACCAAAATATTGTAGAGGGACGAAGGAATATATAACTTTATTTTATGTTTCTGAGAGGAGTCTAGCTAAGAATTTTTACTAGAAGTTGAAATTAATCAACTGTAAGGGAAATAGAAAAGAATACCATAACAGTTGGTTCTGGATAAATTAACTAAAATCAAAATAGTATACAGTAGTGATGGCATAGATAACTTCCTTTTATTATTAAAGTGTCAAAGAATGGTGATGTAGGACTACTTGCCATGCTCCATGTCAACTTGTTGATGGTGGGAAGATTACCATTAAAACTGATTTATGTACAGCGGGGTGACATAGGACTCTTCTCAGTGTGATTCTCAGATGAAAACAAGAAATCAGATTAAACTCATCAACTACTCTCCAGACCAGCCATGTCACTCCACTGTGATTCTATCAGTTTTTGAAGAAAACATCAAAAACTCAGGAGTGAAAAGGATTCTGTCTGCAAAATCTTAAGAGAAAACAGGTTTATGTGATTTACTCTGTCATGACTTGTTTTCTCCCCATTTGGGAGATTGAAAGTATCTTTCCCTGCAACCACACTTTTAAATTCAGCACATAAGCTCAAATTTTCATATTCCTGTAGTACAATAGTAGGGATAATTAGTCGTTGATGAGTTTAATCTGATTTCTTGTTTTCATGTGTTGGAGGAGTGAAGAGGTAATCTATAATATATTAGCACTAATGTACAACTGTTAAGTGATTAGTTAAGCAGTATACTGGCCTGATTTCATTTTCATTTACATAATATTGTTTGCTTTGCCTTTTTATAGTAATTGTAGCTTTTGAAGATGTATTCTGTGTGAAATTTGAGAATTTTTGGTTGCTTAGTTAAGACATTTGACAAGTTGTCAAATTAACTACATTTATGATCTCTATTCTGTCACTTCGTACAATTATCCAAGAATTTGGGTTTTAAGGTTTTTATTTACTTTTATTTGAGTGCTGTATAAGTTGCATGGGCTGTTCTCTTTATATTTTAGTTTTACTAAAGAAGCACTATCAATATAATATATTCAATATAAACAAAGTAACTCTTTCAGGAGACCTAATGAAAATTCATGTTTTATGGTCAGGTCTACTTGGAACAGTTGCTCCCTGCATGTTATATGGTAGCAACGTTGAAAGGTTGAGCTTAGCTCCTGGTACTTTTGCCAATCATTGCTTGCCATACACCAGCCTTTATCTCCTTGGCAATTTCCTGTTTGGCTGGAATTGTTTGGCACCGTGGTTTTCATATCCCAGCCGTACAGCAATTCGCAGGAAATTCAATCTGGAGGTAATTTTCCGTTTTCATTCCTTTAACCATGAAATGTTTATATTTTATATGAAAAGTAGCAAGCAAGAATTGACATTGATAAGGTTTCTTCTTTACCATATGTGCCTTGTGGTCTATGGTACCAAATTATCCAACTCAGATTTTTCTCCTACTTCTTGTTCCTTATTAGTTATTTTAGTACGCACCTTGATGATAGTTCAGTACAAAAGAATATGAAAGAAAGGAAAGCAAGTGTGTTCAATTAACATGTGTCATACAGAAGAGAACATTTAGTGCCATTCAAAATATGATCTGCCTCAAGTCTCTTTTTTCTTCAAACTTAAGAGGATATTCTTTGTGGTGCTTTATCCATTTTTTGTGCTTGTGTACAAACCTTAGACAAACTTTCAATAGAATTGCATGGCTTTTCTTTTTAACAGACTAAAGGAATGCACAGCCTTTGCAACTGCTTGTGCCCAAAGCTTGGAAGTTACTATCTTGCATGTAATGCTGATGATATATAATAGCAGGACTTGCAAGCTAATTGTAATTACTCCAAAATTAAAACAAGCCTGGCAGTCTTCCCCTTTTGCTGGTTTGACTTGCGAAACAACATGACTATCAAACCCAAGAACAAACCCAATCAAATTCACAATTAAACAAATCCATGAGTAATTCAATAAATTGTGAGTCAAATAATGGGCTTAAATTACACACGAGTTAAATGGCAAAAAAGTAGAACATCCTTTTTTTCTTCTGATTGTCAATTTTATTTTTTATGGAAAAAATTGGAAGTTTTCAAATCTTCCCATTTAAACTGAAGTAATTGCAAGATACTTATACTCTGCCAATGCCATGTCATTGCTGTCTAAGTTTTAAGTAAGTGTGCTCACAAACTCCACTTCTCATCATTCATGTGGATAATGGGAGTTATTAATACCTTCCATTGAAATTCTGTACGTCCAACTTGCTAGATTGTGTCTCAGGACCATTGCAGAAATTTAACAAACATGAAAGGAGGAAGCAGGAGTCTAGATGCTTTGGCAGTATATCAATTTTTGCCAAGGTTATTTTCTCCAGCTTTTTCTTCACACTGTTCCACAGTCTTAAATCTTCTGTTATATTCTTTCTCAGGTTTCTATGGTCTAGGCAGGAAGAATTCAATGTTGTTCAGCCATATTGATGCCTGCTGCAATATCTTAGTGCTATTAAGTCACCTGGACAGTACTTAGGACAGAGCATCCCTATGATTAAGTCTTTTGTGATGAGTCTTATCAGCTGTAGTTTCTTACCTGAGTATCTTTTGTTCGGATTATGATATGGGGGAGCCTCTTATGCAATGCAAAAAATATCATATATTGCTATTTTTGCTGAAATTGCGTGTGCTGCATAGACTTGGCTGGACTGAACCACTTTTTTTCTTATCATGGTTAATATGCTCCCTTCCCTTGGAACTAGGGTTTCTGGTTAGCCAAACAGTTATAATGAAAAATACAGAATATCTAGATATATGATCTGCTTTTAATGTTAGGTATACTGATTACTCAAGTAACCCCAGGGTTTCATGAATTGACCAAACCATATTTAGATCAGCATTCCAAATTAAGTCATCAGATTTCCGTCAACTTAACACCAGGCTGCGCCAAGGTTGCATAAATATTATCCAAGCAGAAAATTCACTAAAATGAAATATAACAGAGATTAAGCCCAGTTTACTGCTGAAGCTCATTGAAACAACCATGAGATCTGGAACAGATATGCGGCTTACAGTAACTACAAATGTAGGAGATTTATATGACTGTGTATGAGGGTGATCAGCTTGGATGGGTTGATATCCTCTTGTGAATTGATCATCAGTCTTGAGGTGTGAAACGCTCAGGTATAGCGCCCAAAATGACCGTATGAATGACTCCCCTATGCAGCAGTAGTCTCAGTAGAAGCCGCACCTATGAATGTAACCAGCTCCAAGGGTTCTGTAGTTTGTTGTTCTCTGAATAACCTGTCGAAGTGTGGTGTCCTGGATTGATTCAGGTCAGTGGGTGTATGATGTAGATCCCCTAGACAGTTGTATTTGCCCAGATCCAATAGGATATCCCAACTCTCCTTCTTGGCATCAAGTTGCAGAACCTTGCCCGGCAAATTATCCCTGTTGATGAGGCCTGTGGTTTAGGGTCTGTTCGCTGCCCTGAAAGGCTGATGCTAACTTGGCCTGCAGATTTATGTCTGAGTGCTGTTATGAGTGCCCAGCTGGCGCCCTAATGGTCTGCAACCAGATTGCCATGCCTAAAGGCTAAAACCCTTTTACTCTGCAATGGCACTCAACCTGGCAATAACCCCTTGGATTAAATTGCATTTTCTGATCAACAAAACAGTAAAAAGAGAGGAAACATGGCAAGTCCAGATCAGGGTTAGCATCTTGACCTAGTTGAGCAGCGCACATTTGCGTCCCAGCTTGCACAGCTTGAGAAAATTCTCAAAAACATATCAAATCTCCAGATGATACCAATACTTGTTTGGACAAGGCATAAGGGCCCAAATTTTGGTGCCCAATTTAAATTTTAAATTTTTACTTCATTTTTATTTTATTTACATTTATTTTTTATTTTTATTGTTTAAATATTTATTCATTGAATTGGTGCAAAAAAACACTTTTTACTCTCTGCTGGCTGACCCAGCTAGGGAGGGGACATGACAGTCATTTGTTCTTGTTATTCATAGTTCATGCAGTATTATTGGATGCTTCTTCTATGCACTTTGTTCATAGTTCTCATGAATTTAGTCCATCTATTCACATTCGCAGTGCATTCATGCATACTTTGTTCTTGTATCCAAATATTTTTCATCTTGTCATTGTGAGGAATTCTGTTCATCAGGATGAAAGTACCAGTAACTGTGATCATTATTTTTAGTTCTATTTTATACTTATGACTTTACAGCAACATTTTTTTTAGGCTCATTGTATTTATGTTTATAATGTGGAGAGTTAGGATCTGATTAGTTTATATCTTTAGTATTGTTCTTTATGAGAGTATCACATGTATTGAAGTCCCAGATCCATGTTAAGTATTAAAGTAAGCTGTTCTTTTGTTTTCAAAATTTTGTAAATATTGTAAAACCAGGCAGAAGAGGAGGAATTCATAGATCTATAGTGCTTTTAATCCATAGATCTATAGTTGTGTGGTTGAAGGGGACAATACCATCACGCTCACAGGAGTTTTTCCAAACAATACTTGTTGACAAAAGAATGGTTATCAAAATGATAAATGACTAAGATTCTCTTATCCTGATTTGACCCCCCCTATCTGATGTTACATCCAAGCTAACGCTGAAGTGTGCTGAATGATTACTGAACAGTTTGTCTGAGTTTTTGATTTGTGTATGTTGGCTGCAGTCTGTTTGAAATTGTTTGTTGTGTTTATTCTACTTGGGTAAACCATTTTAGTCAGATCGTGCGACTACATGCTGTTTTTATCTGAGGCTTTGATTATGATGGACAGATGCAAAATTGGGTTCATTACATCTCTTGAGGGTCTCCTTCCAACAGTTGAAGAGATTGACCCATCTTTGTTGTTTGTGGATCTTTTGATGCCAATATTTTTCCATTTTGATCTCTTCTTTTGTTGTTGATTTGTAAGTTTTATTGGTCTTTTGGGAAAAGGTCAGTTATGGACACAATAATAACTACTCATAAGAAAATGACATTCCCTTGTAATTTATTGTCAAAACAGGGAAGCTGTGAAGCATTTAGCAGGTCATGTGGATGCTGTGGAGGAATTATGGAGGATGATGAACAACGTGAAAATTGTGAATCATCTTGTGATTTTGCTACACACTTCTTCTGCCACCGTTGTGCCCTTTGTCAGGAAGGTCGTGAGCTTCGACGAAGGTTGCCTCACCCTGGTTTCAATGGAAGATCTGTTCTGGTCATGCTTCCTCCCGTGGAACAGATGATGGCCAGAGAAGCGTAATTTTCTTGGTGGACTTGAATTGATATTCTTGATATTTCCTATTGTTTATACACACATGTAGGAGACAATCTTGAAAACCTTTAGATTTGTATTGCGTTATGTATTATAATGACTGCCTACTTTATATAAATAAGGCATCAATGATACTGCTCATTTGGGTGTTCTTAGCTTCTGTTTGTTTATAATTGTTACTTTATATTAGCTACACTTGAAAGATTTGTGGTTTATAAGAAACATGATAGATGAAACTCTGGAAAAATTGCTAAAATATTACCCCGACCATAAGAGTGACTGAAAAACTATAAGATATCATTTCAGTAAATGCTTTTTTTTGGTAATTGTGTCAAGGATTTTCTCCATACTGTGTTGCATCTCTAAATACATGTTGTTTCTCTCTCTCTAACCTCTCTCTCACACACACACATATCATGCAGGCAATTATCTGACATTCAGCTAGAATTTTAATTGACTGTGAAAGAAAGGGCTCTTCAACAGGCCTTTAACATACTTTAAGCTGTCAGTTGTAAGGATATCAAATTGTAATGATTCGGGTAATCTTAATTTCTGGCATAAGCCGCATAGTTTGGTAGGATAGAAAACAGTAGTCAGAATATATTGCTGAACTAGGATTGCCTTTCTCAAGATTTTCACCTCAAAATGTCTTTTGGAGTATTAAGTGATCATAGGAATTTAATGTTTAATTCACCGCACTTGCAATTTCATCCAAATAAAGGCACGCACATTTATATGTTTGGGTCATGTAGATGGAATTGTTTTGCAGCAATATATGCTTCAGATGAATCGTCTAATGTTTTTCATGCTTCTAGTCTTTATGCCAATAAAACAATTAAACTTCATTCTTTTCCCACTAATCTATTTCCTGTTCGTTTTCACATAGATAGTTGATTTGTTCTAGTTTATTAAGAGTTTATAGAACATTTTGGTATTAGAGCAATTTGATATTTGTGGAGTTGTGGAAGGTTTGTATGACAGTAACAACAAAAGCTCAACAGGCAACCATATATGAGATAAATGCTAGATTAATGCACTTGAAGATCCCCCGAAAGATGCCATAGAAATCAACTATAGTTGAGACAACTATAACATTTGGCTACGTAATAATCTAAATTAGGTCGAGAACGATCTTCTACGAGTGATTTAGTTAATACACTTGTAAAAAATATGGAATATGTGAAGAAGAAAGCAATGGTTGGGACAACAAGGGCATTTGGCTACGTGACAAGAAAAAAGGGTCAAAAACAATCTTCTATAAGTGATTTAATTAAATAACATAACAAAAATTGGAATAGCTGCAAAAGAATAGTGTAATGTTTTAGACAATAACGAGCATTTTGTTGTGCAACAAAACAATGTAAAAAAGGGTCGAGAACAATCTTTTATAGTCGATTAAGTTAAAGCACTTCCAAAAAAATTTGGAATAGGTAAAGAAGAAATTAATTCGGAAGATTTCTTGAAAGAACCCAATAAAGGGAAAAAATGTTGGTCCATTTAAAATAAGAATTATGGTAGAAATAAAACCTTGTGATGGACAAAGGATTTAATAATATGTAGAATACTTTAGTGTGCATAAGATAAATAGTGCACATGCCTTAAAAGAGGATCATGCTCTTGTATGGTGGGAAGACTATGTAACAAGTTATGAAAAGAGGCATAAGCCCATTAATTATAAATGAGAATAATTTAAGAAATTAATTCATTGGAATTTCTATCTTTCACATATGGCACAAGATGGATCAATAGGTTAAGTGAAGTGAATGTATTGTAAACAACAGTATGGTCGAAAGTGTGTAAGATTATATCATGAGATTTAGTTGGCAAGCCATGGTGAATGGTAAGGATTTGGATGAGGACATAATGATAGTTTAGATGGCTCCGTTTGACATATGAAGGAAGGTAGTTAATATCAATCCAAAAGATTTGAGGAGAAGATGAGGTATGAAGGCAAGTCTTTCATTACAAATTTAAATGCAAGAGTAATTAGAAAGCTTAGAAAGCAAAGAAAGCTAATATTATTGTGAAAAAGATGATAAAATTGACAAAGAATTAATGTAGTCATTCTAAATTAGATGGACTAAATTTTAAAAATAAGAAAAAGAGTAAAGGAAAGGATGATACAAAGAAGTTTATGTTAATAACTCAAGAACACGGTATAGAAATCTACGACAAACTTGGATGCATGGCCACTATGAAAAAATATGAATTCAAAAGATAAACAAACTTTTATTCTCAAATTATAAATTAAAAAGAATAGAAAAATATATTTGTAGACCCAAATTCATAGTGTAATCTTATTTCATAAAATTTGGTGAAAAGTGGTATAGAGATGCAAGTAACAAAAAGTTACAAGGTAAAATATGAGGTAAATACACAATATTGATGAGATAGAAGCAAATGTGATTCCTTTAGAGTCATTCAATAAGTATAGGTGGGTGAAGGATATAATTAACTACACAATCAAAGGACACGAAAGTAGGGCTAAAGTAGCCACGACTAGTGAAAATCAAGTATTTAAATTGATACAAGAAATCAAGTAGCTTTATTTTCTTTTGCTTAAATATAATGAATAAGACATATTAAGAATTTCCATCACAACTAACTCTAAATTGAAAGGTTTGGATGAAGTCTATGTAAAACCCCATCCCGCAACCTAGAGGATGATGCAACACTGTGGAAGCACAACTATTTTTTTCTTAAAAAGAGTAACAATAACAAGTAATCTATTCTAACCACATACATCCTCTAGGCCACGCACCGCGTCGACATGTGAATCCCAAAGCTTACAAAATTAATCTAACCATAGCATATGAAATTAACTCATGATGACAACATACATCAAACATTAACCTATTTTTAATAAATCAACACATAGAAATCGTAGACATGGCACCATAGATGCAACCTATAAACAAAGCCTGCCATTTTATTTCCTAATGATAAAATCCTTACTTGTCTTTACATTCTAACACAAGATTCTCCTCCTTCTAAATGGGAATAAATAAAATGCATAGTGTCCATATTAGCCAAACATAAAGTACAAATCCATGAAACGCAGGAGCTCTCAGAGACTAGAGGTCCGCCATCACATGAGCAGGAGAAATGACCCAATAGTGTAGGGTTGCTGATCTGACCATGCCTTTGCTGAAGTAGGCCCAACCTTGTAGTGGGATGTATTAAAAGTGCCTAGGGGTGAGCCTACTACCTCTAGACAGGACAATGGCAAACCATCTTGCAGGTAGAGCACATATAGGCACTTATACGTTAAACACAAACCTGGGTTTGGCTACAAAAGACCTTTGAATCAAAAATTGCATCCCTTTGCTGGTACGAGCCATGCAATTCAGATTGACTCGTAGGTGTCTCATCACAAAGGTTGCATTGGTTATCGAGATCTTGGGTCTCATTGTCTTGGGTTATCTTGGTAACCTCTCACAAACTTTGGCCCCACATGCACACCAGTACAAAATCGATTATCTTTCGAGAAGACAAGATAACAATCTTGCCATTCTAGGCCTTCCCAACTCATCTCAAGTCTCACACAAGCCCTTAAGCCAATGAGCGAGGCTAAATTATCCAGTTAAATGTATTAGCTATAACCACTAATATATTATTTAATTTTCCACTTGATTATTTGGCTTTCCGCCACGAGTTGTCCACAGGACCCCTTTGTTGTCGGAGCCCTCGTTCAAGCCATTCTATCGACCTTTGAAAATAGTCCACAGCCACGAAAGCTTGATTTTTAAATACTGTGTCATGTAAACCATTCTACAAAGAACCTTACATCCGTTTATGACCTTCGGTGTCAAGGAATTCGAAATCACATAACTTGGTTCACTAGTAGCAAGGTGTTTTAATTCATTCACACATCTCTCGGATGTCAAATCTTTGAATCCCAAATCATTTTTCACAAGGAAATATCAAAGAGACAGACAAAAGATACAACCTTTCACAATTTTACTAATCTCAGAGACTTCCTTTCCTAACCATAAAATATTCCCAATACACAATTACAAAAGAATACACAATTACAATAAGCCACTCAAGTAATTAAATAAACGACCATTAGGATTTCCCAAATCCAATAAATCAACAACGAATCAAGCCAATTGTTTAACTTTCAGTTTGACAATTACTCATAATATTCAACTCAAATTGCTTGCAAACGTGAACAGAAAAGAACACAACTTAAAACAATTCAGACACTTAAATAATCTAATATTCGGATTTCCTAAATCCAAATTGAATCAATATCTCATCACATGCAATTATTCAAAGTAAATATAATTCCATTTGCAATAATAAGGAAATAAAATAAAACTATTTAATTAACTCCAATTCCATAGTTTTGTATAATAATAATAAAATCAATTTCTCTATTACAATCATTGCATTAAAAAATATTCTACTTGTACATTAAACATTTTAATAACACAATATCTATTTAAATATAAATCAACTTTCTCTTTTAAGTCATTTTATTTTAAGATATTCTAGCCCATGCATTTGCATGCTTATATTAAAATATATACTTCCGTTTACAACCCATAAAGAAATTAAAACTAGTTGTTAACTCAAATTTCACAAATACATATAATTAAAAATCTCAATCTTTCTAATAAAATCATTTTATTATAAAACACCTACTTGTGTATTGCATGCACTAATTAACAACATAATATTCATATATATTCCTTTTAAATATATATATTTTCTAATTACATAATCCAATTATTCTTTTCCAATATTCATTTTAAAATAATTACCTAACGAATTGAACATTTTAAATAAATATATTTAAATATACATTTATTTATTATTTAAAAATAAAAATACAATTTCCAAAACCTTTCGAAAATAAAAAACATATAATTTTAAAACTATCACATATATAAATAAGCAAATATATATATATATATATATATATATATATATATACATAATATATTATGTATATTATAAATAATATAAATAACATATATCATATATATATAATTTATATTATAAAAAAATATAAAAGAAATCACAGGTTTCTAAATCACGGCCTGGTTGTGCCAGGCTTCCCATTCAAGAAGAAGGGAGCGCTGCCTGTGACAACGCTCCCTCCACATTACTATGGAGGGTGGTAGCAGCCGCGCCCCCACTCCATGGGAAGCGACAGTGGGGTAACCCCCTCACCTGCCCCCCATGAAACTTATAATTATTTTTTTTAAAAAGAACTTTCCCCCCTCAGAATTAAATTCGCTGTACGACGATTCCTCAGTCTATTCCACAGGAATTTACCTGAAGGTAAATCAATAATACAAATAAATACACACACACACACACACACACACACACACACACACATATATATATATATTTTCCAAAAATATTTTCTACATAAGAATATAGTCTATTTTCACAAGAAGAGGTTTTCTAAGTTTAGATTTAAATTCAATAGAGGTTCTATAATTCCACTATAATTTCCTTTTGTATAAATCTATATCAAATACTCATTTTAAACAAAGGATCTAAATTGTTTTCTATAGAGGCTCAACATTCACGACAATTCTTTAAAAAACAAAAGCTTCTAAAATAAAAGAATTCCTCTTCTAATCTTTTCCAATTTGCAATACAATAAAATTAAATCTCTTTCGAATTAAAATTCACAAAGCAATAAGGAACCTGTTCCAGAAGATCTGACGATTCGAAGATTGATGTCAAGCTTCCCTTTAATCTTCAATTGCCAAAGTTTCCTCCAGAAGAATTGCCACTTCCCAGAGAACAATATAATCCATAACCCATAATACAACAAACTAGATTCCTAAATTTATCAGAGAGCTTCCAAGATTCACAATTTCCTCAAACCTCAAAAACAATTCTACCATTTTTCCAAAAACCTCTCTTTCATTCCGTGAAAAACAACTTCCTCCTTTTTTCTCACAATTTCCATCAATCTCCCCGGAAATCAATTTTAAGACAATTAGAAAACAAAACCTTCTAACTTCTAGTTAACACAACAAATATCTTTTCTTTAACAACCAAGATATTTCTAAGATCTTTTCCCAATAACATGCATTTGAAATTAAAATAATTTATTTAATTCAAATCACATTTAAATTACTTATTTATTTTAATTCCCATTTAATCTAATAATTAAAATTACTTAATAATAACTTAAATTAAATTAATTAATTAATTTATTATAAAGTCTCCATATTAATAATACAAATTAATTAAATACTTAATCACAACATATAATTTAATCTTCACAATAAAACTTGCAAAATAAATAAAATAACAATACAACATGGATAAACGACCAATACACGGATTGACGACACACTGTACTAGGGTAAAGGTTTGACTAGGTTAACCCATTACTATCTCCAATCATGGTGTTTGTTGTGGTTATTAAACCATACCTTCAATTTACGTGAAGCCGTGGTGAAGCCGTTTATTCTATACACACCAAACCTACAAGAGCAAAACAAATAATATGTTCATACTGAAGCTAAGTCCTTACACACACACCTTAGAATCCACGAAAATCGCCGGGCACTGCATGGCCGAGATGCAATACTACATACACCCAATAAGGTCACACATCAAGATTGATGAAATTAAAACATCAATAATCAATAAATGAGCATACATCAATATTAACTCAAATAACAACTATGCTAATCTGAAAGCATGTTATAAACAAATAATCAGTCACAACATCAACTCATCAAAATATCACCATGTCCAAGTAACATCCAACGGTGTTATAAAGTTTATCAAACAATAACATAAAGTCAAGATAAACAACCTTATAAAGTTTAGATGAAATCTAAGAAGCTGTCCAGACAAGGCAAACATAGGGGCATTACAATCTAGTCATATTTTTAGGAAGTGTTAATAGAACTAAGGGGATTTCCACTAAGAAGAGAGAAAAAACATGATATTCAACTCCTATTAGAATCTCCTCTACCTAACATCAAATCGTATCAATAGTCACTACTGGAGAGTAACAAGCTCAAGAAGAAACTTCATGTTATTGGAACGAGGGGTTATTTTCCCTAGCACTTCACCTTATGAGTCACACAATGATTTTGTTGTTGCTTATGCAACACACCCTAATTTATTGTAGAATAAATCATGGAACCTTTTTTTCGAATTATGATTTTCATCTCTTGATGTCATGAGAACATGGTTGACTTGATATAATCTTTGTTCAAAGAATATGAAGTTTTCTTGATATTTTACATGCTTGTGAGACCTTACATCTTTTGACAGTTGTCACTATGTTTCACTTAAGAACATGATATGCTCGATTTGTTAGTATGTTGCATGTTTAAATGATCTTGTCTTGGTTCAAAGTGCTTGGTCCTTGTTTTACGAAATCTTCAATTTGTACATTTTGAGCTACTTCTTGAAGTGTTCTCAACTTTTTGTGTTTTCATTTAATGTCTATTCACCAAAATTGCGTCATATATTGATTGAAATTTCACATAATACTCAAAATTCTTGCTTAGACATGAGTTATAAGATTAATTTTGTAATGTAAGTGTTGTTCAGGGTGTATTCATGGTCTTCTTTTGAAATATTCATTATTAAACACAATAGTCTAGTCAAAATTTAGTAACAACTTTACATTTGTTACAAAGTTCTTGTTTAAGTTGAAGAGCCTATGAAAATGCATACCATATAGTATACTAAATTAGATTAAATTTGATCTTGTTTCTAATCTTAATTCTCTTCTAGACTCAAAAGGCCTTAGAAATTTTGCTTCATTAGGGAGTTCACATCTAGAATGCCATGACATACTAAGTTTGAGTTTGAACTTTATCACAGTGCTGCCATATTCTTATGTTCTAAGCATACTAGAAAGATGTTTTGAAACTAGTTTGTTAAATGTTTGTGTCGAGGTAATAGTCATATCTAGTCTCTAGACCTAAACACTATATTAATTGGAAAAAACCAAGATCAATTAAAACCCGATTCAAAGTTAACAAAAAAAAGTGTGATAAATTCTTCAATACTATATCATTTATGAATAAAAAAATATATCACTTAATAATTTGCTAGTTTCATAAATTTGAACAATTTATATTGTGAAAATATTTTATTCAATTGAAAAACATATGATTTAAATTAAATTAATTGTATTAACATACTTGACTTAATTATAACAAACACCATTATAATTTCAATTTATTTATTTATTCTTAGATCAAGGAAATGATCTAATGAGCTATTTTGTAATTGAAAGAACACTTCTTTTTTTTATACAATTGAAAAATCCTCTCTAAAACGATGCTAAACCACCATGATTAACGAAAGAGGGGCAAACCATATTTTATGGTTTGAATGAGAATTCCAAGTTTAAACCAGCAAATGATTCCTGTCCATGCCCTTTTTCAGCTGTGGAACGCCATAGAAATGTCCTGGCTGCCATAAATTTTTTAAGTCATAATAGTGGTCTGCAACGTCCTATTTGCTCTTTTTACAGCCTCCTTGAGGAGCATAACATCCTACCAGCATGTAAAAATTAAAAAATAAAACTCAAAACATTTTTCCTGATCACCATTACTGTAATATGGACTGTAACAGTACATCACTGTAAGCAATTTAGTTTTTATGTTACAAATTAGGGTTTGCAATATTTGGTAAGAAACATTTTATTATATTTAATAAAATAGAAATGAATCTCTATAAAATGTCAATGACTAATTAAATTGTGTGAATATATACATTTTTATTACATTATTTAAGTTAGTACTTGTCATTCACATAGTAGTTTGGCTTTTTTAAGTTAATTAGTTATTAATAATTTAGTTTTCAACCAATCAAAAACAATATTTAAAAAAATAAAAAATAAAATTCAATTTTGTAAAGTCAACTTGTAAAATATTT
>VDFB02105785.1:104946039-105015269 GCA_007258455.2 Sequoia sempervirens
AGAAAATTTATGATTTTCACGTTTCTTCGTTATTGCATCCTCTTGCCCCAAAAAATTCTCACAAGTAGGGGAGATGTTGGGAGATAGGTGAAGAATAGTAAAGTGATATTAATAAATGTATCAATTATTTTATTCTCTTTCGCCAAGATACTCTCACAACTATGAGAGATATTGGGAGAACAACTAACATGCTTGTTAATGACCTATTTCATTTCCCTAGATTGTAATCATAAGTAGGGAGATTATACTTATACAAGCCATGATTTACCATATCAAAACCACCTTTGAAAAGGAAACATGTTACTTTTCTTGTGGGTCAAATGATCAAAATCAAATAGTTCTGTAAACATAATTAAAAAATAGATACTATATCTAGGTAGAGGACATCAAGAGAGATTTGTAATAGAAATATGAGCTCAAAAAGGTAAGAAAAAGTTTCCCAAGGCACCTATGTCCTAGAAAAGGTTTATGAAAATTAACATTTTGACTATTTATGGTGTTGTTTAAGGTTTTTTATTATGTGTTCAAATAGGTGTAACAGTGAATATTTTATAGATTTTTGCAATTTTTTGTCTATGGAATTAAGAGTGAAAATGTGCAGAAATGTTGAATGCAAATGAAAATTTTGAAATGCAAAAATAAAATTTATACAACAGAATACTACTGAAAACACAAATAGAGATCTAAGACTAATTTCAAGTAGAAAAAGAAAGATAGAGGTGCCTAGGGTGCAAATGTCCTAGGTGGGGTATTGAAAAATTTAAAATTTGAATGTGCTCGTTACTATTTAAGGTTCTTAGTTCTATGTAAAGATAGTTTTGATGGTGAATATTTTTGGAAAATTTTGTTATATTATGACTATGGAAATGAAGAATGCAAGTATGCAAGAATGTGAAAAATGTTTGAAAAAGAATTGACACTTTGAAATGCAATTTTTAGATCTAAGACATAATTATTGATTGATTTGAAGATGCAATTTGTTGAGAATGATAATTTGATGCAACTTTGAAACAAAACTATGCAATTTTTCACTTTTTGGCTTAAATGAAAGATGCAATTTGAATTCAATGAAAACTTTCATATTTTTAACAAACTAATGAATTCAAATTGAATATAGATTGTTACAAAGACAGTTTTCATTACACCAAAAGATTGACCTATTAATGCCTGATACAATTTCTAGAGTTAATGAATTCACGAGAGGTGATTAAGCAATGTCACGAACCCGAGTGTTTTGTTGTACATCCCAAGTAGACCAAGGGCACACACCTTGCAACAATCCCCCCTAGTGCAAGCAAGGGGTTTGAGCCCATGACCCAGGCTATGATACCAATTGTTGCAAAGATGGTTGTTGCACCAAAATATTGACCTGTTAATGCTCAATACAACCACCAAAGTTAATGAATCCATGGGAGGCAATTAACCCATGGAACAAACCCAAGCATTGTGTTGCACAACACAAGGAGACCAAGGGTGCACACCTTGCAACATAGATATGATCTAAGATGACTGAAACAAAACCTATTACAACCTATGATACAATATGATATGTAATTTTTAGATTTTTATGACTTTTTATGATGTAAACACGAAACCCTAAATGAGAAATGCAAACTGATAGAATGAAAGATCTAGATCTAGGGTGAATTTTAGAAGGTATATAATGTTTAAAAATCAGGTTCACCAAAATAAAACATAGAAAAAATAAACCCTAATATTTAACCCTACAGTTTATGAACTTTTTCAAAAGGTTTCATTAAAGATTTGAGTGGTAGTGGGGGTTTGATGGATTTGATAAGGCATGTGATTGACTTACAACCTGAAAGATGAGTCAACCAACCTTTTACAAATATAGAAATGTTCTAATGATGAAATGCAATGCTCTAACTAGGCTAATAGTGCAATTTATTATTCTGATGTGAATACAAAAAATATAAAAAGTCATAGGAAAATTTGGACAATTGAGCAAGATAGAGTAGGACACTATGCACCTTGTTAGCCACATAGGATAATTAAGAGGGTGGGTGAATCAGTTGTGCATTAAAACATTCAAACCTTTATTAATTATTATCATCAATGTAAATGTTGCCTCCATTTCACCTACAGTTAAAACAGGCGAGATAGTCAAATGTTAGATCTTTAGAGGCCAGTGGGACATTCACACAAGGGAAAAGACTCTACATCTGTTGCTAGGTCATGGGGAACTTAGGGGGGAAGCTACCATAGGAAGATTTGGCATGAAAATCATCCAAAGAGAAAGTCAAAGAGACTCTCCTATTGTCTAGCCGACTGACTGTTTGATTCTTTCCATCCTGAGCAGGTCGCTAAGACCTAGTTTTTGTCATGCCAAACGAGCCTATCGCTATAATGGAGAGGGTTTGGTAGGACCTCTTATTGCATGGTTTTCCTTGGCTAATAGGCCTTTCAACCTTCATTCACCAAGACTCTTGGTGACCACAGGCTTCGGGGAGACCTACAGTGCTCGATGAGAAGTCTCGGCGAAGGTTTAATGTCTTGTTGACGTGTGAAGAGTCTCGAAATGAGAGATGCTTTCGAAAAAAGTGGGGGGCTTCGCCGAGAGGTCTTGGGAAGGATGAAAGTCTCATCAAAAGGAAAGGATGGGCCCCTATGTAGTTGTCTTTGGCAGGAGTCTCGCCGACACAAAAGAACCTCGGTGTAACTAAGGGACTTCGCCGGGATGTCCCGCCGACATCAAACGTCTTGCCAAATGAAGAAGTTCACCAAAGGTTTTAAGGCTCGGCATGAGGTCATGCCGAAGGCTTAGTGTCTCCCTGACAGGAAAGGCAGCGTCACTAAAGCTGATGTCTCGCCGATAATAACGAAGAGCTTGGTAAAGGATGAGTAGTTCGCCGTGAGGTCCTACCGACTCGCTTAAGTCTTAGCGACAAGCACAGGTTTTGGTAAGGATATTGCCTTCGGTGTAGGTCTTTCCGAAGTATGAAGGAACCACTAAAGACAAAGAAATGCCTCACCAAGACTTGAAGCTTTCACGTGATTTCTTAGTGACCGGCAAGGGTTATGCCAACAACGTTTCACCGAGGGTTCATACTTCGGTGTAAATCTCACCAAGCAATAAGGCTTTCAGAATGAAAGAAAATTTTCCAAGAAGAGGGGGAAGTCTACGGGAGGTCTCGGCGATGGAAGGCATCTCAGCGACAAAAGCAGATATTGGTACAATATTTTATCCTTGCTACGGTGTCTTCCTGACTGCGTGATGTCTTGGCGAAGGAATGCGGAGCTCGGCAAGGTAAATTGCATTCGGGGAGAAAATATTGGCCTCTTGCTGACCAATGAAACAAGGCATCGCCGAGCTGGAGTGCCTTCAGCACAGCCTCTCCCCGATACAAGGATGTCTTACTGACCATGGGTGTTCTTAGCGGCAGAAGGGGATCTCCACATGACTCGTCAACTCACTAATCGCATCGACGAGAGACTTTCATTGTCTCACTGAGATGTGATTCTAATCGAAGAGCTTTTGACTACCCACAGATCTGCACAGAACACACTTGACCAATCAGGGTGAGCTAGAGGCAAGTCATGGCAGCTCGACCAGCAGAAGGAAAATCAACAAAATGTGAATGCAACACATATCTGTTGCAAGCTTAGGGCATTCAAGGTGCAGCCGAAGTAGCTCAATAAGACACGAGGACAGAGGAATGAATGTGGTGGTTGCAGAAAGATCAGGGGGGACTTCTTCAAGAATGTTTCTTCACCGACACCAACAACAGGGACATGCAGGGATGCAACATTAACTTCATCCAAAAGATCTGAGGGTAGATCTTTTTTGGGCTCCGATATTTTTGTAAGCCCTAATGGGCCGATATCAGTCTGTATATAAGGCATTTTTTGCCTTTTTGTTGAGAGTTTTGATTGCACACTCTGAAGAGTTAGTGATTTTCAATCAATCCTTTCTCAGTCAATGTATGTTTTCTATAACTCAGCTGAAATCCTGAATACAACATAGAGTTTACCTTGGAAGCTTGTGTTCATGTTTGTATTCATTCTCATTTCTGTATCTTTCTTTTGAACATGCAAAGTCTTTAACTGTGTTTTATAATTATGTATTCATATCTTAGAGCTGTGAAATTAATCTTTCCTTCCTAAGATGTGTATGTAGTTCAAACCTATTAGGACTAAAGCATTAAATTTAAAAGAGGTTGTTCTGAGAATAGCAATTAGGCTTTCAAGTGTATGTCCTTCTTGTGTTCATTTCATGATTTCTCAAATAGTTTGGTGTATCACCCTAGTGTAGTTCTCTAATTTATGTACTCCTTATCCCTTCCACTTTAAAGAATCAGTAGTTTAGGTGATACCAAAGGAAGACGGCCTTCTTCGGAGGTTCATTTTAGTTATAGGTGACCCACAGCCTTGAGATGATCCCATGTTGTTCTAGAATGCTCAATTTTTTGTAAACTTTGCACAGGGTGCAATTCTAGGTGACAATAGTTTTTGGCATGCCCGGTGGGACAAGAATTTGTTTTAACTACTGGTTTGGTATGCAGCCAGTGAATTATCAGGCTTTATAGAAGCCCTTTGGCATACCTGGCGACTCCACAAAGAGGAAGAACCCCAGAAATTAGTGCCTTTGATAGTTTATGAGAAAAGTTCAGACTAGAGGTAGCTCAGGTTCATTTGAATATTTGTAGCTATCATCACCAAGAAGGAAAGGCGGAGCAGCAAAGAAGAGAGGAACAACAGTTATCTATTCTAGAAGAACTCAGTCCACTCCTCCATTTGTAGGGTCTCATCTTACTCCACCCAAAAATCCACTTCAGATACCTCCAATGGTTGCTCCAAGGAATCAACCCTTCGTTGCTTTCAATAGAGGGAGTCCCTTGAATCAGGCACAACACAATGATATCCCAATGGCAGCCTTGAAGAGTTTTCCAAATTTCACAGGAGAAGATCAAACTACTCCAATTGAACATATGCGAGATGTGGCTTCGCTATGTGGAGTCCATCACATAACCCAAGAGGATGTTGTAGTGAGACTACTGGCTGCTTCACTGAAAGGAAGAGCTATACAGTGGTATAGGAGCCTACCAGTCAGTTCAATTGCAATATGGGATGATTTTGGAGAAAAATTGTACAAGCAATTCCAAGATAGGTCTGACAACTTGTCTCTATTGGAGCAACTGACTATGATTAAGAGGGCTCCGCAAGAGTAGATGAATAACTTCAACTTCAAGTTTCAAAGAACTTGGGATAGAATCCCTTCAATGGTGAGGCCACCTCTAGAGTATGCATTCCTATACTTTTTGAGAGCTCTAAATAGCGATATAGCTATCATGATATAGTCAATGGGAGGAGTGTCTTTACCAGATGCCTTTGAAGTAGCTATTAGAGCTGAGAATAGCTTAATACAAGCTGGTAAGATTGCTCCCAGGCCACCAATGCCAATATTTCCATAAATTCATTCAAACATCCCTTTGTAAATACCTCCTTTCACACCTCTACTAGCTGTACCAATGCTACCAGCTGTTATTCAAACCATTGAAAAGCAAGAAAGTGTTGCTTCAAGCTCATCAAATGAATTGCAAGATATCAAAATTATTTTACAGACTTTTGGTAACAAGTTGGTGAATTTGGAAAAGCAATAGACCTATTCCAGGCCTTATCAACAGCAAAATCAGGCCTCAAGTCAGCCTTTTCAGGGTCAACATCAGCAATTCCAAGGGAATAGACAGCAGTATCAGGGCAATTATTAGGGCCCAAGATAGAGTATGAACACAAGGCCTTTTCAGGCCTATGCTCCAGCACCTGTTAGTGTAGTTAGGGACCTGGTTCCCATTCAAAACAACTTAGCGGCTGATTATGAGTGGTGCTACCCTTGTAACCAACCTCATAATCAAGGCACTTGTTCAAATGGACTCATCAATCAAGCACTGATGGTACAAAATGCTTCAGGTTCACAGCAGAGTGCATGCAATGATGCATCTTCACAACATCGGGACCAATTAAGCAATGATACAACCCTGCTTAATTGGCAAGGTCAAGAATTTTGTGGGTTGAATGAGGATAGCTCTCCAGTTGCAGCTAACACCAAGGAAAAAAAGAGAGCATTTGAGCTTGACCAAGTAGTTGATAGAGGAAGGGCGGCAGCTGTGGAACCATCTATCTCTCTAGTGGCTAGTATTTTGCAAGGAAATCAGCAACTCCCAGTCAAAGAGCAGCCATGCTTACAAGCTGATCACACTAGCGTAAAGGTACACAATAAAGTAAACCCAGTTGTACCTTTTAACATTCTTGATAGTATGAAAAGGACAAATGTAACCATGTCTATGTGGGATTCTTTAGTCATCCCTGGTCAAAAGGATATGTTATAATCAGCCCTATCAAGTTTGAAAATGTTTGAGGAATCCGAGCCCCCAATAGTTCAGGTTAGAGCCGTGTTAACAAATAATTCTCAGGGAAAAGATCAGCAGCCTTGCATAGAGAACAAAAAAGGAGTTAAACCACCTCCTTTCTACGTGTCAGTAATTATCGGTGATAAATTAGTCCATAACTGTATGGTAGATAGTGGAGCTAGTAGCTCCATCATGCCAAAATAGATTGTTGACAAACTTGGACTAAAATACTAGCCTTTGGAGAAGGGAGTGATCCAATTGGATGGCACTTCAGTTAATACTTTGGGTATTATCAAAGATCTAAATCTCACTTTGCATGCTTGTCCAAAATTTTCAGTCCCTCAAGACATATGTGTCATAGATTTTCCACCCTTATTTTCCTTGTGTTTATCTAGAGACTTTACAGCCAAGATAGGTGGTTATGTATCAGCTGATTGGTCACATATGTTATTTAGAACAAGATATGGAACCAAGGTTACGATTAAATCTGAGAGACTGGCTACAGATCACATTGAACATATAACCCAAGCCCCATCAATGTTGCTCCTTCTATTGCAAATGCAAATTGTGTTGCTTTTACTGACAATGAACTAGCTGTTGATCAAGAACTCCAATCAGAAGCCATTCTTGATGTGCTGCTACATGAATGGGCGGTTGAAAATGTATCAAATAGTCCTGTAGACCTCATTCGAGATGTTGGTATGGGCAACTATGTCATTCTTGAGCCTAATACAGAGATTCCAAACTTGGAGAAAGATGTGGATCAGTTGTTGCAACCACTAAATGGACTATGGAAAATGTATTTTGATGGTTCAAGAAGGAAAAATGGCACTAGAGGAGGTACAATGCTGGTATCTCCGTAAGGTGATAAGTACTATGCTACTTTTTATTTTGCTTTTGCATGCTCTAACAACACTGCTGAATATGAGGGCCTGGTTCAAGGTCTAGAATGGGCAAGAAAAAGAGGAATAACCCACTTGAAAGTGCATGGAGACAGAAAATTAGTCGTTAATCAAGCGAGGGGCCTAAATGTGGCTAAAAATGACACACTAAAGTCTTATAGAAATAGAGTGTGGAACATGCTTGAGGAATTTGATGCCTTTAATTTAGTGTCTATCCCAAGAAATTAGAACAAGCATGCTGACAGGCTCACAACCATTGGAGCATAATTTGATATTCCAAATGACATCAGAAAAGAGAAGGTGCAACATTATGTGAAGGTTGTAGTTATACCCTCAATTCCTAACAACAACATTCACTGGCAAGTCTTTGACAATGATGAGCAGATCCTTTCCTTCTTGCTCAAAGAAGATCAGTTCTCCATGGTGAATCAGGCAAAACTCAAGTAGCAGTATGGTGATCAAGTCATACAGCTAAAGACAAATAAATTACCCAAAGGCTTGGTTACCTTAGAGTCAATTTTTAGAACTGATGATCAGCTCAAAAAGGGTAGAGCTGGTTTGCAAATCAAAGAGGAACACTATGAAGAGCTGGAGATTTTCAAAGGTAAACTTCTTAAGATAGGAAAAAAAAATTCACCTAAAGATAGACAAGCTTTTGTTGCTTTGTGCCAAGAGTTTCATGATGTCTTTGCTTGGGAGTATTCAGATTTGAAAGGATTTGATCCCCATATTGCTCAACATACAATTGAATTAGAACCTAATGCCAAGCCAGTAAGGCAGAAACAAAGGCCCTTGAATCCTAAACTTGAGCCCCTAATGATTAAGGAGCTGACTAAACTAGTTGAGGGGGGTATTGTCTTCCCTATCAAGCACACTTCATGGGTTTCTAATCTTGTACCGGTTAGAAAGAAAGGTGGTGAGATAAGGCTCTATGTAGATTTCAGGGATCTTAACCGATCCTCTCTAAAAGACCACTACCCACTGCCCTCCATGGAACAAATCTTACAAGAGGTTGTTGGTTCTGAAAGGTTTTCCTTACTAGATGGTTTTTCAGGATATAATCAGGTGTTGGTTAAAGAGGAAGATCAGTTTAAGACTACTTTTACAACTAAATGGGGCACCATGGCATACAAAAGGATGCCTTTTGGTTTGTCCAATGTTGGTGCCACGTTTCAGAGAGCCATGGACATGGCGTTTCAAAGTTTGATCAACAAGATTATATTGATTTACCTATATGACATCACAGTTTATTCTAAGAATGCTGATGAAAATCTGTTACATCTTAGGCAAGTGTTTGAAAAATGCAGAGAGTTCGGTATCTCCCTCAATCCAAAGAAGAGTATCTTTGGTGTCCAGAAAGGGAAACTATTAGGACACATAGTGTCAAAGCAAGGAATCACTATTGACCCTCAAAGAGTTAGAGCCATACTTGAGTTGCTGCTGCCTAATCACAAGAAGAGCCTACAGAGCTTTCTGAGATAGATCAACTTTCTAAGGAGGTTCATTCCAGATGTGGTGAACCTGCTACAACCTCTAACAACCATGTTAAAGAAGAATGCATTCTTCAGTTGGATAAAGGAGGCAAAGCATAGTTTTGGGGAAATCAAGGAGGTGTTAGCATTTGCTCCGACATTGGTAAACCTTGACTTCTCTAAAGACTTCTTTTTATATGCTTTTGGTAGTGGAGGTGCAATCTTTGCTATGCTGGTTCAGAAGAATAGCAACAATTTAGAGTAACCCATAGCCTTCTTTAGCCAAATACTTGCTGATTACGAAGAAAGGTATACATTTGTTGAAAAAAATGTTCTCTCTATGATTAGAAGTCTGAAGAAATTTAAACCTTTGCTTTCAAAACAATAAGGTTCATATTCTGGTTGCACACTCAAGTGTGAAGGAATTTCGGTTGAATAAGGATCTGAATGAAAAAAGAGTAGGGTGGATCACTAAGGTCATGGAGTACGATGTAGATATTAGCATCACCAAACTAGTTAGAGGTAAAGGCCTTTGTGAACAGATTGCTTCAGGGTCAAGTAGTGAAAGTGAACTAGAAAAGGATGTTGTGCTTGCCAATACAAATGAACCTCATAATGCTCAAGATGATGTGCCCATGGGGATAACTATTTGGGTTTAGGATATGACCCAATTTCTACAAACTGGTCAATGCCCATTAGGTCTAAATAGAGCCAAAAGAAGATACTTTAGACTGCAGTCCATACCATATGTGTTGATGGGCAATGTTCTTTTTTAAGAAAGATCTGAATGGTGTCCTGTTAAGATGCATTCACAGGGACCAAATTGAAAAAGTGCTTCATGAGTTTCATGATAGAGCTGTAGGAGGTCACTTTGCTCCCAGAACTACTTCCTGGAAGGTTATGAGAGCTGGTTACTACTGGCCCAGCTTGTTCAAAGATGCATATTCTTGGTCAAAAAAGTGCATCAAATGTGCTCTATTTTCAGGAAAGGAAAGGTTGCCTGCTATGCCCCTGCATCCAATTCAAGTAGAGCAGCCCTTCATGAGATGGGGCATCAATTTTATTGGACCAATAAATCCACCTTCCAATGTTGGTCACAAATGGGTACTTACATCCACTGACTATTTTACGAGGTGGACATAAGTGGTTGCATTGAAGGAAGCAAAGGAATCCTTAGTGTTGAAATTCTATGAAGATATAGTCACTAGGTTTGGAGTACCTAACTCCATCATATCCGATAACGCCCTTGCATTCATGGGTCTAAGGGTAACCGAATGGGCCATTAACCATGACATTCATTTGAGCAGATCTTCAAATTATTACCCTCAAGGTAATGGCCTAGCTGAGAGCACAAATAAGAACCTCATCAGAATTATTAAAAGAACCATAGAGGACAACTAAAGGACCTGGCCCAGTAGTTTAAAGAATGCACTTTGGGCAAATAGAGTGACCCCTAAGAGGTTTGTTGGTAACTCGCCATATATGTTGGTCTATGGTAAAGAGGCAAGATTGCCACTATCCATGGAGCTTCCGACTCTTGATATTGTCTGCCAGTTGGAGATGTTTGAGGAGCAGGACCCCATGTCTGTAAGGTATGCAGAGCTCATGGAGCTTGAAGAATCAAGGGACAGAGGAATGAAAACTTTGGAGGATCATCAGCTCCAGACAAAGAAGAATTTTGATAAGAAGGCTATAGGAAATTTTTTTGAGGGAGATCTCGTGCTGAAATGGGATGTTCTGAAAAGTAGACTAGGCCATCACACCAAGTTCGACAATATGTGGACTGGTCCATTTATTATCACAGACTGTAAGGAGCACAATGCATATCAACTAGCTACAACAGAAGGTGAAGTGCTTCCTATCCTAGTCAATGGGATACACCTTAAGCCCTGTTTTCAAATCTGACAAGTCTATCTATTGTACATAATAGTTTAGGCTTTATGTTTTCCATAAGTGCTATTTCAATACAGTTTATATTTTCTCTTTTAGTTTCCCCTATCCGGCCGTTTTGACAACCTGTTGTGTCCTATCAGTCTCATGCAAATCGCAACCATGTGCCGACTGACGTTTTATTTGTTCTCTGAGTTTTCTAATGACTCCATGCCCAATGGATAAGCCTAGTCACTGGTTCTCATGTTTAGCAGGCAAACATCTCGCCAAGGTCACTAGAATTGTTGCCTCCATTTCACCTATAGTTAAAATAGGTGAGATAATCAAATGTTAAATCTTCAGAGGCTAGTGGGACATTCACACAAGGGTAAAGAATCTACATCTATTGCTAGGTCATGGGGAACTCAGGGGGGAAGCTACCCTAGGAAGATTTGGCATGAAAATCATCCAAAGAGAAAGTCGGCAAGACTCTCCTACTCTCTGGCTGAGACCTAGTTTTTGTCATGCCGAATGAGCCTGCAGAGCCTATCGCTATAATAGAGAGGGTTCGGTATGACCTCTTACCACATGGTTTTCCTTGGCCGATAGGCCTTTCAACCTTCATTCACCAAGACTCTCGGTGACCAAGGGCTTCGAGGAGACCTACAGTGCTCAGTGACAAGTCTCGGTGAATTTTCAATGTCTTGCCGACATGTGAGGAGTCTTGGAGTGAGAGATGCTTTTGGAAAAAGTGGGGGGCTTCGCCGGGAGGTCTTGGCGAGGATGAAAGTCTCGTGGAAAGGAAAGGATGGGCCCCTATGCAGGTTTCTTCGGCAAGAGTCCCGCCGACACAAAAGAACCTCAGTGTAACTAAGGGACTTCGCCGGGATGTCCCACCAGCATCAAACATCTTGCTGAATGAAGAAGTTCGCCAAAGGTTTTAAGGCTCGGCATGAGGTCATGCCGAAGGCTTAGTGTCTCCCCGACAGGAAAGGCAGTGTCACTAAAGCTGATGTCTTGCCGACAGTAACGAAGAGCTCGGTAAAGGATGAGTGGTTTGCCGTGAGGTCCTACCAACTTGCTTAAGTCTTGGTGACAAGCATAGGTTTCGGTAGGATATTGCCTTTAGCGTAGGTCTTGCCGAAGTATGAAGGAACCATCGAAGACAAAGAAAGGCCTCACCAAGACTTGAAGCTTTCATGTGATGTCTCGGTGACTAGCAAGGGTTATGCCGATAGCATTTCACCTAGGGTTCATACTTCAGCGTAAGTCTCACTGAGCAGTAAGGCTTTTAGATTGAAACAAAATTCGCCAAGAAGAGGGGGAGGTCTACGGGAGGTCTCGACAATGGAAGGCGTCTCAGTGAAAAAAGAAGATATCGGTAGAACATTTGATCCTCGCTACGGTGTCTTCCCGACTGCGTGATGTCTTGGCAAAGGAATGCAGAGCTCGGCAAGGTAAATTGCATTTGGGGAGAAACTAATGGCCTCCTGCCGAATGATGAAACAAGGCATTTCTGAGCTGGAGTGCCTTTGGCACAGCCTCTCCCCGATACGAGGATGTCTTACCGACCATGGGTGTTCTCAGTGGCAGAAGGGGATCTCCAAGTGACTCGTCAACTCACTAATCGCATCAGCGAGACACTTTTAGTGTCTCACCAAGATGCGATTCTAATCAAAGAGTTTTCAACCACCCACAAAATCCACACGGAACACACTTGACCAATCAGGGGGAGCTAGAGGCAAGTTGTGGCAGCTCGACCAACAGAAGGAAAATCAACATAATGTGAATGCAGCACGTATCTGTTGCAAGCTCAGGGAATTCAAGGTGTAGTCGAAGTAGCTCAATAAGACATGAGGATAGAGGAATGAATGCGGTGGTTGCAGAAAGATCAGCGGGGGACTTCTTCAAGAATGTTTCTTCATCGACACCAACAACAAGGACACACAAGGATGCGGTATTAACTTCATCCAAAAGATCTGAGGGTAGATCTTTTCTGGGCTTTGATATTTTTATAAGCCCTAATGGGCCGATATCAGTTTGTATATAAGGAATTTTTTCCTTTTTGTAGGGAGTTCTAATTGCACACTCTGAAGAGTTAGTGATTTTCAATCAATCCTTTCTCAGTCAATGTATGTTTTCTGTAACTCAGCTGAAATCCTGAATACAACACAGAGTTTACCTTGGAAGCTTGTATTCATGTTTGTATTGATTCTCATTTCTATATCTTTCTTTTGAACATGCAAAGTCTTTAACTATGTTTTATAATTCTGTATTCATATCTTAGAGCTGTGAAATTAATCTTTCCTTCCTAAGATGTGTATGTAGTTCAAACCTGTTAGGACTAAAGCATTAAATTTAAAAGAGGTTGTTCTGAGAATAGAAATTAGGCTTTCAAGTGTATGTCCTTCTTGTGTTCATTTCATGATTTCTCAAACAGTTTGGTGTATCACCCTAGTGTAGTCCTCTAATTTATGTACTCCTTATCCCTTCCACTTCAAAGAATCAGTAGTTTAGGTGATACCAAAGGAAGCCATCCTTCTCCGGAGGTTCATTTCAGTTATAGGTGACCCACAACCTTGAGATGATCCCATGTTGTTCTAGAATGCTCAGTTTTTTGTAAACTTTGCACAGGGTGCAATTCTAGGTGACAACAGTAAACAAATTAAACAACAATACATTCGTAATAATTCATAAAAGAACGCCATATTTTATGTGGAAAACACTATAAGGGAAAAACCATGGTGAGAATTAACTCACTATATAAAAACCAAAACCAATTACAAGAGGCTCACTACCTAGGGCTCACTTCCTAGGGGACTCACTATTCAAAAAGAAAAAGGCTCGCTACCCAGGAAGATCACTTCTTTCAGATTACAAAGAAACAATTACAAAGAGGTTCACTACCTCAAAGAAATTGGAGAATCCACCACAATGTCTCTTTACCATTGATTACCTTCGGCTCACTGCCACCAACAACTTCTGACACACTTAAACTATAGATGCCTTCTTCTCACTACTTATAGTAGTCTTAGGCATTCATGCTCACACTCAGATCTCAACACATGATCACATATATATCATTTCATACCACACTCATCTCCAAAAACTTTACCTTGTATATATATATATATATACCTTTTGTAACCTCAAATAACCTTCTCTAGTTCAGCTCCAATGAAATGTATGCACCTCAAATGTGCAACCACCAAATATGTCAACAAAAAAACCCCTATGATGGAAATAAGTGAGGTTAGACCACATCAAGGGTTAAATAGATCCAAATCTACACCAACACACTACACCATGCTTCCAAAAACCATAAAGCATATCCAAAGACAAAGCTAACACACCAGGTCAGCCAAACCAATATTAATGCTATCAAGTAACTAAATTTATACTTCATCAAGGCCGAAAACATATTACGAACCATGTATAAACAATAAAAAAATATTAGAATATTCCATCAACATAATATTCAAAACTAATGGCCCAAACACATGAAATTGAGAAAAGTATCATCTTGTACAACTAGTCAAATTGCCACTAAAAAATACTCAAGATCTAAGCTTGCAGAATAGATGGACACTAAAAAAACCAAGGGAAGGTAGGTACAAGAAATCTTATCACATTACCAAATCCACAAGATAATAAACTTCAACGTGGAGAAATGTGGAGCAATTCCATTTCTCCCAAATGATCCTCTTCACAAGCGAGAGTCGATCCAACACCCTGTCAAACATATCTTCTACTATCGCATGATCAAGAACCTGAAACTCTAGATATAACACATTCAAATACCTTTTATCATCACTTTCAAACCACACAAGCACATACTCAAGCATGAATAAATATGTTGCAAAATATAGAACACTTCCTAGACACCTTGTACAACCTTTATGCATTTTTTCTCAAAAGCACTTGGAAACCAAGTAACCCTGTTGCATCTATAACACCTGCTCAACACCATACATTCCTTCTCAACATATACCATAGGTTGAAATCAATGACAACATTAATGAAAACATAGTGCAACAATCTCCCCTTTGGTTTTGATGGAAACATCTACTAAAAAACCATCAACAACAAAAGCAACATTGTATCTCCAAAACTCAAGTAGCTCTCCCCTTACTTTGATAATTTATTTCCTTTTTTTCTTAGACTTCTCTCTCCACTTATTTTTTCTTCCTATGTTTTTTAGAATTTTCTCTTAACTTCTCTTTTCCTCCTATTTTTTTCAGACTTCTCTCTCCACTTGTCTGATCCTCCTACATTTTTTTAGACCTCTCTCTCTCTCCCTTTGACATCAATGGGAAAGGGAAACACTTGTATACAACACTTTAGACGCAAGATATGCTCCCCTTGACTACATTAGCCAAAATGCACCATTACCTACTCTACCTGAGAGATAGCCTCCATCAGTCCAAGAAAAAAAATACATCTTAATTGCTCCCCTGAATAGATGCACAATCTTATCTATCTAGTTGAAAGGAGGGGAAATAACCCTAGCTTATGTCTGAGATACTGAAATGTATCTTTTGGAAGATCCTTTGTGAAAATTTATACTATTTGAACCTTTCAAGGCACATACTCCAACTTTACTTCCTTCTCAGTAACTTTCTCTCTTATAAAGTGATACTGGATAGAGATGTGATTTTTTCTTGAATGCATTACCAAAAATTTTGAAATGTTGATAGCACTTGTATTATCACACAAGATAGGAATAGGTTCATCATACGATATTATGATATCCTTCAATATCTACTTCATCTATAGCACCTTTGTATATTAAGATGCTATAGAAATATATTCTACCTTTGTAGTAGATAATGACATTGAATCATGCTTCTTACTTATCCAAGAAACTAGCCTATTTACAAGGAATAAAGCACCTCCACTTGTACTTATTTTGTCATCCACACAAGGGTCAAAGCAGGATCATGGGGGCCCAAACTAGGCCCTTAAGAGGAAATAAAAATTCAAAAAAATAGAGTTAGGCAACTTGACATAAAATTTTGAATAAGTTATTAACATAATTTGAAAAATATGTAAGAACAAATTTTGGATAAAATTGAATGTAGTTTCTAAGATACTATTCCTTTTTTGGAAAAAGGTAAATCTATTTGGTGAAATTTTGAAATTTCAATGCAGTAGCACTAGTTTTTTAGGAAAAAATAAAAAGCAGGTGTATGTCTGACCAACCTAAGTACAAGAAAAAAATAATATTATTTTGAAACTTTCAATATAAGTATTGGACACATGCATGGATGTGCCACTTTTTTTTATAATTTTTTTCAATTAAATAATTAGTTATGAATTTTTCATTAATTTTTTTTTTAAAATATTGAAACTTGTTTGTTTGGCCACCATAACTTGGTCAAAATTTTATGAAATTCATTTTTTCTTTTTTTTATCCTATAGTATGGGAAGCATAAGATGTGTTGCATCTTTTAGATTCAAAAAAATGTGAAATTATTTAATAATTATAAATGTTTTTCAATCAGCCTATCAATCAGGACTTTAGTCAGAATGTATGCAGAAAATCAATAATAATTTTTTTTTTAATTCAAAAAAATGGAAATATTATATTTTTGGAAAGCTGAAAACTTTCTCAATAAACCCTTTTCATTTCATCAAATTTGGATAAAAAAAATTCAACCATTTTTTGTCATATCGCCACTTTTTGGACGACTATGATCTTGCACTCACCCACAACCTACCCAATCAATATTTGGACAAACATTTAAAGGGAAATTATTATCCTTATAACACCGTAGACCAAAGTCTAGAGTGCCCTTCAAATATATGAATATCCTTTTGATTGTTGCCACATGTGACTTTTTCAGGATCTTCTTGAAATCTTGCCACAAGACATTGTTGCATGTATAATATCAAGCTAGTTGTAGTTAGATATATAGTAATCCATACATCATGGATCTATGCTTAGTCTGATTTATCTTAGGAGATTCATCATTTTTTCTTAACTTACAAGCTGTAACCATGGGATTACATACTAGTTTAGAATCCTCCATCCCAAACTTCTTTAATATTTCATTTACATATTTTAATTGTGAAATAGATATACCTTTTTCTAATTGACTAATTTGTAGCCCAAGGAAGAAAGTTATCTCCCCAAGCATTGACATTTCAAAATAATTTTGCATCTCCTCTGTAAACTTCTTACACATGGTCTCATCTCCTCCAAATATTATATCATCAACATATACAGCCACAATTAGGATTTGATCTTTCTCAACTTTGAAGTAAATATTATTCTTTATGGTTCCCTTTTTGAATCCTTGTTGTAGTAAGTATCTGTCCAATCTCACATACTAGGCTCTAGGAGCATGTTTGAGCCCATATAATTCCCTCTTCAACCTGTAGACCATATTAGGATCTTCTAATAACTAAAAACCTTTCAATTGTTCAATGTAAACTTCCTCTTCTAACTCAACATTCAAAAATGCAAAATTTATAGCCATTTGATAAGTCTTGAAGTCTTTATACGCTGCAAAATCCAAAAACATTCCAATATCCTCCATTATTGCTACTAGAGAAAAATTCTCTTCAAAATCTATTCCTTCTACTTGTGAGTAGAATTTACACACAAGTCTAGCCTTGTTTTTAATAACTTCTCCATCCTCATTCAACTTATTGTTGAAAACCCATTTAGTTCCTATCACATTCTTGTTTGCTTATCTTGGGACTAGTTTCTATATTTGATTCTTCTCAATCTACCTCAGTTATTCTTTCATAGCATTGATCCAATTTTCATCTATGCATACTTCAGTAACTATTTTAGGTTCTATCTTAGAAATTAGACAAAAATTTACTTGTTCCTCTGCCATATCAACTTTTCTTCTTGTCATCACACCTTCGATTTTGTTTCCAAATATTTGATCCTCAAAATGATTTTTTTCACATACTTAGGAGTCTTAGAGTTTTTTTCAAAGCTTCTTCCTCTTCCACTAGAATCCCTTTTTTTCTTCTTCTTTTTCTTCTTATTTGCAAAGGGGTTCTTCATATTCGTATCCTTTTATCAACACTAAGCTCTAATGTGATTCTTCATCCACTTTAACACTTGCACTTTCAATTATCTTCTTTAGCCTCTTGTTGTAGCACTTGTATGTCTTGCCACTGGTACATTTTGACCCAAATTTTGACGAACGTTCATCAAAATTTTGATGACCATTCATCGATATTATTTCGTTGGAATCTTGACATTTCAAATGTCGTCGAAATTCTAACGAAATAATACCAACGAACTATCATCGAAATTCTGATGAACGTTCATCAAATTTTGGGTCAAAATATACCAGTGTGCTCTTTGTAGATCATCCAAGGAAGATTCCTTCATTTGATCTTGCATCAAACTTTCCTAAGTTTTCTTCATCCCTCATGATATAAAATCTACTTCCAAACAATCTAAGATATTTCACAATAGGAGTTTTTTCATACCATAGCTCATAGCGGGTCTTTGAACTATTTACTCTTGCTTGTCCTTTGCTGAGAATATAAACTGTGGTATAAATAAATCATTTCCAAGAGACATTCGGTAGATTTACTTCCTTCAACATGATTTGTGTTGCCTCTTGAACTATCATGTTCTTCATCTCCACAACCCCATTCTATTGTGGAGACCTAGGAGTTGATAAATGTCTTTTTATCCCATGATCTTCACAAAAACTATAAAACACATTTGAAGTGAACTCACCACCTCTATCATACCTTAAGCACTTGATTTTCAAATCCTTTTCACTCTCAACCATAGGTTAAAATGCTTTAAACTTATCTAGAGCTTTTGACTTTTCTTTGTGAAAATTCACCCAAGTCATTCTAGAGTAATCATCTATTAACAACATAAAATACCTATCACCTCTAGGCTTCTTATTTTGGTAGGTCCACATAAGTCTATATGTACCAACTCTAAAGGTCTTGTAGTAGAATGTTCCTTAGTTTTGAACGCATTCCTTGTTTATTTTCCAAACTAACACTCTGTGAATTACATTGATAAGCTTTGTAATCCTTGGAAAATATCTCACAACATGAGTAGAGCTAATCTTCACTAGGCTATCAAAATTGATGACCCATTCTTTTATTCCATAGCCAACTTTCATTGATTTGAGTCATAAAGAACTTATCACTAGCACATTTGAGCTAATAGACATTTCCTTATGTCCTTGTTCTTATTACAACCAAGATTTTGGATCTTCCTTTTTTGATTTCACAACCATCATCCTAAAAAACTATATTGTATCCTCTACTACACATTTTTCCTACACTGTGAATATTATGCCACTACTGTATTTGACTCCAAATTCAGATGAATGTTTGTTGAAATATCGACAAACTATTGTCGAAATACTGACGAAACAACCATATAAATTTCGTTGCTATTTTTTCGTCGCTTTTTTGACAAACTAATATAAATTAGAAAATCAATGAAAACTTTGTCCATTTAGCAATGAAAAATAGCTACAAATTTTGACAAAAAACTATAGACATTTGTCAAAATTTTGACAAACAGTTTGCGATGAAAAACTACAGACATTCTTTGAAATTTTGACGAATAGTTTGCGACAAACCACTAAAAATTTTGACAAAATTATTGTGCATGTGATGATATACATCGTTGAAAGTGCAATGAAAATATCGTCACATGTATATCAAATTCGTCAGAATTTTTAGTGGTTCGTCGCAAATTGTTCGTCAAAATTTCAACGAATGTCTGCAATTTTTTTAAAAAAAATTATTTGTTCAAATGTATGCTATTACATACATTTGAACAATTTTTTTGAACTTTCTCCAATGCAATAATGGACAAGGGCATTGTCTCAATGCTATTATAATAACCAGTCTATGAAATTGCAAACCAATTTATTTTTTGTTGTGTTTGAAAGATATAAAACTTTAAACCTCTTATGTTATACTAGAAACAATCATAAAACTTCAACAAATTTGCTTAAATAATTGAAATAGTATTGAACAATAATTCACTTATATTCAAACTGCATATAAAATATGTTACAAAGAACTCTATATATAGAGTTTTGAAGACAAAATCTTTCGTAGTATTCAAACTGTTGATTTATTATACTTTTAAAATTGAAAAAAAATTAAAACTAAAGCTAAAAATCCATCGATATTAATGCATGTCTTCAGTCATATAAAAAGTTAGTTTCTAAATTAATATTCTTAAGATTAAAAAATATCTCAGATTTTTTAAACAAGATATCTTTTGTGATTTTTTGTGAATTTTTGTATAGATTTATTTAAGTAATCTTTTCCAATCAAAAATAATAATTAGTTAGAGATAAGATATAAAAATAGTATGTTAAATTACTAAACATAAAATAAAAACTTTCTAAAATTTAAAGTATGAAAGAACTTTCCTAAATTTACTATTCCATATGAAAGTAAGTTTTTAAATAAATGTAGTTAAAATTAAAAATATTTAAAATATTTAAAAATAAAAAGTATTTTTGATGTCATTGTAAAATGGTTTTTCAAATAATAAAATACAAATAAAATTATCAAGGAATGAAAAATAATTATCACTGTCTTGATATGGTTCAACTTTGAAAGAGAACATTCATAAAGAGGGTTTACAATTGGGTGTTTGATGCTTCTAAGGAAACAAGATGGGAAGGGAAGTATTGTTTTGCACATTTTCAGAATGCAGAAGACTAAAATAAAGCTTTCATTTTCATTACAAGTGAGGAACAATTACAATTCCAAATGGAGAATGCAGCAATAAACAACTTTTCCTCTTTTACCACTTACAGAAAAGTGAAGAAATACAAGAATAAAGAGAGCATCATAGTGTGTATAATATGCAAGATCTGGAAGTGGGGTTTCAAGAAAGAAGGAGCTCAAAATGTAAAATAAGTATGAGTTTGAAACCACAGCTTGAAAAGTCTCTTTGTTTTTACAAATGGCTGAACCCTCAAGGGTTATATGGAAATCTTGCATGTATTCAAAAATAAAAAGAGTACAAAGATTTGATAAACACTTAGAAACTTAAGAGGCCACGACCTTATCTACAAGAGTAGCATCTTTCCATTTCTTTCAAAAGAATAAAAGCCTTGTCTCTTTGTCCATACAAAAAATAATGAAACCCTAAGCTTGCTTAAAAATATGAATACCTAGAAGCACAAATGGAGCCACGACTTGGGTTATGTCTCTTTTCTTTTACATCAAATATAGAAAATAGAAGGTAGTGTTGAAGAGGCCGTAGCTCATAGAAGTTTTCTCAATCAAGAGAAATTTTTTTGAAGCCCTCTCATAGTGAGGCCACGGCTAAGAAATTATGAAGAGCTTCAGAAAAACAAAGAAGCATGAAAAGAAAAAAAGTTCCATTCATTTTACAATTTCTTGAGCTCCAATCAAGCTTGAGATTAATAGGAAAATAGAGGAAAGTATGAGTTTCAAGCTTACCAAGTTTTGCACTGTTGAAAAAATACATGTAAACCTACAGGTTCTCCACATGACACCTCCAAAAGACCAATCAAGGGCTCCAAATGACGGCAAGCAACACAAAGGATGGTTTTTACAAAATTTAAGCAAATAAAATGCACTAGAAAATACATTAAAGGCCACGGTAGAGAAGCTCAAAACATGCATTCGAAATGGAAGATAGGAGAGTCATTGCTTAGTTTGTTAAAATGAAGACTTACTTGAGAATTTTACCTGGAAAAACCTTTTGTGAAAGTCCTCAAAAGCAATAGAGGATGAAGCTCAAACTCAAAAACCCCATGGCAGCTGTATGCAAAGAGATTTTTCCAGAAATGTCAAAGCAAAAAGAAGGTGGAATTTGATAGAGTTTTGTTTTAGGGTTTTTTCCCTAGTTCAAAATTGTCACAATAATGTAATTATAATAAATTTATATTAAATAATATTATATTTTATAAATATTTATTATATTATGTTTTTGATATAAAAAGAAACAAAAACAAGGGTGTTGTCGCATCAAAACAGGGCAACCAAGGCCATCCAGAGTAAACCCATTAACAACACAGTGACAATAGAGTAAACCAAGCCATCACCCACAAAAAATCATATCAAAAACCCTAAAACAATAGTAAACACAAGATAAACAGAGTCCATCATGCATGCATGATACAAAACAGTCAAGTCTATAGACCCCTAGGGGTCAAACTAGTCAAAAACAACATATACATACTAAAAGTCATATAAAAACAATCAAAAAACTTAAAGAGGCAAAAGCCTAATTCTTTTCCTCCATGCATGGTTTGTCCTGAATAGCAGTCACCTAATCTATCATGAGGAACTAGAGTAGCTCCTTAAAGCCAACATCTTCCTCACCATCGTCCGCGGACTTGTCCTTCTGCAGCAAATATAAACTGGTAGTTGACCTGTGCATGACCTTCAGAGCAAAGTGAGACACCTCCTGAACCTTTTTTTCCAGCCTCTCAATTCTCCCTTTCAGCTTGCCAACTTCTTCCCAAGCCTTATCTTTTTTATTGTATTCATCTTTCAAGGGGGCATTTTCCTCAACCGTATTAGAGGCTCGGGGTTTAACTTCCTTCTTACTAACACTGGCAAGGCCCTTCTTCAAGCTTTCAGACACATGGGAGGCGCTACTCGCCGAGACAGACTGGTCCTTCCTTCCTGCCACCTTTTCCTCCTGGCTTTTGTTGTCACTCCCATTTTCATTATCCAAATCCGAAGCCTCCTTAAGACTTCCCACCTTGTGTTGCTTAAAGACCAGTCTATTAGATCTACCAGGGGTCTTAGATTCTTTAGTGATCTCAATGTCAGAATCAATTTGGTGGGGGGAGAATTTAGTTTTCTTAGAGGCTTTGGCCTTAGGTCTCGGGGTAGGGGAAAGATGCTTTTTTTCTTTACCCTTTTCCCCCGGGTCCTTCGCAGGGGACGTGCCATGGGGAAGGGCTTTCAAGGTAGGATTTTTTAGGCATTTTTTCTTGCTCGGGCCGACATGTCCAAAATGCTAGAAAAGGGAGGAGTAGACAAGACTGGGGTTTCATCAAGAGCAGGTGGACAAGGGACTTCTTACACAGTGATAGGCCGAGCAGGGAAAAGGGCCATGTGAAAATGATAAAGCCTAGACATAAGGCCTTGGTGCAGGATAGTATAATTCTTTCCAGAAAACGAGGCTTCATTAAACTCTGCCACAGTACTATCCAGAGAATGAAATAGAAAAAATGGAATGGAGATTTGCTGGTGATTCCTAAGGTGGTTGAGGAAATTAAAGTGGTAATAGTAGTAAACCCCATACCTTCCTTCCAACGTAAAGTACTTCATAATCACCATACAAACTCTATCCCACGACTCTGGGAGCGCCTCGCGGTCATAGCCACCCCGCAGCTTAACAAGTTTCATTGTATTTTAGTATATTATAATAACATTTATTATATTATTATCTATTATATTATATTGTATTTATATTATTATTATATCTTATTGGATTCTAGATCAATTTTTAGGATAAGGGTTGAAATCAAATAAGTATTATATATTGTTAGTTTTATATTATTATAATTGTTATATATTTTTATTATATAATAGTATTAATATATTATTAATATTTAAATTTTTATACTAGATTCATAATACTGTATTATTATTTTGATATTACTATTATATTATTCTTATTATTAAATTGTTTCCATTATTATATTATTATATTAATATGATTTTTTTAATATTTTACTTAGTAAATTATCATTATCCTTAATATTATATTATTAATTAAATATTATGAATTTTAACATTAAATTATTAAATTATTATTTTATTATTATTATTCTAATGTTATAATGCTATATTATATTAATATTATTATATTATTTATATTATATTATTATAATATTTAATATTATACTATATTTATCTTAATATTAAATATATGATATTTATATGATATTATATTATTATTTGAATATTATACTATTATTTTTATATTATATTATACTAATAGATAATATATCATATATTATTATATTTATATTTTATGATATCATATTTACATTTATATTTATTATATGATATTTATATGATATGATATTATATTATTTATATATTTTACTATTATCTTTATACTATCTTATGAAAAAAGTATTTATTATATTATTATATATTAAATATTTTATTTTATTTATAATATTATAATTTATTTTTATTATATTAACTATACATTATATATTAATTAGGGTAAAGGATGCCAGAATGTTAAAACCTATATGTGTTCATTATTATGATATTGGTCGTAATTTTATTTTAATAAAAATTTGGAGTGAATACTAATAGTGTGGGAAAGTAGCTAAAAATGGTCACCTCATTTATAGAAGGAACACCACTATTAAAAAAGAATACACAACAAACGATAAATTTAAAATGATGACAGAAAATGATAGGAAGTAATGAACACTCGGGATTAATTTAACCGTATTGCATTGCTTTTATTGATCTCTTGACCGATGATTTTAGTTACTAGCTTGCAATTCTCAAATAGGACATGCCTTCAGTGTAATTAGATGCCTCTAACTAATACCCTTGTGCTATAGTTCTTCCTTGCATTTTATGCTTGACCTAGGCTTTATTCCTTAGGATTATTGTTGGAAAATCAAAATATTTAATGTGCCTTAGATATTTTTTTTATGATTTTGAAAAAATCATTATAGCCATGTACCTTGGGAGGTTATGATTTTTATATAAAATCAGAATACTTATATAGAGATATACTAATATACCCTATAAAATTAGCACTATACCCTCAACCTTGAACACTATCCCTCAACCCTCAACCCTTTACCTTAAACACTAAACCCTACACCCTCAACCCTCATAGCTATACCATATACCCTCAACCTTATACCCTAAACCCTAAACATTATCCCTCAACCCTACACTTAAATGGTAAACCCTACACTCTCAAGCCTTAACCCTATACCCTACACCCTACACCCTAAACACTATACATTATATCCTAAACCCTAATCCCTATACCCTATACACTTAACCTTATACCCTCAACCCTAAACATTATACCTCAACCCTAAACCCTAAAACTTATACTTAAATCCTAAACCATAAACTAAATATCCTCAACCCAATACCCTCAACCATATAACCTATACACTTAACCTTATACCCTCAACCCTGAACACTATCCCTCAACCCTCAACCCTATACCTTAAACCCTAAACCCTAAACCCTAAAACCTCATCCCTCATCCCTATACCCTATACCCTCAAGTTTATACCTAATATCCTAAAACCTAATCCCTTTATCCTATACACTTAACCTTATAACCTTAACCCTATACATTAAATGCTAAACCTTACACCCTCAACCCTCATAAGGGAAGATAGAAAGAGGAGGCAGCGAGGGATTAGGGAGAGAGAGAGGTGGGAGGGAAAGGGGAGATAAAGATAAGTAGAGAGGGATGGAGAGGTACAGAGACATGAGAGATAAAGAGTAGATAAGGAAGGATAGATGGAGAGAGAGGTATGGAGGGAGAGGGAGGGAGGTGAGAGAGACATGAGATAGAGAGAAATAGAGAGAGTGTGGTAGGGAGTGATGGAGGGAGATGAGGGTAGAGATGGATAGGTGAGATAGAGAGAAGTAGAGAGAGATAGAGATAGAGATAGAGGGAAGGAGGGAGGGTGGGAGAGAGAGGGGAGGAATGGAGAGATAAAGAGGGATAGGTGAGATAAAGATAAGTAGAGAGAGAATGGTGATATATAGAGGAGAGAGTTATAGAGAGGGAAATATAGAATGGTGAGATAGAGAGGAGAGAGTGAGATCTAGAAAGAGGGTAAGGTAGGAGGGAGAGAGAGTGAGAACGATAGGTAGAGGGATGGAGAGGAGAGATAGAGAGTAGAAAGGGGAAAAGGTAGGGAGGTAGACATCTAGTGAGATAGAGAGAGAGGAGATAAAGATAATTAGAGATGGAAGGAGAGGTAGAGAGAGAGAAGTAGAGAGGGAATGAGGGAGGGAGGGAGAGAAGCAAGATAGAAAGTTGTAGAGAGAGTGGTAGGGATTGATGGATGGAGAGGTAGGTAGAGAGGGATTAGGGAGATAGAGAGTAAAGAGGGAAGGAGAGGAAGAGGTATGGATGGAGAGAGTGGGAGGTTACATAGAGAGTAATAGAGAGAGAGTGGTAGGTTGTGATGGATGGAGAGGTAGGTAAAGAGGGAGAGGGAGATATAGATAAGTAGAGAGGGAGGGAGATGTAGTGAGGGAGAGAGAGGTGAGATAGAGAGAAATAGAGAGTGATGGAAGGAGAGGTAGGTAGAGAGAGGGAGAGAGAAGATAAGATAATTAGAGAGGGAAGAAGAGGTAGAGAGAGGAGATATAGAGAGAAGTAGAGAGGGAATGAGGGAGGGAGGGAAAGGTAGGGAGGGAGAGAAAGGTGAGATAGAGAGGTGTAGAGAGAGAGAGTGGTAGGGTGTGATGGATGTAGAGGTAGGTAGCAGAGGTATTGGGAGGTAAAGAGTAGATAGGGAAGAGAAGGAAGTGAATATGGAGGTGAGAGGAGGTGAGAGGGGAGGAGAGAAATAGAGAGTGTTAAGGAGATGGAGGAAGAGGTAGGAGAAGTAGAGAGAGAGATAAGTAGAGAGGGAAGGAGGGAGGAGTGAGAGAGAAGTGAGATAGAGAGAATTAGAGATATATCTCTCCCTATCGCTCTCATCTCTCTATATCTCCCACTATCTACATCACTCTCTTTCCCCCTCTATCTATTGAGCTATCTCTCCCTCTCCCCCCTTTCTCTCTCATTCACTCCATGTCTCCCTCCATCTCTCTTGCTCTATATCTCTATCTCTATTTCTCTTTTTATCTCCCTCTCACTCCTCTCTCTATCTCTTTCTATTCATATCTTTCTCTACCGCTATCATGATCTCTCTATCTCTTTCACCATGCCCCCATATCTCTCTATATCACCCCCTTTCTATATATCTCCCTCTCCCTCTATATATATTGAGCTATCTCTCCCTCTCTCCCCTATCTTCTTCTCTATCTCCCTCTCTACATATTGCTCTCCCTCTCCCCCCTCTTCTTTTCTCTCTACCTATCTATCTCCCTCTCTTCTCTCTCTTCCTCTTCAACCTATCTCTCCCTCTCTCCCCCTTTTCTCTATCTCTCCTCCTCTACCTATCTCTATCCCTTTCTCTCCCTCCCCCTCTCTATCTGTGCCTCTCTATCTCTCCCAATCTCTCCCTCCCTATCCCCCTATCCATCTCTCTATCTCCACCTCTCTTCCTTTCTCTTCCCATATATCTCCATCTCTTTCTCTTCCCATATATCTCTATCTCTCCCCATATATCTCTATCTCTATCTCTCCATACTCGTTTCTCCCTTTCTCTATCTCTCCTTATTTCTCTCTCCCTCTCTCCATCTCTATATACTTATATCTAATTCTTTTTGTTTGTCTATCTCTTTGTCTCTCTCTCTCCCTCTCCCTCTCCTCTCTATATCTATTTATATCTGTATCTCTCTATCACTCTATCTCACCATCTATATCTCTTTGTCTCTTCATCTCCATCCCCCTCTATATTTCTCTATCTTGTCCTCACTATCTCTCCCTCTTTTTATCCCTATCTCTCTCTATATTTATCTTTCTCTCCTCTCCTCCTCTCCATATCCCTCTCCTTCTACATCTAATCTCTATCTCTATCTTCCTCTCTATCTCTATCTCCTTACCCCTCTATCTCTCACTCTTCCCCACTCTATCTCTCCCTCTTTCTATCGCTACCTCTCCATCTCTCTCTCTCTCCCTCTCTCCTTATTGCAAGCATAACATGAGCCTGTTGGTAATGGAGCTTGATCATCTTGCCTAATTCAGAGGTTTTATTTCAATCATGTTTGGATCCCTATAAGTGGATGCATAGTTTATTTGAAGCTATGATTTCTCCATTGAGACCTTTGTTGCACAAACAACATCATTTGCTAAATTTCCTACCAATTGACCTCATGTACTACATAAATGTATGCAAAAAATAGACCAAAATTTATCCTAATTGAAATTCCACACTTTTTCAACGTACCCATTGCACACTAAGGTGTGATTGCTAGTTAAGTTTGATTTGTATGTTTTATTTTAGAATTAGAATGGTAGAGATAGGATAGAATAATACCATTGGTTGAAAAGTCATTGTAAGAACCTTAAATTCATACCTTAAACCTACAAGATAAACCTTATAATCAAAACAAAAATCTAACACTTAAAACTAAAAACTATTATATTTTGTGATAAAACAACCTTGTTTGACCTTAGTAAATATGACTTATCTACTTGTTACATGATTAGGACATAGTATTTGATGGGACCTACAATAAAACCCTTATGAATACAATGGAGGGTTTGTAGAAAGAGAAGACTATGTATGTGGTATTTCTAAAGTGGTACTTGGTTCAATTATGTGATGGTCAAGTAACACAAATCAATGCAAGATGATATCATTGGATGAGTATTATTTGGCTATTTTATTACTACTAGATCAATATTCAAGAGAAAATTGATAGCTAAGTACTTGAATTTTATTTTATTGATACTTGATAAATGTAAGATTATAGAGGTATTATGTTTCTCAATTGAAGTAAAGAAAGTAGTTGATATGGAAGTAAAATATTATAGAAACTCATAAATGATACATATATACATATATCTTCTTTATATTGTCCTTGTAATTAGTTATGTATTTTCAAATATAAAAAATTAAAAGGAATCCAATGTGTATAATCTAATAATAACTTATAGAAAATATCAAAAAGATCAATAATAAAAATATATATTTTAACTAAGAAGCCATGCAAGCATAAAATAGTATATGTTGGTAAAACTATAATATATATGTTGGTAAAACTACAATAGTATATGTTGGTATACATTCGTCGAAATTTCGATGAAAATCACTGTTCGTTGAAAGTTTGACGAAAATAATTGTTTGTCAAATTATTAGACTATTTAGATCATTTTCTTAGTTGTGTATCCTAACTAATATAGAGTAAGCTTTTTCATTTTAATTGACTACTACATAATTGTTTATGTGTTGAAAGAATTGTTTCCATTCTTTGTAGTTTTTACATTGGAATACAAATCATATTTAATTTCATGCCAATATACTTCTTTCATAAAGATATTTGTTTGATTTTTCCTTGCTATTTTCATCTTAAAATTTTAAAAAATGTATTCTATAATATAGAATTATTTTCAATTAAAGCAAAGGACATAATTTTGGATGTGTTTGAATTTAATAAATTATAAATTAAAATAGACTTTTTAATGTGAAATTTTCAATTTTTTTCAAAAGTTGTGCCCAACGTTTGTTGAAATTTTGATGAAAATCATTGTTCATCAAATTATTAGACTATTTAGATCATTTTCTTAGTTGTGTATCCTAACTAATATAGAGTAAGCTTTTCATTTTAATTGACTACTACATAATAGTTTGTGTTGAAAGAATTGTTTCCATTCTTTGTAGTTTTTACATTGGAATACAAATCATATTTAATTTCACACCAATATACTTCTTTCATAAAGATATTTGTTTTATTTTTCCTTGCTATTTTCATCTTAAAATTTAAAAAAATGTATTCTATAATATAGAATTATTTTCAATTAAAGCAAGGGACATAATTTTGGATGTGTTTGAATTTGATAAATTATAAATTAAAATAGACTTTTTAATGTGAAATTTTCAATTTTTTAAAAAATTTGTGCCTGACGTTCGTCGAAATTTTGATGAACTTGATTTTCGTTGAAATTTCGACAAAAAACTTCATCAAAATTTTGACGTAAATCAGGTTCGTCAAAATTTTGAAAAACGTCGGGCACAAATTTTGAAAAAATTGAAAATTTCATATTAAATATTCACAAGTACCTGACAATACATCTGATTATACATCTTTTGTCAGAAATTTTCATCAGATTTTGTAGTCAAATGAGTTAGTGTGCCAAAAACCCTTGACATATAGAACATCATCTGTCTTATGCTTTCCATCAAAATTAATTGAACCTTTTCCACAAATCTTAGTAGATGTGTCATCACCAAACCTTACAAAACCACCATCATATTTCTTAAGTTTAATAAACTTACTCTTATCACTTGTCATATGGTTTGAGCATCCCATGTCAATTATCTAGTAGTTTCTCTCCTCTCTTGCATGAAAACTAGTCAACATAGTTTCTTCAATAATGTGACCTATTTTCAGAGCAATTTCCTTCACACATCTCTCTGGGTTAGTAGAATTAGCTCCAACATTCAAATCCATGAACAAGCATTCATCACTTTCATTATCTAGTTGATATGATTCCTAATCATCACTACCTTCTTTAACAAAATAACTCTTCTTGAAGGATTTACCTTTATGATAGTTTACGTTTGTCATTTAAAACTTTATTTAGACATTTTGAAGCATAGTGACCTATCTTTCCACAATTAAAACACTTGAAAGGTAACTTACCTTTGTATCTATTAGTGCCCTTTTTCAATCTTCTTACAAAATTTTCTTCCACTTCATCAAAATCATCTAGATCAGATTCATCATTCCTTTCTTTCTTGCTGACTTTAAAAGTTGTTTCTTTCCTTGGTGCATCTTTGTTAAACTCTCTTAATTCAAAATTATTTAAAGTGCCAAATATTTGATCTCTAGTATATTGATCTAGATTCTAAGCTTCCTCAATAGAAAAAACTTTAGCACTATAGGATTTAGGAAGAGTTCTTAATATCTTTTTTCACAACTTCATTTTCCTCCAACTTTCCACCAAGACCATTGATGGAATTAACAATTTCATCCACCCTGTGCATGTAGATTGCAATACCTTCATCCTCTGACATCCTTAGGGTTTCAAAATTGGCCTTAAAATTTTGCATCTTTTCTTGCTTGAACTTATTCCTTCATAAATGTTCTACAACTTCAAATAGAAATCTTTAGCATTATTGCAACTTATCAACTTCACAAGTTTTGAATCTGAAAGCCCACTTGAAATAGCATTCCTTTCTTTTCCATTGTTCTCATATTCCTTGATCTCATCTTCACTTTTTAGATTAGTATTAGGCATAATATATCCAATTTTTACTAATTTCCATACGTCAAACCTTAATGTGGGAAGAAAGGCTTCCATCCTAGCTTTCCAAAAAGCATAATTTGTTCCATCGAATAGGGATAACTTTAAGAAAAATCCCCAAAAAAAGATATAATATCTTGGTGAATATTCCATTTTTTTTGGAAAAAATATTAATTTCTATTGGTAAATCTTTCATTTTTCTCAAAAAAAAAAAATTATTAGTGATTTTTTTACATGAATAAGATTTTAGAGAAATTATTGGTGAATCTTGGTAAATAATAGGGAAATTTATCAATTAACTTGGTGAATCCTTCTAAGTTAATAATATAAAATTCTTATGGAAAAGGAAGGGCCCGAGGTGGAAATCATTGATGGGTTTAAGGGGTAGAGTATATAATATTTAGCTGCAATCATTGATTTAAAATATAATCTAATGGATCTTGTTGTATTTCTTGAGGTAAAATGTACCCACAACTTGTAATGCTTAGGAGGCATAATTTTTTTTTATACCATTAATCTCTTTTAATATCAATGATCCAAAAGAAATTTTAGGCCCCATGAGCATTATAATAGTACATTTTACCTCATGGAATACAATGAGGGTTTTTAGATTATATTTTAAATCAATTATGGCAACCAAAGATTGGTGATATGACTTAAAGTAATTAATAATTATGATATATTATTGGTGAATTAATTTAGATTTCTACAATAACTTATAAAATTTAGGTATATTGATAATTGGTTGGTTATTGGTGACTTTAATACTCCTTTGCATGATGTTGATAAGATGGGTGGTTCGCAAAATGTGGATGATAGTAGATCGGACCTTATGCAGTTCATAAATGATTCGACTCTTCTTGATCTTGATCTGAAAGGGGCATCCTATACTTGGTCGAATAGACGTGTGGGTGATGCCCTTATCCAGGGTAAGCTGGATCATGCCCTTTTAAACCCTGAGTGGTTGGTCCACTATTCTTGCTCCCTTTCAGCTTTGACCAGATTGGGGTCAGATCACTTCTCGTTGGCTTTGTATGTGGACCTGCTAGGTGGTAAGGAGAATTTTCCTTTTCGGTTTGAGAAAATGTGGACGTGTCATCCTGATCTGGGTAGTTTGGTGAAGGACTGGTGGAGTATCAATGTGGAGGGGTTGGTTGTGTACAAAGTGGTGAAAATGATGGATAATGTTAAGCTTAATGTTAAAAAATGGAATCATACTTATTTTGGCCCTATTTTTCAGGAGAAGGGTGTCTAAGGAGCTTCATACGATTCAACAAATTATTCAATCGTTTGGATATAATCAAGACCTAATGCTAACGGAAAATGTCTTGCTTTTCAAATTACACCATATTATTGTGAAGAAGGAGGAATTTTGGAAGCAACGATCGAGGATTATGTGGCTGAAGAGCTCTAAGTTTTTTCATATTTCTACTCTGAAACATAGAGCTTTGAATAGTATTAATTTGATTAATTTTAACAATCAAGCTTTGGAAAAAGATATTGAACTCCAAATTGTTGCGGCTTCTTACTTCTCTCAATTTCTTTCTATGGAGGGTGTGCTTGATGGGGCTTGTCAAGAGGATATTCTAAGGGATATCCCCTAGCTGGTGGATGTTGAAACTAATAGGAAGCTTGTTTGTATCCCCTCGGCTGAGGAAGTTAGGGGAGCTATGTTCTCCTTTGAAGGTAATAAGGCTCTGGGGCCTGATGGTTTCCCTATGTTATTTTTTCAGTCCTTCAAGGAAATTATTGCGAAAGATGTGGTGGTGGCTACTAAGGAGTTTTTTAGATCGGGTTCCCTCTTAAAGGAAATCAACTCCTCTTTTATTGTTTTGATTCCCAAAAAGCCTGGTGTTGCTCCTTTTGAGGAATTTTGGCCTATCAGTTTGTGCAACTCTATCTATAAGATTCTCTCCAAGGTGTTTGCGTTGAGGTTGCAAAAGATTCTTCCTTTCATCATTTCCCCTCAACAGAATGGTTTTGTGGCTGGTAGGAAAATTTTGGATTCCATTCTTTCTGTGCATGAGAATATTCATTTTCTTTCTATTAATAAACAAGTCGGTTTAATCCTTAAACTTGATTTACTCAAAGCTTATGATAGGGTGGACTGGGATTTTTTGTCCAAGATTCTTCTTTCCTTTGGTTTTGGGGAGAAGTTGGTGGCTTTGGTGTTTCAACTTATTTCTACCCCTCAGTTCTCTATGCTCATCAATGGGTCTCCTTCACCTCTTTTTGATAACTCTAGAGGGTTGCGGCAAGGGGATCCTATTTCTCCTTTTTTGTTTATAATTATGGTGGAGTCTTTGGGTCACCTTATCCAAAGATTTGTTAATTATGGATGTATGTCTGGATTAGCCCCTTCGTTTGCTAATCTTGTTTTCTCTCATCAACAATTTTTGGGTGATTCTTTGTTGCTTGAGCAGGCATCTATAAAGGAATCCAAGGCTATTAAACGGATTTTACATCTATATGAGGTTGTGTCTAGGTAGAGAGTTAGTTTACAAAAGAGTGTTATTTTCTTCTCCAATACTCTGATTCAAAGACATATCAGGATTGCTAGAATCTTGCAGTGTCAAATTGGTGAATTGCTTGCCTCTTACCTGGGACTCCCCTTATGTTCTAAGGCTCTTGATTCTTTGTGGAGGGGGTTGCTTGAAAAATTTAATTCTAAGTTGGCTGGGTGAAAGGGGCCTTATTGAGCCAAGCGGGTAAAGTTTAGCTGATTAAATCCACCTTACAGAATATTCTGGTTTATACTCTTAGTCTGTTTCAAATGCTAAGGAAATTTGTGGATCTCTTGGAAGGTATTTAGAAAAAAATTCTTATGGATAGGGGTTAAAGATAAAAAAAAAGAACTCATTTGGTGGCTTGGGGGGTTGGGTATTGACAAAATCAGACTGTTTAACATTGCCCTTTTGGGGAAACAACTCTGGAATCTTTTGTTAGCTAAAAGTGAGTGGGAAAAAATTGCTTGGAGTAAATACTTACATGGTGTTGTTGAGATTAGAGAAGTGTTGTCTATATAGTTTAATCCCTCGAATGGCTTTGTGTTATGGAACTCTATGCTGAAGGCTCATAGGCTTGTTGCTAAGGGTCTCTCCTGGCAATTGGGGAATGGGAGGAGTATTTTATTCTGGGATGATAATTGGATTGGTAATGGACCTCTTAAGGATCGGCCTTGGACTTATCCCTTTATGGACCTTGGTCTACGTCTAGTTGGCAGATTTGTTGCTGATTATATTGATGGAGGCAGTTGGAGGAAATTGTATGAGTTGGATCCTAGTCTTGAGGTTATTTAGAAGGCTATATCTTATGTTCACATTCCTATTAATCCTTCTCCTGATAGGTTTGTTTGGAAGTCGTCCTCTGAGGGTAACTTTTTTGTTGCCTCAACTTTCTCTTTAAATGATTCTTTTGTGGGCCTGCCTCCCTTTTGGGCTTCTGTTTGGTCCTCTAGATTGATTCCTAAGATTAATATTTTCTTCTGGCTATTTTGTCAAAATAAAATTATTACTATTGATAATCTGATAAAAAGAGGTTTTGTTATGCCTAATAGATGCTTTCCTTGTGAAGAGGAAGCAAAAAATAATTGTCATTTGTTGCTTGGGTGCAGATATGTTGGAGTGATCTAGAATCATGTTCTTTTGCCTTGGAATCTAAGTTGGATTTTTCCTGGCTCTGTTAAAGACTTATGGTTCCAATGGGTGTGCCCTTCAACTAATCTGGCCTTCTAGATTTTGTGATCCCTTTCTCTGCCTCATTTGACTTGGGGGATGTGGTTGGAACGTAACAACATAATCTTCAGAAACTCTGCTCTTCTTGCTTTATCTGTGACCCATAAGATCTGTAATGGTATTAAGGATAATTTTCTTTTGGGGATCTCCTTCCATGCTAGTCAGAGGATTAATTTATGATCCTATGATATTTCAATTGCTCAAAAGTGGAAGCTGCCCTGTGATATATCTTTCCTAGTTTCAAAGGGGAAATCTTCAAGAGAGGGTGTTTTTTGGAAGGCACCACCGGATGGTTGGGTTAAGATCAACTTTGATGGTGCTGCTAAAGGTAATCTGAGACCTGTTGGATGTGTGGGAGTGATTAGAAACTCTAGTGGTAGGCTCGTCTCTGTTGTGGCACTCACTTTGGGAAATTAGACAAACTACTTTGCGGAGGCGGTGACCGCCTATCATAGTCTTGCTCTGGCTCAGAGAAGAGGGTATAGAAAAATTTAGTTGGAAGGTGATTCTTTGAACATCATTAATAATTTGAAGAATTTATCTCCTCCATCTTGGACAATTGAGGCCTTGATCAAGGATTTCATTTGAAATTATTAAATCCTTTGATAATGTTTATATTTCCCATATTTTGAGAGAGGGAAATAAGTTAGCTGATTTCTTCGCTAACTTTGGTATTAGAGATAGTAAGGTTTGGGATTTAAATGATCCCCTCCCTTATGAGGCCACGACTATTGTTATAAAGGAAAGTTAATTTATTCTGCAATTTGTGCACGTCCTTGCTCACGTGGTGGCATATCATTAGGACGGAGGGTATGGTTATGATTTTGAGGAAAGGCTATCATATGGTGCGGGGTTCAAATTCATTATGGTTTGTTTTTCCTATGGTTTCCTTTGCATAGATTGTGGGTGTTAATTGCATTAGTTTCCAGAGTCTTCTGTGGGATTTTTTGATTCTGTGTGGTGTCTGCTACATTTTCCTGTTGAGTTCATGGTCTCTATTTTCCATCATCATGGGTGGGGATAGAAACCATGCTAAGCCTAAATCTTGTGACACCTCGAAGCAAAGAAAGGAAGTGTGGGTGATTTTAGAGAAGGCTGGCCTAACTCCCTTCATGGAGAAAATACATGGAAATAATACTCAAGTTACTGCCCTGGTCGAGAAAGGATGGAAAGGGAGAACCCTGGAGTTGGGTGGCAGGGAAATTGAGGTGGATGAGGAGTTTATAGCTCAAATTACTGGCCTTCTAATTAAGGGCATGAAGGTGTACATGTATAAAAAAGATTCATTGGCCGCGATGTCTCTTTTCTTCAAGCAAAATGAGAGTGATGACTTGAAGCCTACGAAGAGTGGAGGGTATCTTAGGACTTCCTTGAAGGCTCTCTAACAAGATGTTGTTGAAGAAATCATGAGGTATGTTACCTTGGAAGGAAGGTATACGACCATTAACAATTACCATTTTTCATTTCTTAATCATTTTAGGCACAAAAAATGGGTGTCCTTTCCCTATTATCTACTGGTGTCGATGGATTGTGGGATTAAAGAGCATAGGAAGAACCCCAAAAACTCTGTATTTCATGTGGGGTTGATTCTTTTAATATATGAACATGTTAAAGCTCATGATTTCTAGAAGACTCTAGTTACTTTGAAAGCTAAAGCTAGGGAGGGTTATGATACTGAGTCAGGTGAGGAAAGGGATTCTAAGAAACCGAGGAAGAGGAGGTTGATGTTAAATAAATATTTTGAGTCAGACAGGGAAGATGTTGATTATGTCCTTGATTCGTATGCTTCTTTGGAGGAGGGCCCCATATCCCTTGTTCAGGGTAAATCTGGGAAAAGGAAATTGATTGAGGAAGGGGACTATACGACTTGTAGTGATGATGTGGAGGTGACTGTTCCTTTAAAGGGGAAAAAAGACAAAAATGAGCTTTACAGGGAAGCTTCCTCTCCTCCCCCTACATCTAGACTTGTGCAGGATCCTGAGGAGGGAAGTCAAAAGAGAAGGGTTTTGAAGAATGCCCCTTTCTCTGTGGCTAGTGGCTTCCATGGTGGGGATGTTCTAAGCACTGTCATAGGGTTTCCTAAGCATAAGGATAGAGCTATGGGTGGTGATCAAGCTGCAAGAGCTAAGAAAGCAGACACAGAGAGGATTCAGAAGAGGTTGGCTGTTGCAGAGCAAATTGTTGACTCCATTCGTAGGATGAAGTCTTGTGATTGATACTAAAGGTAAGGATGCGTATGAGGAAAAGGTCCATGAGAATTCCTATGAAGAGGATGTTGTTGTGGGAAATCACATTTAAAAATTTGATAGGGAGGATCTTTCTGATGTGTTGGGTTCGGCCCGTGACAGTGCCAATGTTCTTTTTAAAAAATTTAAATGGTTTTTTCATGAGATTAATAGGACTAATGTTCACATTAGAAGCATTTCTTGTAAGGCTGAGGATCCTACAATCCAAAGACAAATTGATAATTTAATGGCTGGTCTTAATACTATTGCTAATACTATGGTGGAGGAAACCGTTAATCTGAAACAGAGTATGGAGGTTAGAATGTTCTCCCTTGAGGAGAAAATTGACAAAATTTGGAACATGGTTATGAAGAGTGGGGAAGATCCTAAAGTCCTGACTAGGCTGGACTTTGCGAAGGATTTTCCCCTATTAAGAGAAAGGAAAATTTTCCTGCTGATGATATGGTTGTTGAGGGTAAGCGGACTAGGGAGGATTATGTTACTACTAAGGGCTCTGCTAAAGGTTCTATTTTGAGCTCTAAGGTAAATACTGGTGGGCCTGGGGTTAGGACTAGAAATAGACTAAAAAATCAAGTTGGGGCCTCGGGTTTGGAGGTTTTTGATACTGGGGTTAAGGGATAGAAGTTTGCTACTAGTGAGATGGAAGCTGTGGAAAATTTGAACAATATGTAGTGTTGTGTGCCATTTTTTGGCTACTTTTTGGCTGGTGGCTTGTTGTTGTTGGCCTGATGGTTGTTTCTTGATGTTTCCTTTTTGTATCAGCTGTTCCTTTTTGTAAAGGGTTTCATGCCTCTTCAAAACCCATTTTGTACCTCTAATCAAAACTTATAAAATTTAGGTGAATCTAATCTAATCATGTATCGAATATTGTGGAAAATTTTTGAGTTAATTTTTTTCAAATAAACACTCTAGTTATTTAAATAAGACTAAAATATTTTTTTGTAAAAATGTGACGATTCATGTTGCCTTATAGCTTGAACTATTAGCCAATTTTTTATTCCAAAAGTTCAACTATTAGCCAATTGGTGAATATTAGCCACTAAGAAAATCACTGCCATCAAACATAGGAGCTTTGAAACCATTCATGTACAACATCTAGATCTACCTCAATTGGTTAAGCTCTTTCCAAGGAACCTCATTTTTTATTTCAATTGTTAGACACTCAAGACAACTAAGAGGGGAGGTGAATTAGTTGTCCATTAAAATATTCAAACCCTTATTAATTATTAGCATGAATATAAACAAATGAAACAACAACACATCCACAATAATTTACAAAAGAACACCAAATTTTTATGTGAAAACCCTATAAGCAAAAAACCATGGTGAGGATTAACTCACTATATAAAAAACAAAACCGATTACAAGAAGCTCACTTCCTAGGGCTCACTGCCTAGAGGAATCATTGTTCAGAAAGAAAAAGGCTCATTGCCAAGGGGTCACTTCCCAAGAAGATCACTTCTTTTGAATTATAAAGAATTAGTTACAAGGAGTTTCACTACCTAAGAGAAATTGGATAATCCACCATAATGATTTACAACCTTTGAGTCACTGCCTCCAACAACTTTTGGCACACTTAAACTAGAGACACCTTCTTCTCACTACTTTCAGTAGTCTTAGGCATTCTTGATCACACTCAAATCTCACATGATCACATATACCTCATTCCACACCACACTCATCTCTAAAAAGATTACCTTGTATATATACCTTATACAACCTAGAATAACCTTCTCTAGGTCGACTCTAATAAAATATATGCACCTTAAATGTGCAACCACCAAATAGGTCATCACCAAACACCTCTATAGTGGAAATAAGTGAGGGTGGACCATATCAAGGGTTAACTAGGACCTAAATCTACACCAACACACTACACCATGCTTCCACAAACCATGAAGGATATTCACAAACAAAGCTAACACATTTGGTTGGCCAAACCAACATTAACACTATCAATTAACCAAATTTATAATTTACCCAAGTCAAAAACATCTTGTGGACCATGTAGCAATAGTAAATAACATCATGGAATATTCCAACATCAACAAAATATTCAAAAAAACTCAAAAAATATGAAACTAAGAAAACTATCATCTTATGCAACTAGTCAAACTGCCACTAAAAAACAACTCAAGACCTAAGCTTATAGAACATATGAACAATAAACAAACCAATGGAAGGTAGGTACAAGAAATCCTAGTACATTTGAAGATTCATAAGACAAGAAACTTTAGCACAGATAAATGTGGAGAAATTCCATTTCTCCTAGATGACGCTCTTCACAAGCTAGAGATAGTCCAACACACTATCAAACATGTATTCTACTATCACATGATCCAAAACCTACAACTCTGGATATAACACCCTTAAAGACCTCTGATCATCACTTTCAAACTACATAAGCACATCTTCAAGAATGAAGAAATGTGAAGAAAAATATAGAACACTTCCTAGACACCTTGTACAACCTTTATGCAAATTTTCTCAAAAGCACTTGGAAACCAAGTGACCCTCCTACATCTGCAACACCTGCTCAACACAATAAACTCCTCAACATACCTATGCTAGAGTTTGGAATCAATGAAAACATTGATGGTAATATAGTACAATACACATGTGGTTGAAATTTGAGCCTAATTTTGGAGGACACTCACACCCAGGGCATGAGTGTCCTTCTATGCTTTTTTGGATCTATTTTCAAGGTTCTCTGGTGTCAAATCTGAGCTTTGGATTTTTGCCTATAGTTCTATTGGAACACTTTCAAATATTTTTGTAACTAAGTTTTTGTAGCTTAACAAGATGTAGGTCTTAAAATGCAACAATGAACATTTTTTCTTCAAAATCCTTTCAATATTTTTCAAACCAGAGATCTACACATTCACAAATAGAGGAAGTGTTGGGCCATTTTAGGGGCTTTCCTCATTCAAACCCCGTGTAAGTGTTTCCACTTTCACATTGGCAATGCTAATGATAAATGGATAATGAATATGAAAGAATAATTAAATTACAAAGTGTTGAAACTCACCACCCTTCAATGGCTTCCTTAAAGGAATAAAGTCATGCACATCACCTCAAGGTCTTGGATCTTTCTTGTTTGATTTTCTTGGGTGCTTGAATTACTTGGAGACCTACAAAGGGTTAGCCTTCACAAACAATATGACAACATAAAATGAATGAACTTACATAAAAACACCATCAATACCTAGATCTTGAATTGCTATAATATAGCTCTAAAATACGATTTTTGACTTCCTCAATAGTGCTCTTGATCATAAATTTTCCAATAATTTCTTACTTAGATTTGAAAATGATGCAATAACTAGGTATTTATAAGTATTTATTCAATTTCCTAAAAATTAGATCCCGGTGGCCAACTTTAGACAGTTGAAATTTAAATGTTAAATTGCCACAACTAGCATATTTCAACTTGGAGGGTAAATAAGACACTCACACCCAGGGCATGAGTGTCCTAGACCTATTTTCCAATATGTTTGGTGTCGAGGGGTGATGTATTAGATGAATGCAATTGATTCTTGTTTGTAATTCCTCCAAAATTGTCAAAAGTGGGCCATATAATGCATAATTAAGGAAATTAAATACTCAATTAGGTCCAATAGTTTAAGGGGGGACCAAACATAAGGTGAAATTGTCATAGGTGACAATTTACGATGCTAATTTTTTTCTTAAACCAGTAATAATACATTGGGATTTAGGACCAATTTGACTACACATTTCATATCATTTTGTATTAGGAATTATCCTTGCCCAACATGGCTGATTGTAGATGGTGTTAAAGTGTTCTAAGCTAACATGAGATATTTTTAATATGTTGGGATAGGTTTACTTTTTGAATCATTTTATGTATGATATGGATGTGAGATGTGTGTGTACTTTTGTATGAAAATATATGTAAAAAGATATGCGAGTAGAAAGGAGAAGTTAAGGATGTTGAGTGAAATTGAGAAATTATTAGAGGGTGAGTTTGTAAATTGATTCAAGGAAAAATCTATATTCTTTCATAATGTTGAAGTATTTGAGTCCATTCTTAGTGACTATGTTATAGGGGATTTGTGTCTCCCATGGGTTGGTGCCTACAAAATCACTGTAAGTTCTATATTAATTTTTGTGAGGCTAGATTTGGATAGGAACTCCAAGCATCTCTTCTCATAGTGTTTATTTCCCATTCTAGATTTCTATGTAAATCTAGAGTTCTTGTGTGGATGTGTGGATTTGTGTTGCTTAATTGCTTCATTATTAAGGAATTTAGTAATTATTGCTTTTATTTTTTAGAGTTAATGTTTAGAGAAGTTATTAATGGTAATTAATGTTTGAAATTAGAATATACTAATTCATCTCCCCCTCAGTATATTGTGTGCCCTTCAATTAGGTCTTCAATCTTCTCCAAATCCACTTCAAATCTGTAACCTACAAGAAAGGGAGGGGAGGAAGGGTTGTTTTGTAGATTATTGCCTAATTCATTCCACATTTTGGTGTTTCCACCTCCACAATGGCTATGTTGATGATGGACAAAGAGTGCTTACCCTAGGTCGAGCAAAGGAAATGGAGAAGAGAAAATGATAAATCATAATTTTGTAACTTACCATTCAAATATACATTTCTTGATGGATTTAAATCATGATGCACATCTCATACAAGGATAACTTTATAGTACATGTGTTAGTACTCATAATGATAATGAATGTGAAGTTGTTATGCCCTAATATTAGTGTACATAAGGTTATGAATAGTTAACTTGTGGCTACCTTAATTCTTAATTAAGTCATATTATAATTATTATTTTGTTATTTAGTTAATGAGGTGATATCCTAGGCATAAATAAGGTATATATAGGAGGTAGTGAGTCTTATTTCATCATCAAATTGTGAATTGTGTTCTCATTGGAGATATTTGAAAGATTTCCCCCTTGAAGTGGCTTGTTAATCTCATATATCATCAAGTATTTTCAGCTATTTTATATTATATCTTACATTGTGCAAGTTATTTTATAACAAGTGGTGTCAGAGTATGATCTTGGCATCGTGACAAGGCATTTTTCAATTTTGGAGGTTATTTTATGAAATGCATATATCCCAAAATTTGGTTTTTTTTTTCTAATTTTTAAAGAGTTTTTGAAGAACATATTCATGAAGCTAAAATCCCTATTTTAGAGAATTTGGATTAAAATTGAGTGATTAATTACAAAAATAGGTTTTTCTATAAATTCATTCTTTAGGCTACAAATCTACTAATTTCTCAAATTTTTTTTGGGTAAGTTGTATCTTGGCCCTAATAAGTTACAATAAAAAATAAAAAGAATTTATATTTAATTTGTTTGATTTATTGAAAAATTATTGGTTTCCATCATGATAGGGCCTCAAAAAAGAGGCAAAAATAATGTTGTCAATCTGGGAAAATCTCCTAATAAGGATGAGGTAATAATAGAGGATATTACTTTCAATTAGAAAATCAGCAAGGTCAAGGAAGAAATTTCATTAGTGAAGATGGAGATGAGTGATCTAAGAGGAGATACATCAAACATATGAAACATGTTAAATAATTATATAAATGTACCAAGAAATGATGTCTCAAGTAACCAAGGTGAATTTTCTATGTCGCCTACTCTTGATCCAAATTTTTATACTCATATGGGGTCTAAGAACTTGATACCGAAGGTGAATATGTTCAAGTTTGATGACAAGGATCCACTAACATGGATAAACCAAATTGAGAATTTTTTTATGTACATTAAATCCCAAGTGGAAAAAAGGTCACAATGGCTTCCCTATATCTAGAACCAAATCAATTCATTTGGTATCGATGGATTTGTACTCATCATTGTAAAAAGGGTCTCACTATCTCATGGTCATTTTTTACAAAGGAGCTCCAATCATAGTAAGCAATACAATTAAAAACAACTTCTTTAGCTAGCTAGCTAAATTTCAACAAATAAGATCAATTAAGGATTATATTCAAGAATTCTACAATCTATCCTTAAGAGTAGATATAATTATAGAGGAGAAATTGAATGATTTATTTTTGTGTGGTCTCAAGGATCACATTTAGCATGAGGTATGCATGTTTAGTCCTAGCTCTATATCTGAGTCTTTTATCTTTGGACAAAGGGTGGAGGAGAAGTATTTGATTCCTAGAAAGAAAGGTGCTAACAAAATAAGAGAGAAATGATACTACTAGGTTGACACCACAATTCAAATTGAGGATAAGATAGAAAAATGGATGTGTTTCAATTGTGAACAAATATAGTTGAGGACATATATGCAGTAAAAATAAATTATTCTATATTGAATGTCTGACCTGAGGAAGAAGAGGAGGAATCAATAATAGAGGGTGGTAGGGAGTTAGATGATGAATCAAATGATTCCAACCCAATTATTTATTGTCACACACTCTGAGGTTTTAGCACCCTAAAAAATCTCAAGGTAATGGGTTTCTTAAAGAAGAAGAAAGTAACAATGCTAATTAATTTGGGTAGTACTCATAATTTCATCAACAAAAAGTTAACAACTCATCTAAATTGTTTAATATATTCAGCTCTAGAGTTTCAAGTCTTAATTGTAGATGGTGGTGTTGTAAGTTGTTCTAAAAATTTCATAGCATTAAATTATCCATGGGATATTATCGCCTTCATATCCTAGTGTATGTTATCTCCATAGGTGTAGCAGATATTGTTTTGGGAGTGTAGTGTAGGAAAATGTACACCTTTACAATTTCACAATATTTTTGGGTCCCTTAATTTATTAGACTTAATTAAGCTTCTAATTTTCCAAATTGTGCATTCCAAAGCCTTATTATTCATGGTTTTCGAAAGGAGTACCAACATTTAATTAATGCAAACAATAATTAAATTACATTAAAGCATGTGTGTCCTAGACTTATAGGCTAGGATCCTTTCACCCAAGGGAAAATGATCCTCTATAATTCTTAAGACCCATTTTTAAATTTGTTTTTGGTAGTATTTTATTGACTCAAATTCAACTTGCAAATTTTGGCTTTTGCAATCTAAATTTTGGGAAATTAGATAAACACCTACAAATACATAGTCTTTTTAAAATTTGAAATATGAGTTGCATAATCAAGAGATCCCAGGAGAAAGCATTATTTTCAAGAGCATTGAAGGGAAATTTTATTAGTCATTTGTTAGAGCAATCAAGATCCTAACATCATGTTCAAGCTTATGTGTGTGTCCATGTCATTGTATGAAGGATAACATGCATTTTTTATCCTAAATCATCCAAGCATTTCAAGTATCCAAATCCATCAAGTAAAGCAAGATCAACTTCCTTGGAGAGATATGTTTGTCTTCAATCCTCTAAGGGAAACCATTGAAGGGTTGGTGAGTTGTAGCAAGAAAGTGTTCATTCATCATTTCCTTCTCCATTGGCATTATCTTTCTATCAAGGTTTAATTACCAAACTTGGGGTTTGACTAAGGCAAACCCCCATTCAAACAAACAACTTTTCTATTTTTGTATGTGCATATTACAGGTTGAAGAAGAATTGAAGATCTTGAAGATAAATTTTGAATTGTTACACAAGTTGTCATCATTGTTGTCAAGCCAAAAAAACTCGGTTGTAGAATTTATTTCTAAATTTTTGACAATGGGACTTGTCCCTGAAAAAAGCTAAAAAAATAACTCCAAAGGACTATCAAAAGTGTTTTTAAAATCCCTAACTAGGGCCCATTCACCAAGGGTGAACTAGTCCTTTAGTAGGTCTCAAAACCAATTTTTGGTGATGGGTACATGTGCCCAAAGCCTTCTCAAATCTTCCTGTAAACTATGATTTTAGTTTTTGTACTTTTAGGAATTTACATTTCATGTATTAGGTCTTATTATGCATTTAGTAATAGTGATTCAAATAATTTTAATTTAGTTCTAAATCTTACCTACTATCCTAAGGACTGAGATCTAGGTTTGATTAAATCACCATTAAGGTTGAAAGTCAATCTTTACACCTTGTGATCTCTTTCCTAATGAGATGACCTTAGGGAAAGACACATATTAAGATCCTTGTAAGTTCTACACAAAGAGAAACCACCTTCATTATTAAGGATCTCTTTCGTAACATTTTATTTTGGTGAACCCAACATTCTTACATCATACTTTTCCGATTTAGAGATCCTTAAAACCCTAGATCTAGGTTTGCATCATCTTATTTTTCATTTCATTCATTTAGCTTGCATTAAGGTGTATTTCAGTCATTTAGTTCAGCATTTCATTCAAAATTACATTCAAAAAGTTGTCATTTAAATTATATTTGTATTTAATCAGATTTTTTGAAAAATTGTCACTGAAGAATTTGTTTGTAGTTAGGAACACTGAACTTAAATATGAAGTTAAACACTTAGATTTAAAAAATTTAGAACCCTATCCAAGGACTCATTCTTCCAAGGGTGAACTTATCCTTGTACAAATGAATTTCCAAAATTCTACACACTACTTAGTCTCGGTCTGCATCATTTTCTTATACTTGCAAATCTCAATTTTAGTTTCAAAAATTGCATATTTTTTTTATTTTTTACATTTAGTTTGAAATTAGTTCAAGAAAGTGCATTATTTAAAATCAAAATTTATATTTAAAAGTTATCATTTTCAAGTTTTTGTATCTAAAATTAGTCAATTTTCATATTTTAGATATGAAAATTGTAGTATCTTCTTTAATACTTGCATTGTGCCTCCTATTTTTGAGTTTTCACTATTTGTATTTAGTGCCTTTTATCCATTTTTGTTGCAATTTTGGTTTGGTGAAACTTGTATGAGTATCAGAACCTGGTGTCCTACTGCCAATACTTCAGTGAGACATAGTTTGACACTCATGGCCTCCTATGTTGGTACATCTGTTGTGGATCTTGGGTTTTCCAACTCTTACTCATAGTGTTGGCACTATTCAACCCATTTTGACTCCATCCCTAATGTAACATGTCCTATGAACACTACTTCTATAGATGTTGAAACCATTGTTCCTCATGTCCCTCTAGAGAACTTGCAAAAAATAAATAAAGCCTTAGAAAAATTTCAAGACTATGTGAGTACATAATATATTGTTGGCACTATTGTTTCTATCATATATAACATGAGGAGAATTCTTGATAATGAACAAGGAATAGATAATGTGTGTAGCCTAGTCTACATTATCAATAATCATGTTCCTAAAATGGCTAGTTGTGCTCAAGCTTTGGGATACACTCAAAGTCAAGAAGGAAACCAAATTCATCCCCTACAACCATAGCTTCTATTCCTACATATACTAATCCAATTTTTGCTACAACGATGCAACCAACTAGCAATATCACTCTAACTTTGGGTATTTCCATTGGGAATCCTTTTAGCTTTGTGAATTCAAACAACATATCTCCAAAATCCCCGCCTCTCACAAACTTACAATTTAGTTGTTCACCTAACACATATACACCTCCACCATGTTCCCCTCCATCTCAAAAAATAACCAATGATTTTTTCATAAATCAAACTTTGCAAAATATTACATCCCTCTAAAAACAATAGCAACATTGAACGAAAACCAAAACAGACAACCTTCACAATATGTGCAGGGTTAATTCTTCTTTGTGGCTATCTTATTGGGGTGTAATCATCTCTGATGTAAATTTTTTGGGTACAAAGTTTAGGATCCAATCCCTTTATATCATGATAATCCCATGAAAATGCATGTTGATGGGTCCTTAATAGGTTTTTCAATAACAATTGTTGATCTTCATTCAATTTACTATTAACATTCAAATATTTTCCTTCTGACACCTATACTTTTGTAGTTAACTCTATCATGGATGCTTCATTAACACTTGGTACCATTAGTTCATATGGCAGAAATGTATGGAACATACCTATTGCTATAGGAAGTTTGTCTGTAGGAATGGTGGCTGCAGGAAGAGTGGTTGTAGGAAGAACGTTTACAAGAACAGTGGCTAGAGGAAGAGCAGGTAGAAGTGTCTTGACTAGAGTAGTAGAATGAGAATATGATGCTTTCTCCACTTCATAATGGTTTTAAATGATGTTAGCCAATACTTCATCCTCATCTTGGAGTTGCATGAAAGATCTTCTACCTAGCATCATGAGCTGCACCACAAAGTTAACTTCCTCGGCTTCTTCACCAACATGTGGTCATACAGGATTATCTTCATCATGAGATGGCTGAGCAGGAAGATAGGGAACAAAATTTTTAGTGCTCCTCCCATCTGAAATGGTCATGTCACCTAATCAACATCCAATGTATGCATCTGCAATTGCTAACCATGGTCTTTCAATGTATCCAATGTATGCATCTGCAGTTGCTAACCATGGTCTAACCATGGGATATCCACCTAGTGTGGCTTTAGGAGAGAGAATCATAAAGTCTGTTGGGTACTCCAAGGAGTCTAGAACTACCACAAGATCCTCCACCACACCATCAGGCTTAATAGTAGAGCTATCAACAAGTTGCAGGATAGTAGGAGTGGACCTCATGCTTGTGATATTTAGTTGTTGTAGGATGGATTTGATAATTACATTTATTGTTGCCCCTAAATAAATCAAAGTATTCTTTACTTGGATTTTGTTTATGACAACTGCTACCACATGACTTCCTGGGTCATTATACTTGGGAATAGTCACTTTTCCTAGCATGATGTCAGCTAGTTGTCCCACCACATGAATTGTAGTTGGGTCTTTCTTTTTCCTTCCTGGCTTATTAAGACATGCCTCCATGATTGCCTTGTCATAGATTGGAACATCCTTTATGGCTTGAAATAGAGGTATTTGAACACATATATGCTTCATCTGATCCAAGATATCAAAATTTGTATCCTCCTTTTCTTCCTTCTTCTTGGAAACTTCCAGTCTTTCAGGAAATGGTGGCTCTTGTTCAGTCTACTTGACTTCCCCCAGTTTAGGATTTTTAGGTACACTAGGCTAAATGGGATCATTGAGATGTAAGGAAAGCAAAGGTGCGGAAACAACTTTCCTAACGTCAAAACCATAGGGAAGTAAGTAGACAGTACTTTTAATTTTTCCAATTACAGTCTAATTAAGACACACATGAAAGATTTACAGAAATAGAGAAGATACTCAAAAGACAACGAACAATAGATTTACGTGGGAAACCCTTTCAGGAAAAACCCACCACACCAAACTGAATCTCTTTGTATTATAGTAACAACAATTACAAACAATCAGAGATACAACTCTCTAGTATTAGTTCATAGTAGCTACATTCACTATTCATCCAGTTACGTAAAAGATCTCAACAATTTGATCTCACTCATACACTTATCAAATCAGAATTGTTCTCCTTTTATTTTTATTCACATTCTAATTTTGTCTTATGTGAATCCTTATCTGCCATTTCCAAACATAGACAGTTTCCTTTCGAGCAATTGATTTTTCCTTGCATGCAGTTCAACTCTAGTGTAGTACTGTTGCAAAAGACCAACTGCCAATCATTCAAGTTTTGCTTCCTCTGATTGGTCCACAAGATGCCACATAGGATGGTCTTATGGTCAAAGGCATTCAAAATTTGTTGGCATATCGGTGAGACACTAATAGTCTCTCCCCGATGCCACAAAGTCTTCATATCGATATTTCCATAGCTTCGATGAGTCGACAAGACGTTATAATGAGCGCCATGAGTCAAATTGAATCTACCGATAACCATTTCATTTCTATTGGCAAGGGGTTCCTCCATCGACAAGACGTTTTACCGATGCTCACAAAGCATATCAATTTTCACTTTGCCATTGACGAGAATTCCCATTCACCAAAAGGTTTTGTCGAGTCTCCTTAGGTTTCACCAAAGCATCTGAAAGTCAACAAGACATTCATCTTTCGCTGAGACTTCACCCCGAACACAACCAAGTCTTTCCAAGTCAGTAAGACTTATGTCCTTCACTGAGACCTTTCACCGAGCGCCCATGTCTTATCGAGTTGACAAGACATTTGGCCTTCGCCAAGACCTCACACTGGCCGAACATGTCATACCGAAGTGCCCAAGAGTCGACGAGACTTATCGCCTTCGCCAAGACCTTCTACCAAGGTATTTTTGTCACCGCGAAGGCACCAAGTGAATACTCCCTTCGGCGAGACCTTTCTTCATCACTGGGACATCTCACCGAAACCTCCATCGTCGGAAAGACTTTCCATTCTCGCTGAGAGATCTCCCCAAGACCCTTGTGTTAGCCTGATAGCTATATGCTATCAGTGAGACATTCACCATTCATTGAGACCTCTCCCCGACACCCGTGAGATAGCTCAATAAGATCAAATTGTCACCTAGATAACTTCATTCGACAAAAGGTCATGCTGAATGCTCCTAGTTACAGTGATAGACTTCATTCAGCAAGACATCAACTCTGTCTTGGCAACATGAACTTTTCAAGCAGATTTAGAACAGCTAGTCAGCAATACATGAACAATGTCACAGTGACTTTTCCCTTCAGGAGTTCCATGTCAGTAAGGATTGAGGCATATATTCCAACAAGCTCCCACTTGACGAAGATCTTACTGACACCTCTAGAGCATAATAAAACTACTAAAATTCATGGGCCAAGAGGCCCATCGAACTGGCACACCATCTGAACTTGTCTGTGCTCAAAGGCTTCGTCAATGCATTTGCAACATTCTCCAGAGTATCCACTTTCTCCAAAGAGACCTTCCCATCGTCCACCATATCTCATACAAAGTGATACTATACATCTATATGTTTCGTCCTAGCATGGAAAGTAGGATTCTTTGCCAAATATATAGCACTCTGGCTGTCACAGTAAATAGTAATTTTTCCTGCATCAAAACCAATGTTAGAACAAAAAAGTTTTAACTAGATTGCCTCTTTATAGGCATGTGTAGCTGCCATGTATTTTACCTCTGTAGTGGACAAAGTGACTACAGCCTGCCGCTTGCTCATCCAACTCACTGTACCACCATTCATCATAAAAACATATCCACTGGTGGATCTTCTGCTGTCAATGTCCCCTGCCCAATCAGAATCCACATAACTTCGAATACTGAGAGTCCTTTGTGATTCAACTAAGTTACCATGGTAACACAAAGCATAGTCTGAAGTGTTTATCTAGATATCTAAACACTATCTTCACAGCATCCCAATGTGTCCTTCCAGGATTAGCCATAAACTGACTAAGAACTCCCATTGCTTGGGCAATGTCTGGCCTTGTATAGACCATTGCATACATAAGGCTGTCAACTGCACTAGCATATGGCACACTGGTCATGTCCTCCATCTCAGTAGGAGATTTTGGACAATCCTCAACAAATAGCTTCATTCCCTGTGTAATTGGAACAACTAGCTGCTTGCACTCAGTCATACAAAATCTCTTTAGAACAGTCATGATATACTTACTCTGACTGAGCCAAAGTTTTCTATTTTTCTGTCCCCAGTTATTTCCATTCCCATAATGTACTTTGCTGCACCAAGATTTTTCATTTCAAACTTTGTAGACAACTGAGACTTAAGATTAGAAATCATTAGCTTACTATTTCCTATGAACAACATATCATCAACATAGAGTGCAATAATAAGTACTTGATCACTTTCAGCTTTGTAATATACACAGTGATCACATTTTGATCTTACAAATCCTAATGACAAAATGAAAGTGTCAAATTTTTGGTACCACATCCTAGGTGACTGTTTTAAGCCATACAAAGATTTCTTCAACTTGCAAACTAGTCTTTCTTTACCTTTTTCCACAAAATGCTTCGGTTGGGACATATAAATTTCTTCTTCAAGATCACCATGAAGAAATGTTGTCTTTACATCCATCTGCTCAATTTCTAAGTCATACGCTGCTGCAAGTGACAAAAGAAATCTAATAGATGTCAACTTAGCTACAGGAGAAAAGATTTCTCCATAATCAATTCCCTCTACCTGGGAATAACCTTTCGCAACCAACCTTGCTTTATATTTTTCCACACTGCCGTCCAGACCTATTTTCTTTTTAAACACCCATTTGCAGCCCACAACTTTTCTGCCTTTAGGCAATGTCACCAAACTCCAAGTATCATTCTTGTCTAATGATGCCATTTCTTCATTCATGGCTTCCAACCAAGAGTTTGAATCAAAAAATTTAAATGCCTCTTTCATAGTCCTAGGTTCATCAATGCTAGAAATTAAAGCATAGGCACAAGTAGACTCAATTAAAGAAAACCCATACCTATCAGGTTGCTTTCTTTCACGAGTTGACCTCCTCACAGGCTGAGGCTGAGGTGGTTCTTCATCTTCTTCAGAAATTTCATAACTGCTTGAGCTCTCCTCTGTATCAGGTACATTTTAATTTTTCAATTCCTCTTTATCTGGTGTCGGAGGAATTCCTGCTACAACCTTTTCATTTTTTGATTTCTTCTCTAACTGCAGATCCAATGTATAAGATTTCAGCTCACAAAAGATAACACTTCTGTTGTACAAAACCTTCTCAGTCTCAAGATTCCAAAGCTTGTATCCTTTTATTCCAATGCTATAGCCAATAAAAATACACTTCACAGCTTTGTTTTCCAACTTAGACCTTTTTTCAAATGGCACATATGCATATGCGTCACAGCCAAATATATGAATATGTCTCAAAGAGGGCTTCTTTCCAGACCATGCTTCCAAAGGCATTTTCTCAACAAGAGCAGAGTTAGGAGAATGATTTACCAAGTAACATGCTGTAGAGACTGCTTCAGCCCAAAAATTCTCTTCCAAGCCAATATTGCTCAACATACTTCATGCTCTTTCCATTGTTGTCCTGTTGAACCTTTCAACAACTCCATTTTGCTATGGAGTATAAGGTGTAGTCTTATGTCTTTTAATCCCATGATCTGTACAGTACCTTTCAAATTCATCTGAACAAAACTCACCACCATTGTCAGTCCTTAAGCATTTTATTTTCCTACCAGTCTGATTTTCAACAAGGTTTTTGAATTCCCTAAACCGACTGAACACTTTTGATTTACTTTTCAGAAAATATACAAATGTTCTTCTTGAATAATCATCAATAAACGACACATAGTATCTTGATTTAGACAGAGAAGGAACATTCACTGGACCAAAAACATCAGAATGAATATAATCAAGCAAACCAAAAGATTTGTGAGGACTAGAATAAAATGGAACACGGTGATGTTTACCATCTATGCAATGTTCACAAAATTCAAACTCAAGGTTACAATCTTCAAGCCCTTCTACCAGGTTTTTATTTTTCAAGGTTTTTAAACCTTTTACACCAATGTGGCCAAGCCTATGATGCCAGAGCATTGTCTTTTCTGCAGGAATTTTAACCTCCATGGTGTTTACTCCATCAGGGACGTTTCCCTTCTTATCTTCATGAGTAGACTTAAGTGACTTCGCAGAGACACTATTGCATTGAATAGCTTGTGTATCCAGCTTGTACAAGGTACCAATTCGAGCACCCTTAGCCCACACCATAGATCCTCTAGTCATCTTGCAACCATTTCCAGAGAATGTGACATGCACTTTGATATCATTCAGCTTACTTACAAAAAGTAAATTTCGAGCCAGACTTGGTACATGCATCACATCATTGATTCCCTTCACTCTTCCATCAGGGAATTGAATTCTAACTCTTCCATGACCAACAATTTCCAAAGATGAATTGCTTTCCAAGTACACTTTTCCACCATTGTATTCTTCATACTTTGTGAACCAATCTCTATGAGATGTCATGTGGAAATATGCTCCAGAATCAATCAGCTAGACATCATCTAATGCTCGTGTAGCCAAAGCTGCAATGAAGGCATCTGCATCACTATGAGAAGAATCATTTCTAGAAGAGTTCTTCTTCTTCTTTTTCTCCTCCTTGCAATCCTTTCAGACATGACAAGGTTGCCCACAATTCCAGCATTTCACCTTGGACTTCTTTCTAGTAGACTTTGATCTCCCTTCTGATTTTGATTTGGATTTCTTGTCCTTCTTCTTGCCTTTCTCCTTAGATCCACCGTTGACAGCCAGAGCCTCCTTTGTCATCTTAGAAGATTTTCTTCTCATCTCTTCTGACAACAAAGAAGCAACAACATCTTCCATTTTGAATGTGGATGTTTTACTCCCTATAGCCATCACCAAATGATCCCAAGAATCTAGCAAAGAACATAGCAGCAGCATGCAATGATCTTCATCTTCAATCTTCACACCAACAGATGTCAACAGAGCAATCACCATGTTGAAAGCATTTAACTGATCAACAACAGACGCTCCTTCCTGCATTCTCAAAGAGTACAACTTCTTCCTCAAGAACAACTTGTTCACCAAGGACTTGCCCTGATAAATGGATGCTAATCTTTTCCACAAAGAAGATGCAGTCTTTTCTTCATGCACGTTCAAAAGAACTGAGTCTGCCAAACAGAGCCTTATCAGCCCATTAGACTTTCTATCTGCAAGGTCCCAATCCTCTTACTTCATACCTTGAGGCATTGTTCTAGACACAATAGTCCAAAGATCTAGGTCTACAGATATTCCATTTTGAGTTTCCATGGCTCAAAATTACTACCATTGAATTTCTCTATATCCATCCTTACGGATGTGCTAGCCATCTCAATTTGTAATTAAATTAACAGAACTCTACAAAACTCCCACTAGAAAAGGATTGACACAAAAAACCCAACCCACTCACAAGGACAACACTACTGGCTAGGCTCTGATACCACTTGTAAGGAAAGCAGAGGTGTGGAAACAACTTTCCTAACATCAAAACCATAGGGAAGTAAGCAGACAGTACTTTTAATTTTTCTAATTACAGTCTAATTAAGACACATGAAATATTTACAGAAACAGAGAAGATACTCAAAAGACAATGAACAATAGATTTACGTGGGAACCCTTTCGGGAAAAAACCCACCACACCAAACTAAATCTCTTTGTATTATAGTAACAAAAATTACATACAATCAGAGATACAACTCTTTGGTATTAGTTCATAGTAGGTACATTCACTGTTCATCCAGTTATAGAAAAGCTCTCAACAATTCGATCTCACTCATACACTTATCAAATCATAATCGTTCTCCTTTTATTTTTATTCACATTCTAATTTTGTCTTCTATGCATCCTTATCCGACATTGCCAAACATAGAGAGTTTCCTTTCAAGCAATTTATTTTTCCTTGCATGCAGTTCAGCTCTAGCATAGCACAATTGCAAAAGACCAACTGCCAATCATTCAAGTTTTGCTTCCTCTGATTGGTCCACGAGATGCCACATAGGATGGTCATACGGTCAAAGGCGTTCAAACTTTGTTGGCATATTGGTGAGACACTAACAGTGTCTCCCCGATGCCACAAAGTCTTCATATCGATATCGCCATAGCTTCCACAAGTCGACAAGACGTTATAATGAGCGCCATGAGTCAAACTGAATCTACCGATAACCATTTCATTTCTATCGGCGAGGGGTTCCTCCATCGCCAGACATTTTACTGATGCTCACAAAGCATATCTATTTTCACTTTGCCATCGACAAGACTTCCCATTCGCCAAAAGGTTTCGTCGAGTCTCCTCAGGTTTCACCGAAGCATTTGATAGTCGGCAAGACATTCATCTTTCGCTGAGACTTCACCCCGAACACAACCAAGTCTTACCGAGTCGGCAAGACTTATGTCCTTCACCAAGACCTTTTACCAAGTGCCCATGTCTTATTGAGTCGGCAAGACATTTGGCCTTCGCCAAGACCTCACACTGGCCGAACATGTCATACCGAAGTGCCCAAGAGTCAGCGAGACTTATCACCTTCGCCAAGACCTTATACCGAGGTATTTTTGTCACCGTGAAGGCACCAAGTGAATACTCCCTTTGGTGATACCTTTCTTCATTGCTGGGACATCTCACCGAAACCTCCACCATTGGCAAGATTTTCCATTCTCACTGAGAGATCTCCCCAAGACCCTTGTGTTAGCCCGATAGCTATATGCTATTAGTGAGACATTCACCATTCGCTGGGACCTCTCCCGACACCCATGAGATAGCCCGATAAGATCAAACTATCACCCAGAGAACTTCATTCAAGAAAAGGTCACGCCGAATGCTCCTAGTTACAGCGATAGAATTCATTTGGTAAGACATCAACTCTATCTTGGTGACATGATATTTTCAAGCAGATTTAGAATAGTTAGTCGGCAAGACATGAACAATGTCACAATGAATTTTCCCTTCAGGAGTTCCATGTCAGTAAGGATTGAGGCACATATTCCAACATGAGAGGCTCCTCTTCCTCTTCCATGGGGAGCTTAGTGATAATGGGCTTGGAAGGGGCCGGTAGAGAAGTACCTAAACGCAAGTGGATGTCACTTACACTAACAACATATGCAGGAAGTTGATTTGAATCAGCATAGTAGGTGGGCTACTACTATGGTTTGTTATTTGGATCGGGTGTGGGTTGAGCTGGTAGTTGAGTAGGTTTAGGTGCATTTGAACTAGTATTATAAGGTGGACGCATTATAGCAGGCTATTGATGGTGAGAAGGTGGTTGCATGTAACTTGTTGTCTAAGTAGGCCATTGCTACCCTCCTCTCCATTGATTCATTTGCTGCCAACTTCCTAGAGGTGGCTGCCAATGTCCTTGAAATTGTTGCCAATTCCCCTAAGGTTGCTGCTACTGGGGTGGAGAACTCTGATGACTGGGCCAAGCATTTGGATGCTTACTCCAAGGATGTGGTGGATATCCTCCATAACTGGGTGGATATGGGGGCTACCATTGGTTACTAGAGGAATAGGAATTAAAATATGGCCTAGCATAGGATAGTGGATTTGGTGGCATACCTTGTCTTGGAGCCCAGGGCTTCCTTTGTGCAACATAGTAGACTTGGTCTTCTTCAATTTGGATTGACTTGAACTCAGGTGAAACTTTCTTTCTTTCAAGATTAGCTACCATCGTACCTCTGTAGTCCTTATTTTGTTTGCAGTGGGGGCAATAATTTGTCAGCATTGTATCTACCTCCTCTTGCTTCTTCTTGGCCTATAGTGTATCTAACTGAGTAGCTAGATTATTGATAATGTCTTGCTTGAAGTCTACCATCAAATGAGTAATCTCCATTCTTGAGACTCCATTGGTAGTTGACCTACCCATGGAAGATTGGTAAGCTCTCCCTTTCTTTGAAGTTTCACTAGAGTAGTTTTGGCATATTTTCTTGATATCTTCCCAAGGAACTTGGGAAATATCTCCTCCTCCCATGAGGTCCAAGGCATCAGTGTAGCTATCATTGATTCCTCTTAGGAAAAGAAAATTTTGTGAGTCTTCATTAAGTGTATGGTGTGGAGATTTTGTAGGCAAAACAAAAACCTTGCAATGTAATCTTCCAGGCTCTCATTTTCCTTTTGTTGCATCCTAAAAATATCACCTCCTCTCATGTCACTACCTCTGCAATATTTCTTGTGTTTCTCAAGGAATTTTGTCTTCATTTCTTCCCAAGTTTCCATAGTATCTCTACCTAGGCTCATGAACCATCTTAATGCAACCTCTTTTAAAGTGGTAGGAAATAGCTTAAGCTTATGGGAATCATTAGCATAATCATAACTCCTGCAGAGTATGTCAAACTCAAATAAAAAGGTATTAGGATCTTCTATGACAAGTCCATTAAACTTTGGGAGTGTTGAGGCAGGAATTTTCTTGATGTTGTCAACTTCATTCTGATGTGCAATGGGGAAAGAAAAAGTTGGTTGGTTAGGTCTATTCCTATTTGCATCACCCATGTCTACTTAATGTTGTTCCAAAACAAAGGGGTTCTCAAGCTGATTTTGATCTTTAGAGGAGACTTCAAAACTAGTGAAATCAAGATATGCATCAGCAAAGGGATATGGATCTTCTTCTTCTTCTTCTGGTAGATTTTGATAATCAACTAGCTAGAATGGATAGGATTGTTAGGAAAGAATCTCCCATAAGCATCCCTTCTCCTTCCTCTATGCATGCAGTATCACTCACTATTAGTCAACTCACATAAAGAATTGGTAAAGAATAAGGGTAGTCATTACTTCCTAAATGAGGATATGCTAAGAACAACTTCCAAAAACACTACAGCAAGAAAAACTACCAATGACTCCAAAAGACTCCCTAGTTTGACACCATCCCCGACAACAGCGCCAAAAATGTTGGCCTCCTACAATGATCTTAATAACCAAGCCTTTACAGACATGATTCAGAGATTGGACATCTAACCTGAATAGTCATTTCAACCATCACAAAGGTGCATTTAACTTGTCAACCCAAGGATGCGAACTTGAAATGGGTCAACACAGTATGTGCACTAGGAACTCAAATTAGCCATTCTATTCTACAACTAAGGAACACACAATACTGAAAGTAAATTGCTTGAAAAGGAATGAAACAAATGTTGAACATCAATCAATGACTATGCTAAGTGGAAATTCATAACATGAATGAAAATATAAGCAACAAATAGGACACTGCTCCATCTACTTTAGCTGCAAGAACAGTCACAAAATGAAATTCTAGTGGTTGCAGGAATAGTCGGTGCTAAATTTCTAAGTATTAAACAACAAGTAATACTAAACTAATGCTAAACTAAGAAGTTGGATTACTCACCAAGTGGGCCCCCTTGGATAAGTATCCTCTAAAACTAATGAAAACTCAGATGCTCGAACTAAGAACTTTATTTTATTCACTATGAATCATACGTACAAAAGAGTAATGTATTTGTATTACTAGAAACTGGAGAGTGCAAGTACAATATAAAATCATGCAAATTTTCAAAGGAGCATTAGATTATTATTTATACTAACAACTAAATGAGGTAGTCAACTCCATGACTAGGAGGATGCCATTTAGGGAAAATAGAGAAAATGGAGTGATGGCAGTTACACATGCATGGAATTTGGTCAGACATGCAGGTCCAAACACAGATTCACCATAGTAGTAATGCCCATGGATGCTTGATCATTAAAGTCCACTACAAGGAAATTATGTTCAGTTGCATGGAGAATCTTCTTCCATCGGTTGTCTTTGACTTGGAGTGATTCCTTTGCTGGATGTTATGGTGCATGCCTAGCTGGCAGTGTCTTCCTCAACTTGATGTATTAAATCTACATGGAAAGGTTAGTATGCATAATAATTGCAAATCTATAATGACTCTAAGAAACATTCATTAACGACATGCAAAATTAATATAGATAATCCACATCTTATGCCAAATGTCATTAAAGCCTGTAGAGAGAGGATCAAGTCCAATGTCAATGGTTTGAGGGAAACATTATGAAAATATCGACATTTAACATTAAAGTCCATGACATCTATCAACAAATAAACTATAGATTCTACCCAAAAATGGACCAAAAACTAGGCTCATCAGGTGGTGTTAATGATCAAGGAAATAAATCCATAGCCCCACCCAACCAAAATTGAAAATCTTTACCAATACAATGCCAAACCATTTTGTCTCATTTGTAAAAGCTAGTGATAGCAAGAATGGTGTGATGAATGTTGACAAGATACACGACATAATTGATGGTGATAAAAGTGATAATGAGGAATATCTATATGCCATGATTGGATTCATTGACATTCAACCTTGTAAGGGCCTAAAATAAAGAAAAATGAGGTAGGTTTCAAACACATAGGGTTTTATACTATACTTGGAATATTTCACCACTTACTATAAATATAAAGGGAAAAATGGGGTGAATGAACCTACCTATTCTTCTATTTCATTCATAAAATGGGATCTCTCAATTCAAAATCCACTTTCTACCCTTAGATTAGTGAATTCTTTGAGGAATCTTGTAATTTCCCTTTTTTTGCAAGGATGGGGGTATGAGTCAAATAACACTTTGGGGAGAAAGATTACAAATAGTAAAAACACTCCAAATCATGATCTATAAAGTGCATCTAGAAGATTAAGCTCAACTTTGATGGAACCAACAATCAAATTGTAGATCTCATAATGGGACAGTGATGTGTACCAATCACCAAAAGTGATTTTTCAAAGTTCATTACGAACTCATTCTCCCTTTGGTGAATGGCTACTAGTTAGAGCTCCTAAAAATATGTTTCTAGGTTTTATTTTGTTGTGTCTGCACTCCTAAATTTTGCACTCCCAAATTCTCAAATCTCGTAGTAGGAAAGCTGGAAATAAATCTTGTAGGCCAGTTTCTATGAAATTGCAAGAATGATGAAAAAAAAAACAACTTTGACAACTTTGCAATTTTAACTAAAAATGAGGTAGGGTTCATACACATAAGGTTTTATACTAAATTTGGAATATTTCACCAAACTTACTATAAATAGAAATGAAAAAATAGCATGAATGAACCTACCTATTCTTCTATTTCATTTAGGAAATGAGATCCCCCAAGTCAAAATCCACTTTAAACCCTTAGGTGAGTGAATTCTTTAAGGAATCTTGCAATTTCCCTTTCTTTGTAAGGATGGGGGTATGCGTCAAACAACACTTTGGGGAGAAAGATTTAAAATAGCAAAACAACTCCAACTTGAGGTCTATAAAGTGCATCTAGAATATTAAGCTCAATTTTGATGGAACCAACAGTCAAATTGTAGATCTGAGAATGGGAAAGTGATATGTACCAATCACCAAATGTAATTTTTCAAAGCTCATTGAGGACTCATTCACCCTATGGAAAATGGTCCTTGGCTAGCGCTCCTAAAAATCTATTTATGGGTTTTGTTATGTTGTGTCTACACTCCTAGATTCTTGGATCTTGCAGTCAAAAAGCCATAAATAAATCCTATTGGCGAGATTTCATGAAATTGCAAGAATGGTCACAAAAAATGCAACTTTGAAAACTTTGCAATTTTTCTCTTCAATAGATCTTTCACCTAAAATTTGCAATCACACATCAAGAGAGAAAAATGCTGTTTGTTAGGTGAATGGGGGTTTCCCTTGGTCAAATCTTGTTTTGGTAATTAAACCTTGTAATGAAATGAAATAGCATGAAGGAATGATGAATGAACAAATGCAATGTCACAACTCACTAAACCCTTGGATGAACCTTGGAATGAAGATTTGCAACTTGCATGAAATGGATTCAATGGATGTGGATCTTGATCATGAAACTTGATTTAAAACAATGCTTTTGAATGCTTGAATGGATCTTGAACACTGAATCAACATATTAACTCAAATAACATGCATGATGCAAGGAGACTTTGACATGATAATAGAATCTTGATTGCTGCAATAATTCTTCTACAAATATGCTCCTATAATGCTCTTGTGAAAACTCTTGATCTCATGAAAAGTTGCTAGATTGCTTGAATGTCTTAGGATGAAACTTAGTGAAATGACCTCTTATTTATACATATCTTAACATTAATTCCTAAAATTCAAATAACACAAGTTGACATGTGAATACACATTTGAAATCATTGAAAAACCGCTAAAAATATATTTAAAATTTAGGTCCTAGGCCTAAGTGAGGACCCATTCGCCCTTGGGCGAATGGGTCCTAGATGACTTGCCTAGGATACATTCTCCAATGTTAAGTGGTATTTTATGGAATTAATGAATGTTGGGTTTTACCCTTCAAAAATTATACTTAATTAGGCTTGGATTTGAATTAAAGGGGACAATTAAGGAATAATTAACCTCAATTAATTAATAAATCCCTAGATGAATGTGAAAGTGTAAAGGTACACTTTACAACACCAAAATAAGGCACAATTAAGTCCATTTTATTTAATAGGGCCCTAAACTTAATGTAAATATGTAAAATACAGATTACAACACTAAATTAAGGCATAATTTAGTCCTTTTAATTTTTTTATATTATTTCCCAAATTAAGTGTGAAAAAATAGATAGTTTTTTCCTACACTATATTTAGCCCCCACTTTATTGAGAGTATTACTCCATGTCAAACTCACACTAAAGTAGACATTCAAGACACTTATGTATGCAACAATGAAAAAGATACTCAATCATACACTATCAAAGCCTAGGAGAAGAAAAGGGAGGATCAAGCTTTGATTGTCCCAACGCAATGTGGAAGATGACTGTTTCTCGAGGGAAGGGGAGGATCAAGCTTTGACTATCCCAATATGATGTGGAACACAACTGTTTTTCCTTCTTGTTTACAATAACTTGATGTCCACTATGCAAATGACATGCACACTCACTCTAGGCTAATGGAACCTCAAGCCTTCCACTAGGTGAGCCCCTAGGAAAGTGGATTAGTGAGAAGTTCATGCCCTCTATCTTGGCTCTTATTGTACTTACCATACCAAAGCTATCCTCCTAATAACTCTGATAGTGTGCTACACACATTTCAGTTTCAAGCTTCACAAGGTTAACAAGTTGTATTATGCTAAACACTTATGAACAATATATAGAGGTTTGTTCAAAGGGATATTTCTTAGTTTGTGTAAGGTATTCTTCTTAGGGATCATTGTATTTAATATCTCCAAGAGAGGACAAGTTTAAGATAAAAGTTTTGCAACTTAGGGAATGCAATGTGTAGCATCACCACTAAGAGGAAAATCATATGCTAAGAAATATAATGCTCTAGGAGGACATCAAACCCAATGACACCGCAAAGAAAAGGATGCATCACAAGAAAGAAAATTACATAGAGAACACAGGGACACCGATGTATGCCCCCACTTTAAAGGAATTGCTAACACCATTTTTGTGAGCAATAACTGTAAAGTTGAAAATAGTATATGATAACCATAAAGACGATATGAGAGCTTACTTGGAAATCCCTATGCCAAGTCATATGTTTCCAAATGAAGCTACATCATGAAAAGGGTGTAGCATCCCTTCGTTTTGACCATCTTTAAATATCGTGTAAGTTGTTTATTTGTGTCTTGTGAAGTCGTGTTGAACTTGTTGTTTGATGTTGTTTTAATTTAATGGATAACATCTCTAGTTTATCATAGAATATTTGAAATAATAACTCCTAGTGTCATTTGCATTTAGAAGGAAGTTTCCCCATGATTTATCTCCCTAAATCGAGTGAAACGTTCATCCTTATACTCTCTTACTTTTGAGGGAAGAAATTATATAGTAGAAATAAAAGTTTCTTTATCTAATCTCTAGTATTTAGTTGTATCTTCTTTTAAATTAAAATCAAAGGTGATCCGCAAGAAAAATAGGTATGGGATTTCATTATGTTAGGAACCTGATTTTTCCAAAAAGAGCCTCCATGATCATGTAATTACTTTATCCTCTCATTTATTATGTCTATCCAACCTCTCATACCACAATCAAATCTTTATATGTGTCCTCCTATCGAATTTAGAAATTGGTATTATGAAATCTTAAATAGGTGCTACAATAAGGGTAACAAACTTTCCATTTAATACCTATTTGAAATCTCATTGCTCTCAAATGGATGCTATTCTAACATTTACTGTTGGTATATAGATATTTGTATATATTGTTAACCTAAAGGAGGGGTCATAAAATTGAATAAGCACTCCATCCTCTTCTTTCATGTTATTCACTACATGGATCTATCCTTAAATAGTAGATTTATTATGAAATACTTAGAGGCCTTTCAATTCAATCTTATGTTGAGAGCAATGAATTTTATCAAAATTAACTATCATTCCAAATGAGATGATTCTTACGTGATATAGAAAATATTATTCCATTGTTAAATATTTTAGGATACACCATGGTCCAACATAGGTATTAGTACATATATGATATTGTTCTTTTAATCACTAAAGTTTACTTAAATTGAATATATTTACATATGTATGGAGGTAGAAATATACTTATATATTTATGTTTGATTATGATTAAAAAATAAATAAAAATTGTTTGTGTTAAATTGAGTAACTAGGTATTTCTAAAAGATGTTAATGTAGTTCTTAATTATTTAAATGATCCCATTAAGAATAAATAGATGATAAATTATTTGTGTAGATACGTAATAAGTTATATTAAAGAAATAAAATAAATAAGTGATGTAAATATAGAAGTCTTGTGTTTTAATAATATTAAACTTAGGGTTAATTTTAGTGATAATATTTAGATCCAATTTGATTAAACAGTAAATTTAAATGATTCATTGTTACCTGTAATGGTAAATTAAATAAATTAAATAATAATTAAATTAATTTTCTCTTGTGATTAACATTGGAATCAATGTTCTTAATAACTATTTTTCTGAGGGAAGAGGTTTTCAAATGGAATTACACGCGTAAGTTTTACATCAAGTGGTAAAAACAAGAAAAAAAGTATTTGACGGGTGTTAGGGCATGCACTTGGAAAACAAACAAAAAAATTGCCATCTATATTGTTTTGGCTCTCAAAAAAAAAGGGGGGGGAAGGAAGTTGTTTTTAGATCTTAAAAAAAAGTTACCAAGGAGAGTGAAGGTGGGAGGGGAGGAAACGGGTAGCTACGAGATATAATTTGTGCAAATGGTTGAGGATCTATAGCCATCATACATTATTATTTGTACACAACTATTTACCTATAGAGGTAAGGCCCTTGACTCCCTATGCATAATAGATTCTCTAATTTCTGTCCAATAGCCATGGATAGGAAACAAACTAAATATTTAACATTATAAATGAAATTACACCTCCAGATTTAGTACTAGATATGTGACTGTGTAATTTTATTGTTTGTATTTCAATAGCAGTATGTATCTCTATACAAATTTATTAGTTTGCATATCTATTATAGTTTAGTTTTTGTAAGAATTTAAAAAGAATAGTGAGAAGAAAAAGAAAGAAAAACAAAAATGTCATTGCTCCTTTCTTGAACTCTAACCTGGGCATGAGTATTTTATCCTGCAAGTTGGATTTTTATATTATCATAAAATAGAGGAGGAAAAATAGAATAAATAAATTATTATCAAACAAATGAGCAAGGGCGACAACCATGTTGATTAACTAGAGTATCTTAGGGTTTTGCCCCTTTGAGATAAATACGAGAGGAAATTAGGTAAACATGTTTTATTACTATTTAAAAAATAAAATCTATGCACTTGAGCAGCTGGTGCTTCATCCATCCTTTACATGCCTATAGGATTTTAGCTTGCCTTTATATTTAATTTGGCATGCCTTGTTATTTTAATTGAGAATATTTAACTTAGGGATAAAATTTAGATGTTTGGGGAAAATGAAAAGTGCAGCAACTAAAAAAAATTAATTTTAATCACTGCACGTTTTATGTTAATAACTTTGACACAAAAAAAAGGGGGGCTACAAATAAAATATTTAATACTCAACCAAAATAAGAAGGCAAAATAAGAAGTTAAAAGAAAAAAAGAAAAAAGGTTGTAAATGCAATATTTAATACTCCAACAAAATAAGAAGTTAATGTTGGTTGTAAATAAGATATTCAATATTCCATGGATAAAGAAAGTAATGTTGGTTGTAAATTAAATATTTAATATTTGAACGAATAAAGAAGGCAAAGGTTGGCTTAAATAAAATTGGCTGTAAATAAACTATTTAATTAGAGCCTGCAAATAAAATATTTAAGGAACTTTGAATCTAGTATTTATTCTTATCTAATCCATAAGCATGTAGGTATATAGATAGAATGGTTATGTATTAAAAGAAAAACATATTTATATAAAAAAAATACATTCATATAATTGAATTATGACATAGAGATTAATACGTGTGAAAAGTGTTTAGGTTAGTTGGCTAATGAAATTAGTGAATTTGTAGATTACTTTATTAATATTAAATGAGCAATTTAAGAGGAATAAATATCTTCCTTTTATATAACATTAATTTTATAAGTAATCTCTTTTAAGAGAATTAGTTATTTAAAAGGTTGAATTAAAATTAGGAATAAGGAAGATACTAATGTTATTTAATGCACTTTGAGGAAAATTGGCCCATCTAGATAATGGAAGGACTTAATTAAGTAAATTTAAGTAGAATGTTATATAGATTCTCGAAATGAATTTATAACAATGTGATAATAAAATGCAAATTGTTTATTAAATTATTCTTATGATTGGTCACCTAAACATGTTATTGAAAGTAATTTATATGTGTAGATTCGTATTGTGTTATTTATAAATATGTTTCCAAAATTCCTTTAATTATTTTAAGTGACTTCTTAAGGAATGAATAAATGGTTGTTTTCTTATAACCTCCATTATTCATTATTTTCTTGTATTGTTCTAGAATTTAAAGAAAAGGTTATTCAATCAATAAATAAATAAAAATAATAAATAAACTTGTGTTATTTAATTATGTATCTTTTAGGAAATAAAATACAATCAAGAGGGCTTAGGTTATTTATTGCACATAATAAATGAACATGAAAGGCGAATTGAGTTATTACCATGTTACATGCATAGGGGGATAGTTATAAAATATGTCTCTATGTTTTCCTTACTTGTTTTAAATGATTTCTCGTTGAACAAAAAGATAAAATATAATGATGAGTTAAATATTCTTTGGAATTTATCACTTTGATTATGTTAGTGAAATTAAGGGTTGAGTTGTTGGCCCCATGTTGTTGTCTCCCTTTTGAGTTATTGTAATTTAAGAAGATTTTATTCATTGAATCCGTGGTGGAATTTTTTTGAGAATCCGTAATGTTGGTTTACCCTTGGTTGTAAGTTGTTGAGTAATCCGAATGGTGGAGACAATGTCCTTCATGGAGTATTTTATGATCGTTTTGATCAGTTGTTTATGTTGAATTGTTGGGTTTTAGTGTTGATTTGTGAGTTGGTTGACTTTCTTATGGTTATTGCATTGCGTTCATTTTTGGTTATTTCTTAATAGAGTGAGGTCGTTGGTGTCAAATGGTTATTGAGAGGGGTTTGATTCTTGCAATTGATTTTGTATTGAATTTATGTCAACTCTGATAAAGTTGGACGAATCCATTATGGTGATTGTCACTTTTACTCCTCACTTGTCTTTTTATAGATTTTATAGTCATTTTGTGGTTCCATGAGGAGAGTCTTCCTTTTATTGTTAATTTTGATTGGGGGGGAGGAATTTTTGCAGTTGACTTTCTTTTAGTCATATTTTGAGATGATTGGGAACCTGAAGTGTTGAATTACCTTCAGTAGGAGTTTGTGGTTTTTCAATATTTTAGGCTTCCAAAGGCAATGGAGAAATTTGATTTATAATGATTTCCAAGGTTGGACCATTATGATTTATTGATCTTATTTTGGATTTTGAGCTTGTGAGTATTACCTTGTACTATGGTGTTGACTTTTGATGTGGTGGGTGGTACCTCCCTTGTTCTTGTATTAGTGATATGGAATAGGTTTGCGAGATGGTTCTTGCCTCGCATGTTGTAAGTTATGCAAACTTTTATTTTGTTTATGTGAGCAGAGTTATACCCCTTGCTTGTATTTAGTTTTGGTGCCATAGGGAGAGTGGCTCTTCATGGGGGTCGGTGCACAAAGTGGTTGTTAGGGTAACCCATGGAAGAGTTTCTTAAACAAGTGATAATGTAACTCATTAACTAGTAGGTTTGGGTAGATAAACGCTAAACAAGATTAATTATGAGCCTCACCCATACCGTTAGTGCTTTCATAGGCTAAGGATGGGATGAGAAGACCTTGTTGGTAAGATCATTGCCTTGTCCTCATGAAAGGTAAGTGGTCCTGCATGAGTCACCCTATGGAGCGGTCGCCTTGAGATAGGCAGCCTAGATAACCATAGATGGAGGCGGTACCTTGTGATAGGTTGCCTAGAAAATCCATGTAAGGCCATGCGATGAAACTCTCTTACAATACCTGTTTATTTTCCCTTGTTTGTTTGTTTGCCCCTAGGAGTGTTGATTGAATCGTTGATGTTATTGAGGCAATTGGTTCTTAGTGTTTTTTGTTGAAGCCTCCAAGTTCTATCTTTTAGTGTTGCACACATGCCTCAAGGAAACTTGATTGATGATAATGAAAGGTGCCCTTGGTATTTAGTGTTGGTTGATATTGTGAGTTCATTTGAAGGTTTTGGACCCTACTATTGTTGGCATCTCTGATGGCTTTTAGTGTTGATCTATAATATCGGCATTTGGTTTTGTTGGACTTTTCACTATTATGTTGTGGCTATGTGATGGCAATGTTATGGGTTGTTATCTTATATTGTTGTTATCCTTGTTGTGGAGTTTGGTTTTCTTTTGGTTCATTTGACTATTTTGGTTGAGGAATGGGGATCTTTCTTGTCAACTCCTAGCACGAGGGGTGGAATTTTGGGTCCACATGGTCGGGTGGAACATGCTACACACCCCATTAGGTCCCCAACTAAGGATCAAGATATGCAGATCTTTCCACTTGCAATGTCTCCAGAATTGTACCCAAGTCAGAGCTAGTCTTGTTACTTTGTATTCACCTTTCGAGTTGTATTATTCTATATTATTGTATTGTTCACATTCATGTTGGGGAACACTTTTGTATTACTTTCACTCTTGCGCAATGTAACTTCTAGTATTATCATTGTAAAGAATGTAACCTTTGACCTTAATTTATGATCTCTGATGGATACTTGTTATGTTTGGAATGTATATTGATACTTGGTACTATTATGAGTTTTCGTTTCATAGTATGTAATTATTAATAGTGTTGTATTTGTGGAAATATTTATCATTATGTTCATAGATGTGATAGATGGTTTTACTTATATCATGATATGGATGTTTGAATGTCGTTAGTAATACCAAATAATGGTTAAGTGGGATCCTTGTGGTTAGTTAAACATCGTCTTGGTTGATGAGGACGCAACCCGAGACTTAGAAAATAACCCACAAATAAGAGAATAATTTTATTATTCAGAAAAATAGAGCTTCTTACATGCAAAGGATCTCAAATCCCCAAGTTCTACAACACATGCAAGTTACAGAAAGCTACAGAATCACCCTTTTGCAATATGCGAGCTTGTCCCCAAAAAGTTACCCAAAAATTAGAAACCCGCCCATAAATAGAGCTCCTCTTTAGTTTGGAGCCAAAACAACATTCAAATTTGAGTTTAGGCGGTTTGGCGCCAAAAATTACAACTTGAAGTTCAAATTTCAAAAGAACATTTACAATTGTATCTTCTAGAAAGTGCGCCAACTTCCGGGGCCATAACTTTTGATCTGGGGCTCCGATTCGCAAACCATTTGAACCGTTGGAAAGGTCTTGAAGTCAAGAAGCACTCAAAATATGCTACGCCAATTTCAGCAAGTTTTGGGGCCGATCCAGGAACTCTAAGTGCCTCAAAACTGACTCAAAATATTTTCAGGTGCAAATCTGGGCAACTAAAACTGCAATATCTTTCAACCCAGGAATAGAAAATAAAAACCATAAATTGGGAATTTCATTATGATGAAAAGGGTATCCAAAAATGTAAAAACATCTAAAAACTGAGAAACTTGAAATTTAACTATTTTTGGGTGATGCAAGATTGCCCTTACACCACTGGATGCTCCTGCATCAGACACCAGGGTATTTGAGAAGTGACCCTGTCACGTCTCAGATGGTGGAGGAAAACCCAAATGGTCAACCTCTACCTTAGGCAACCAGGATGAATCTTCAATAGGCCTTCCTTTCCATTTCACCAGATATTCTTCATATTGCCTATTCCTGGTACTCCTTCCCACACGACTATCCAAGATTTCTTCAATCTCCTCCTTTTCTGAAGTAGGTGCTGGAATCCCACACTATTCCATTATTGGTACTTCCTCTGCGCCACCTTCATGATACTCTGTCAAATCCAAAATGTTGAACACAGGGGAAATGTTGAATCCATCCGGCAACTCTACCTCATATGCATTCCCTGAATCATGCCTCTTCAAAATTTTACAAGGACGAACTTTTTCATCTTCAATTTGTTATATGTTCCCACTGGAAACCTTTCTTTCCTCAAGTGGACCATCACTTCATCACCAATTTGAAACTCCTTATACCTCCTCTTTTGATCTGCCTTAGCCTTATACTGCATATTCATCTTGTTAATATGTTCTCTTACCTTCTCATGTATATCCTTGATGTGTTCTGCAAAATCTTTGGCTTCAGAACTTGTTTTCTTCTCTTGGTCCATCTTCCTCAATTCTGGAGCTGTTGGGGGCTACCTCCATACACAATCTAGAATGGTGATCTACCAGCTTCTGTTGACAAAATTGTTGTAAGAAAATTCTGTTTGGGGTAAGATCAAGTCCCTTCCCTTGGGTTTATCTCCTACAAAACATCTCAGTAGGTTACCCAGACTCCTGTTAACAACCTTTGTCTGCCCATCTATTTGCGGATAGTGTGCAGAACTGAACTTCAATTCTGTCTTCAGCTTCTTCCACAAGGTCCTCCAAAAGGTCCCCACAAATTTGGTGTCACGATCTAAAACAATACTCTTTGGCAGACCATGTAGCCTCACCACCTCTTTGAAGAACAAGTCAGCAATGTGGAATGCATCATGGGTCTTTTGACATGGAATGAAGTGTGCCATCTTTGAAAACCTATCAACCACCACAAAGACTGAATCATTCCCTCATTGTGTCGTTGGAAAACCAAGAACAAAGTCCATACTTATATCCTCCCATGGCCTCTCTGGTATAGGTAAGGGCTGATATAAGCTTGTATTCTGGCTCACTCCTTTAGCCATCTGACATACCCTGTAGCTTTGTACAAACTTCTTCACATCCTGTGACAACTGAGGCCAATAATAATGCTCATCGATAATGGCAATGGTCTTATCCCACTAAAATGT